>CM030362.1:259014754-259359754 GCA_017893485.1 Hemerocallis citrina | reverse complement strand
GTTGACTATTCAAGCCGTTTCGACAGTTTTCTGATTTTAAAACTTTTTTTTCAAAATTAAATCTTTTTATTGCCGTTGTATGGCAGTTGGGATTCAACCTCTCAACGTCCAAACGTTTCTAACTCTATAAAAAGAGTATAGAATTCATTTGGCAAAGGTCACAACATTTCCAAGCATTTCTTTAAGTTTCAAGTTTTTTTGTTTTCAACAAGAACAAGTCTTTCAAAAGCATACAAACTCTAAGTCTTGGTTCTCTGAAATTCAGTCTAGTATAACATTGAATTCGTTTTAGACTGATTTCAGAAGTTTACCTAATAGCCATGTCGCTTTCAAGGCCATGTCGAACTCCGAAGATGAAGAAGAAGATGAAGAAGAGATAGCCATGTTCACTAGAAAGTTCAAGAAGTTTCTTAGAAAAGGTAAATTTAATTCCACATTTAAGGATACTAATGAACTTCCCACTTGTTTCAAGTGCAACAAAACAGGTCATATGAAGAAGGATTGCCCATTAGAAAATGTGAAATCAAAAGGGAAGGGCTCATAACTTCAAGAAGGAAAAGTACACAAAGAACAAGTATATGAAGAACGAGAAGGCATATCAAGCAACTTAGAATGATAACGACTCTTCATCGAAAGAAGAGAATGAGGAGTCAAACAAAGTTGCGAACGTATGTTTCATGGCCACACAAAACAAAGTAAGTGATAACTTTGATTCAAATGACTCATTAGATGCTTTCAATGAGGTTTTTCAAGAACTCAAGAAGGAAAAAATTAGAGTTAAAAACTTAGAGAAAGTCATTCAAACATTTTCTCAAGAGAATCTTGACTTAAATGTTGAAGTCAAGTCGTTAAATTCTCGACTTTCTAATTTGGATATAAATCTTGTATCTCTTAAGAAAAATTATGAAGAGATATCCAAGAATGTATCTAAGATAACAAAGGAAACGAGAATTTAAATGAAGTTCTCCAAAATCAAGTTCAATCCAATAAGAGATTTGGACTTCGTTTTCAAAAGTCTCTTGAAAAACATAATATTTCTAAGAATACTAGTAGTAATAAGACTGATTCTTTTTCTAGTGTTAAGAACAAATTATATGAGTTTTTTGAGAAACCAAAAACTATTGTTTTCCATGAAAATAGTAATTCTGTAGTTCAGACCAGTCGAATGAACCCTAATTTCAGTCGTCTGTCCAGAGGTTTGGATTATTATTTAAAGAAACCGAAACCTCAGATAAGTCGACCTATTTCACCTCCCAGTCGACTATCTTCCCATAACAGTCGATTGAAAGGTACAATGAAGTCGACTGAACAGACTAAAAACATTTGGGTTCTGGTCAATCTGAGTCTAAACGATAGAATTACTTATATAAATTCTTATGTTCTTAATGTATGTAATTCTGTAAATTATATTCTTGCTTTTGGTGTTAAATCAAACTCACTTTGGGTTTGGTTTCCCAAAAAATAATTCCTTTCGGACCCAATGAAAGAGGTACCATATTCACATTGATTATTTTATAGGTACCTAAAGAGAACGTTGGATACTTGACAGCGGATGCTCCAAGCATATGACTGGTCATGCTAACCTTCTTTCTTCCATTCAAGAAATAGATGGAGGAACAGTCACATTCGGTGACAACAACAAAGGGAATGTTATTGGAATAGGCATGGTCGGTAAGAACACTACCCTTACTATAGAAGAAGTTTTTCTTATTAGTGGTCTTAAGCATAATCTGTTAAGTATTAGCCAATTGTGTGATAAGGGATATAAAATTATTTTTGAAAAAGATGTATGTTTAATTTATGATTCTTCCATGCAAAATATAATTTTTCAAGGATTTAGGAAAAACAATATCTATGAATTATGTTTAAAAACCAATGAATTCTCTGATGATTTTTGTTTAGTAGCTTCTAACAACGATTCTTGGCTTTGTCATAAGAGATTTGGCCATGTGAATATGAAAAATATTGCTAAATTGTCTAAGTACAACCTAGTTAAAGAACTGTCAAGACTATCTCTTAAGAAAGATAAGTTATGTGATGCATGTCAACTAGGAAAACAAGTCAAATCTACTTTTAAGACAAAAAAAATGATTTCTACTAGTAGGCCTCTCGAATTAATCCATATGGATTTATTTGGTCCTACTGGAGTCACTTCTTTAAATAAAAGTAGATATGTATTTGTTTTAGTGGATGATTTTTCAAAATTTACATGGGTTTTCTTTTTAAAACATAGATATGATGCTTTTGAAGAATTTGCAAATTTTTGTAAACAAATTCAAAATTAAAAATATCTAACCATAGTCACTATTAGAAGTGTCATGGTGGAGAATTTGAGAATGAAATGTTTTCAGAATATTGCAACAAGAATGGTATAACACATTTGTTTACATTTCCTAGAGCTTCACCACAAAATGGAGTGGTCGAAAGAAAGAATAGGACATTGCAAGAGTGTGCACGTATTATGCTTGTTGAAAGCAATTTGCCTAAATACTTCTGTGCTGAAGCTGTTTCTACAAAAGGTTATGTTTTAAATAGAATATTGATTAGACCTAAACTGAAGAAAACTTGTTATGAACTATTTTTTGAAAGAATTCCTAAAGTATCTTATTTTAAAGTATTTGGATACAAGTGTTTCATTTTAAACACTAAAGATAATTTAGATAAATTTGATCCTAGATCTAATCAAGGTATCTTCATTGGATACCCAAATAGGAGTAAGGCATATAGAATTTTCAATAAGTCAACCTTGACTATTGAAGAATCTATGCATGTTTCATTTGATGAATCATTGCCTTCATCTACTGTTATTGAAGATGATGAAATTGATTTATCACCTTTAAATAACGTTATTAAATCACTAGAGCAAACTACCCTAGACAAGTCGACTGATAAGGATATTAAGTCGACTGATGTGAATTAGTCGACTGATGGACTTGTTAAGTCGACTGATCCTGTTGTGATGACTCAAACTTTACCAAAATCGTTTGTTGAAGTTAGAGATCATCCTCATGACTTAATAATTGGTGGCATCTCACGTGGTATTCAAACAAGATCCCATGTTAACATGATTTCTCATACGACTTTCTTGTCGGATTTTGAACCGAAGAATATACAAGAAGCTTGTGAGAATGAATTTTGGATGAATGCCATGCAAGATGAATTAAACCAATTTATAAGAAATGATGCATAAGATTTAGTTCCACGACCTCCTGACCATACTATAATTGGTACCAAATGGGTATTCAAGGATAAGTTAGATGAATCAGGACAAGTCGTTAGGAACAAGGCTAGGTTAGTTGCTCAAGGATATAATCAAAAAGAAGGAATCGATTTTGATGAAACATATTCTCCTGTTGCTAGACTAGAATCAATTAGGATCTTATTATCTTTTGCATGTTTTATGAATTTTACACTCTTCCAAATGGATGTCAAGAGTTCTTTTCTTAATGGTTTTATTAAGGAAGATGTTTATGTTAAGCAACCACCCGGTTTTGAACATGAACAATTCTCAAACCACGTTTTTAAATTGAAAAAGGCTTTATATGGTCTTAAACAAGCACCTCATGCTTGGTATGATCGGTTAAAGACTTTTCTCTTAGAAGCTGGTTTTGAGATAGGTAAAGTAGATACTACATTGTTTATTAGAAAAATAGAGACAGATATTCTAATCATACAAATATATGTCGATGACATAATTTTTGGTTCTACTAATAGTAATCTCCGTCAAGAGTTTGCTAATACCATGAAAAATGAGTTTGAGATGAGTCACATGGGTGAACTCAATTATTTTCTTGGACTACAAATAAGGCAGTCACAAAATGGCATATTTATTAATCAAGGAAAATATGCTAAGAAATTACTCAAATGGTTTGGCATGGATAGCACTAGTAGTAAAACCACACCTATGGCTACTACTACTACACTTGACAAATATGATTTAGGTAAGAGTGTCGATCAAAAACTCTATCGAGATATGATTGGCTCACTCTTATATATAACTGCTAGTAGACCCAAAATTATGTTTAGTGTATGTTTGTGTGCTAGATATCAGTCGAATCCCAAAGAATCTCACTTAAAAGCTGTGAAACGTATTCTAAGATACATTAAAGGCACGTCTGAATATGGTTTATTTTATCCACGCACCGATAATTTTCAACTTTTGTCGTATAGTGACGCTGATTTTGCTGGTAGTAAAACTGATCGTAAAAGTACTAGTGGAACTTGTCACTTTTTGGGACATTTACTAGTATCTTGGTGCAGTAAAAAGCAAAATTCGGTATCCCTATCTACTACAGAAGCTGAATATATTGCTGCAAGTTTGGCTTGTACCCAAATTTTGTGGATGAAACAAACTTTATTAGATTATGGTATTTCATTTTCAAAACCTGCTATAATGTGTGATAATACCAGTGCTATTAATCTATCTAAAAATCTGGTTCAACACTCACGTGCGAAACATAATGATATTCGACATCATTTTCTACGTGATCATGTTTTAAAGGGAGATATAACTTTAGATTTTATTTCTACTGATAAATAAGTAGCAGATATATTTACCAAACCACTTAAGGAAGACACTTTTATCAACTTTAGAAGAGAACTAGGAATTTGCTGTTTTCATGACATTTCTTGAAAATATATTTTGTTTAAGTCGACTTAAACGTCTTTTTCAGTCGACTTATAAAGTATTTTCGGTGTTCTTATTATTGCTGAATCTTGTGTTCTGAACAGTCGACTGTATACATAACCAGTCGACTGATAGAAAGTTTTTACTTGATGTTTCTTTTGGTTTAATTTTCTCTCGACTAAGTTGACTGATATAAAAACCAGTCGCCTGTCGCAACATCTGTTTGGTTTTTCTGATTCCGAATCGTCACTTAAACTGAGGTATCTCTCTATATTTTTACCCTCTTGTCGATCTCGACCCTTCATTCAAAGCTACTCTTAATCTAAGCCCTTCACTCTTAGTAAAAACCCTAAAATCTCTTACCCCTCTTTTTTCACTTTCCCCTTCACTTTTGCTCTCAAAACCCTCAGTCGGCTGCTCTTGGTGTGCTTGGCGATTTCAGAAATTGAAGCTCTTGGATTTGAGATCTCCATCCAGATTTGAGTTTCCTTTCCATTTCGAAGTCTGTTTCGAGTCTCTTGAAGCTATTTTGCTTCTTTCTCTTGTTATTGGGTAAATTTTTTTTTTATCTCTCACTCCTTTTAAGTTTCCTAGTTTGTCAACTATGCCTAAACCTAAGAGAGCTAGATGTTCTAATGTTGACGAAGGTTAATCTTCTCAGAACTATCTTCAATACTTAAGAAATCCCAACCTAGTTGAGAAATTCTTTCTCATATGTCAAATTGCTATCTTTCCGGGGAGATTTGTCAATTTTCCTGATTTAGATAGGTTCCCCTTAGCCCCATTATTTGAACAATGTGGGTTATTTGACTTGCTTTCTCTTGTCAATCCACCTTATTACTATCCACAACTTATCTATTTATTTTACACAAATATGAAGGTTTCCACCTCCGAGGATGGTAACGAAATATTTTTTACTACTATGGTAAAAAATATTCGTATGAGGTTAACTCCTGAAAAATTGGGAATTATTTTGGGTATCCCATATGAAGGATTAGATTTGGGTGAAATTGAAATGGATGATCAATCTATTTTTTTTATTTTTATTTTTATTTTTTGCCTAATCGAGGTCCTCCAATCACCAACAAATCGATTAGTCCTCTAGCCAAGCTTGTTGCCCGAATATTGTCGTATAACATTATCCCTAAAACGGGTAGCTACGACTAATTCTCTTTTGAATTGCAACAAGCTGTGTATGCCATTTTCGGCAACATCCAAATAAATTGGATTCGAGTCATTTTCAATCGTCTCCATAAGGCTCACACCTCTTTCCTTCCTTTTGGTGCAATACTTACTCATGTCTTCAACTTCTATGAAGTTGATCTTACTTCTGAGTCTAGTGTTGTTACTCACTATGAGTCTGTTGATCGTGCGAGTTTAGCTTGAATGAAGATCATTAACTCTCCTCCTCGGTCACCTCAAAGGAATGTACCTCATATTCCTTTAGCCACTTCTAGTCGTCGGTCTTCTGCTTCTAGCTCTTCTCGTCCTAGAGCTGTCTTTGCTGATCCCGAGAGCCTTTATATTTCAGTAAATTATCTCATGGATTGTACCGATCTTATCCTCACTAGACAGGATAATCTTGAGGCTAGTCTTGCTAACCTTACTCACTTGTTCACTCAACAATTTCCACAACATCCTCTTACCTCCACAGGTGATGACGACGAAAAAGACAAATAAACTTGATGTATTTTCTGTTTTTTTTGTTGTTGTAGTTTTTCATGTTTTATGTATTTCACTTCTATGTAGTATTTGCAACCCTGTACTTCATTTTCGATGTATTAATTTGTTATGGTTATGCAATGCCCCTCCTTCTATTTTTTTTTGTTTTTGTTGATGACAAAGGGAGAGAAAAGGCTTGTTTTTTGTGCATGTGTTTTTGGTGCATGTTTTGTCTTGTGCATGTTTTTGTGCATATTATTACTTGTGTGCTTGTTGTACATTAGTTAAGGGGAGCATACATGTTTATATTTTATACATCTTTCAATTTTGTATGACTTCATGATATGTAATTGTTATTATAAGTTATTGTGTTGTCATCATCAAAAAGGGGCAGAATGTTGATTCTTGGTTTTGATGACTACAACACAATACAAAGTTTGCCTATCACATATGTCTTGCAGAGTGTATCAAAGTCAATATCATGGTGAAATACAAAAAGGCAAAACAATCCAATGAAGCTTTCAAGAGCAAGTGATCAAGCCACAAAGATTTAAGCTCAAGCCACATTGATCAAGCAAGCTTCAAGACATAAAGACAAAGGCTTAAGCTCAAGTCAAAGACTCAAATTTAAGACAAGATTCAAGTGCTTCAAATGTTTTGTAAAAAGTGTCTTGTAATATTGTAATTTTCATTCTTTGAGTCTTAGAAATTTGTAATAGCCTTGTCACACGCACACTCACACATACATTTTAATAACTGAGTGTTTTACAAAATTAAAAGGTCAAAACAAGCTTGAATTAGTTCAGCTGTTGAGTACCAGTCAACCGTTCCTTGGAACCAGTCGACTGTCATAGTACGAAACTGTATGAACTCATACAAGCTCTGGCCAGTCGACTCATTATGGCAACCTAGTTGACTGTTCAAGCCGTTTCGACAGTTTTCTGATGTTAAAACTTGTTTTTCAAAATCAAATCTTTTTACTGTCGTTGTATGGCAGTTGGGATTCAACCACTCAACGTCCAAACGTTTCTAACTCTATAAAAAGAGTATAGAACTCATTTGGCAAAGGTTACAACATTTCCAAGCATTTCTTTAAGTTTCAAGCTTTTTGTTTTCAACAAGAACAAGCGTTTCAAAAGCATACAAACTCTAAGTCTTGGTTCTCTGAAATTCAGTCTAGTATAACATCGAATTCGTTTTAGACTGATTTCAGAAGTTAACTTAATAGCCACTATACAAAAGCACAAATCACAAACAAGGCTATAGGTTATTGTAAACTCCTTTTGTTGTTGTTTTTCACTCTCGGGTTGTGAGAGTGGTCCTCTCGGTTGGAGAGTAGGGCTCTTGGTTGTAGAGTCGGTTTTTCACTCTTGGGTGTAGAGTGAGTTTGCTCTCTCTAGTGGTGAGAGAGGTCTACGGGTTTGGTATAGTTGTTGTCAAATGCCATAGGGTATTCTTGTACTTTTTTCAAGAATAGTGAAAAATCTCAAGTGGGTTGCTTGGGGACTGGATGTAGGTCAGGAGGACTGAACCAGGATACATCACTGTGTACTCTGTGATTGACTCTCTGTGGTTGTATTCTCTCAACTTGCAATTTCAATTTTTCTATGTTTTATTTCGAAAACTTGTCTGGTAAGTCGATTGGTTTTCCGCTTTAAGTCGACTGATCAGACTAGTAACTCTTCAGTAAGATACTCTTCTACTTTGACACAACAGTCGACTGTATATCTATTTTCAGTCGACTGGACCGTACGAAAAGTTCAATTTCTTTTTTAAATTTTAAACAACACTATTCACCCCCCTCTAGTGTTATTTGCCTTGCCTACAAGATCCAACAAAATCCTCCAAGCCATTCGGGCGGGGCCCAAACCGAGCAACGTACTGATCGAGCAGAAGCGGCCGAGCACTTGAACGACTAGCGGGTCAACCCAATCCGAGGGATGCGAAGACTCCATCCTTAAATGACTACAAGAAATGAAAAGTTGTCTTGCCCGGATCGCCGAAGGTGGGATGTAGTCCTAACAAAGATACCGGTCGAATGCCACCATTCTCCACCCATATCCTCATGCTCCCGTTCTGAGGAGCTTCAAGCCTCCAGTGTTTGAGACCTATAACGGAGAAACAGATCCTGCTGATCACTTTGAGGGCTTCAAAACCCTCATGATGATTCACCGTGCCTGGGATCATCTTCTCTGTTGTGCGTTCCTGGCCACCCTGAGAGGCCCCGCATGAGAATGGTTAACCAAACTTGCCCCTGGTTCAATCTAGTCCTTTGACCAGCTCGAGGAGAGTTCCCTTGCATACTTCGTGACTAGCCAAAAGGCAGAGAAGAAGAGCGCCTCATTGCCGGACCTCAGACAGAAGGATGGGGAATCTCTCGAAAATTTTATCTAGAGGTTCAGTGTCGAAGCACGGTCGATCTCCTCCCTCAACGTGGGGGTAACTGCAGCAACTTTCCAACATAATGTCCGCCATGAATAGTTGAAAGCCTATCTGGCCAAGAAGTCACCTGTCATTTTTCCCGACCTTCTCCACATGAGCGAGAAGTATATTTGGGCCAAAGAGGCCCTCCACCTCGGTGGTTGGAGAGGATCCCCTACTAAAGGAAAGAGGAAGGCAGACAGCACTGAGCCTTCCAAGAAGGCACAGAAAGACGCCTCGGGGCAAGGAGCTCTCCCCTGGATCTGCGGTTCGACAAGTTCACTCTGCTCAACCCGAGCGTGTCAGCTATTCTGTGGAAATAAAGGGCGATGACATACTCCAACACCCTCCTCAGTCCAACAATCCCAACAAGAAGAGAGACCAGAGGTTTTACTGCAGTTTCCATCGGGCCCATGGCCACGATACCGATAATTGCTGAGCTCTAAAGGATGAAATCGAGGCCCTCATCCGGAGAGAGTACTTTGCCAAATTCACTCAGAATGGCCCAAGAGTCCCTCCACCACCTCAGGACGCGAACAAACATCCAGATCCAGAGCCCGAGCATCATGATACCGATAATCTGGCCATCCTCCACTGCGTCCGTGGCGGACCCATGGAGGGAGAGTCTAGCTCCTCCTCCAAGGCCTACATCAAGGAGGTAAAATCCATTCACAATCGCCCCCTCCCCGAGGCCTCGGGTTGGCGGCCTTTTTCTAGGACAAGACCTCGAAGGTGTCCGGGTCCCACACTGTGACGCTCTGGTCATAAGTCTTGCGCTCGTCAATCACGAGGTCCGCTGTATCCTCGTCGAAAACGAAAGTTCATTTTTGGTCAACCAGTGAGGGATAAAGGCAAACCTCAAGAAAATTCAGGTCATCCTGGACATGGCCCCTCCAAGGAATGTCAAAGAAGTGCAACAACTCACCGGTCGTCTCGACGCCATTAGCCATTACCTCTCAAAGTCGAAGGAGAAGTTCCTCCCTTTCTTCAAGGCATTTCGGGGGGCAAAGAACTTCGAATGGGGATAGCCCCAGCAACGGGCTTTCGATCAGCTTAAAAAGTACCTCTCTAACCCCCTTCTCCTCAACATGCCAGAACCCGTTGAGGTGCTGCACCTCTACTGACAGCTTCAGATCAGGCCCTCAGTGCAGTCCTGACCATGAAGAAGATGGAGCATAAAAACCATCTACTATGTCCTCAAAATACTCCGAGACACTGAGCTCTGCTATCCAAAAATGGAAAAAGTCTCCTATGCCTTGGTTATGGCTGCTCGAAAGCTTTGCCCATACTTTCAAGCTCACTCTGTTCAGGTACTCATGGACCAGCCGCTACAGCAGATCCTACACAAACCGAAAACCTCTGGCTGCCTAATTAAGTGGTCCATCGACCTGAGCCAACACGACATCAGCTACAAGTCGAGGACAGCCATTAAGGGACAGTCACTCGCCGTATTCATAAACGAATGCGGCATCCTAGAGGTCCCTAAAACTCCGCAAGACGAGCCCGTTTGGGAACTCTACATGGACGGATCGTCCTGCAAAGCGGGTAGCAGAGCTGGAGTCTTATTGAGCGGTCCAAACGTGTAACGCCCAGAATTCCAAACACATGTAATTCGTAGCACAAACATGATCTTTTACTTCAAATTCGTACAAAAATACATGGAATTAAAACTTTTTCATTTACAACATCGCTCTTTACAATAATACAGCGGAAATGAATAAGTATATACAACATATAATAATGAAAGATCTTCAATCGTATGACATCTCTCACAGCGACTTCAAGTCCATACTAAATCCAATCCTGCAACTAGGAAACTTTGGGCACGCCAGTATCATACAACTGATGCAATGCTATAATACAGCGATTCTTCTCCTTCAGCAATCACAAACTTGAATGCACAACAAAGTGTGAAAAGTGACTATCCTAAACATGTCAGTGTATGATATGAACATAATGCATAATGCAGATATTACTACGATGACACTAAAGCATACTTGTTCGGATTCTATGCATCTCATACTACATAGGTCCGAGGGCAAGCCCTTATCGTACTTCTCATTATAAAGTTTGATCCATCGTCATGAAATTACTACTACGCTAACAAAAACAAGGTTTAGACATTTCACGAGCACGAACTTCAGTCCTAGAATCCACCGTCAGACTATATGGAAATTCTCGTCGTGCGAACATCCCGCAAGTGCTGCTTTAGCCCCGGTATATACATATATATTGGTGACCTGCCTCCCATCCGCCCGACTATTCATGACCCTAGAATCCACAGTCAGATCAATCATAGTCCCGGATTTAATTGAGGCTCGTCTCACCCCACAAGCAACTACAGTACAGGAATCCACAGTCTGACTAGGTCAATAGTCCAGAAATCCATCGTCAGACGATATGGACGCGCACAACTTACGTTTGCCCAAGTTTCATCACATCTTCTTCTAGTGCCTACCCTTAAGTTTAAGCATGAATAATAATACCACATAGAGCTAGCTTACCCTCCTACCGGTCTTAAACAACATATCGAGAACGATAGCCCATATTGGCCACTTCTCAAAAATCATTGATCACTGTCATCACTTTGCCGGCACTTTGGCCTCTAGATTCCAACAATCTCAACATAAAGATCAATTAGGTTACATCTAATTTCAACATAACCATTTCATTCATTATTCATCATTTCTTCTTTATCCATTTTCCTTATGTTTATAGATTATGAAGTATCCAACTTCTTATAGCGACATTCAATAACAATTTGTCAAATCAAATTCTTGTAGACAATTTCTCGGTTAACAAACCAAACTATTCACTTTAATAATATTCAATAACCTTTTAGTTAATAAAGTCTTTTCATGCTTTTCTATACTTCAAGTATATTTCTTAATACCAAAATTCTTTAAGATTAATCACTACTTCTTAATACAAAAATTCTTTAAGATTAATCACTAGAAATTCATTTTTTCCATTTCAGCTTTGATTTTATTATAAACTATCTCAACCATTTCCTTAATTCAATGGATTAATATTGTAATACCCCGATTTTTCTTAATACATAAAGATTATTTATTTCTCTTTTTATGGTATGCTTGTGTAGCATGTGACTATTATTTTCTCCATGATGAATAAAGTATATTGTTCCCTATAAAATATTTTCCTTAAAGCCCAATGTTAACTTGTTTATTTTCTCTTTTTTATTTATTTTGGCCCAAATGAACTTAAGCCCATAAACTTAACCTTTTATTTATTTTAAATTCCTACAACTTGTATGTGTAGCATCTCTTCCTTTCTCTATTCCGGGTATTGATGTACATTTTGTAGTGGAGTTTGTGTGTGCACGTGCATTCCATGTACACGTGCACAAGGCACAAAGTTGGCCGGATTTGTGGAGTGATGGACTTAGATCATGGGTAGTTATATCTTGAGGTGTGGGTAGTTTCTCAACTCCCGATTGAATCTCAGCCTTTGATTCTCCAACTCCCTAATGTATCTTGACCCTCCATTCTATTTCTCTCCTAGTATAAATACCCCTCCTATCCCCTATCTCTTTTACACTAAAATTTTCTAAGATTACTATTACAAGAGAGTATTTGTGAGTTTGTGTGGGAGCTTTTCTGTGGAGACAAGCAGCATTGCTGAGGAGCTCGGTGTGGAACAAAGGAGCAAGGAGTGCAGTACTATGTTGAAGAACTTTGCGGGATTTCGTTATTTCTTCTTATAAGGTGGGTGTTTCTCAGGACTTCTAACGTAGGAATGATACTATAATTACTATGATTGATACCATGTTACAAAAAGTGAATTGAATGCAGTAGAAATTGCTTGAACATGTTATTAAAAATGAGAGTGAGACTGTCGGTACAGTCGACTGCCATGTGAGACAGCCGACTGGTACGAGACACTACTTTTCATAATGTGCTGATAAACATGTGTGTGAATAGACATGATGGTGTGATTATTATGTGTATATTTTTCCTATGACACATATGATGGAGGGAAGGTAAATGAATGAAAACAACTAATGATGATTAATAACTTAAATTGTCGGAGCAGTCGACTGACGTTGTGTTAAGTCGACTGGTGCTTCGTTCTGAATATGACTGTTTGAAAGTTCCATGAATAAAGATATTTTATTTATGTAGACCCAGTATGATGACTTGAGATTTATACCTTCATTGTCGTAAGAAAGTATGAGCAATGTGAATGCATGTTTAAAGTAGTTTTCTCTAAAAGAGCATGTTAGTAACTTGGAAATTCGTGCTGTAAATGCTACTGAACAAGAGGAGACTCTGTCTATAAAACATGAATTTATGTATATGGTGAATTGATATCATGATGCAAGTACATGTAAGAACTGTAAATGATCTCCTTAATGGAAAATGGATCTGTCCAGTCGACCGATGCATGTAGCAAGTCGACTGATCTGGACTTAGAAATTATGCTGTTGAAATCTCCAAGACAGACGGCTGATCGATGAACAGTCGACTGTCACGAGAACAATATTGTGAACATGAAAAGTGCGGGACAGGCGACTGGTGGTGTACAACAGTCGACTATCCCGAGCAATTATGATGATACTGTGTGTGACTGTGTGAGTCGACTGGTATTCTTCCAAGTCGACTGTACAGAGTGTACTTGGATATATTTGAACTTCATGTTATTTTGCTCTTGGTAATTATGAACTGTATGATTTGAATCGATGGACTCTGTTTATGGCTGTATGAATTATGTAAAATGAATCATAGATGAGAACTGAGAATTAAATGAATAATTATGAAAGGCTAAATCATGATGAGAAAGTCTGTGAGACTCTAAAATAAATGATGAGCTGATGATGCTCAATTGGATATTGTGAAATTGAAATTGAACGAAGGAGTAGCTAAGTCTCCCCGGCAGTGAAATGAAATGATATCGAGAAATAGACCAGGTTGGTCAAGTGAAATGAAATGATAAGTCCGGTTGATGGAGAGGCTAACTCTAGAGCTTGATTTTTATTCATGATTCTAATAAAATTAATACATAGAGTGGAGGTGATGAAGGTGAGAGAAAAACATGAGTATGAGAGCTAGGGTATGGTGCGGGTGTGTGAGCCGCAGAATGCATGCTTGATGAGTCAAGACATGGCGCGGGCACAACTCAGTAATGATCGGACTTTAGTCACGCTTATGGGATGCTTTGGTGACTGCAAGAGGAGTGTGTTCAGGGAGGAGGCTGAATTATCGCAGAATGCATGCTTGACGAGTCAAGACATGGCGCGAAATTCTACTCCAGGGGCCAGGATACATGCTTGTACTCATAGAATCATCTAGGATACTCATTGAATTTACAGAAGTAGAGTAGGTCATGGCGGGGGATTGAACCCTACAAAAATGAAGAACGATTAAGAGGCTTGCCCTCGAACCTATGTAGTATGGGATGCATAGAATTCGAACAAGTGTGCATTAGTGTCATGTGAAAATTAAATAATTGCATTAAGGATTAAGTGCACAATCACGACACGACATCTCTAAATGTTCCCTTTTGATTTTACATGCTTATTATGAACAAGATTGTGATTTGTTAAGAAATGAGATTCATTATACTGTTTCTGGCATAGAGAGGATGGCCATGTATAATTATCGTCGGTTGAATAAACTGACGTACCCACAGTTTTGTATGCAGGATAAATTACATGTAAAGAGGAATGGATGCATAAAGATCTCATTATGTTGTTGTTCATTTATGTAAATGTTGTATATTTTGCTTCCGCTGTGTAAATTTAAATGTAAGATGTTGTAACTCTGATGTAAAAAGAAAAGTTTGAATTTCCTTGTAAAATTGTACTCAAAGAAAAGCGAAAAGATCCTGAAGAACATCTCGAATACAGTAATTTAGGATTCGGGGCGTTACAAATATTCATGTAGTTTTTCACAAAAATAAGTTCTAAATTTGTATTTTACAACCAACTCTTAACTATTTTTAATCATGTACAATTCTCTTTGAATTCGAAATTTTCTAATACATTATTTAAAATGAATATAACCTTTAATTCCCAAAATATATCTTAGAATAGTGTGAAATTATTTCTTAAAGGCCCTAATAATATTGTAGAACATTTCTACATTTTTTCCAAATTTTAAAACTTGAAAAACTCTAAAAACAAAATAAAATACAGTTTGTGTATGGTCGGGATCGAACCCGAGACCACTAGCCAGCCAACCGCAAGCCCCCAACCACTAAACCAACTCACGCGAGTGATACAAACCACCCAGAGTTTCTTTTATAACTAGAATACGCTAATTCATTAAACTCCAAAAAGTTTACAAAGGGTAGAGCCTCCCAAGCTTCGAACCCGCGATAAGAACCCCCTCCCCCCCCAGCGCAGCGCGCTAACCACTGAGCCCATGCTCTTTTATGATAATATATGTGTTCAAAATCTTTAACTCTGCTCTCTTTTTCCATCTCATTTTAATTTATTCATCTATTTTGATTTCTATCGTTTCCCCTCATAATTATTACTGCTAAATTATATTTCTAAATTTCCAGAATTGCTTTTTCTCTAATTGCATCAATAGTAGCATGAAGTTGTTCACAAATTAACTTAAATAGTCACTTTTAGAAATCTTGTACTCATATGTTTCAATAAGTGAAATGGACTACTTTTTATAAATATTTGCATGAATATATTTTTTTCTAGTATTTATTCTGAATTTATGGAAAATTCTCACAATCCTTTCAAATTAGAACCCACTCCTTATTTTATATGATTTTTAGTCATAACTTAACAATTTTATATATACATACAATTTGTATACAAGATCTAATCATGGTATCCTACAATACGCATGACATCACTACAAACACTCTAATAAGAATTATAGTTTGACTACATGACAATTCTACATTGTAATTTTCAACTAGTATCTATTAATTTTCTCACATTCATCTACTACTAGAACTCTAGATGAGCATATGACTTTCATCAAATAAAAGCTTTAGAAACTAAAGAACTCATACCAATTTCCTATTTCAAGCATATATTATCTATGCATGCAATCTACAAACAATTAGAAAGTAAAAAAAGCACCTACCTCAATTGTAGAATTTCAAGTAGTAGAACCCCTCAAAACTTGCTCCAAAGCTGTAACAACCCTGATTATTGACGAATGCATCTTGTAAACGAACTGAGCACTACTGGTTGTGGAAATTATATTTTTGGTGAAAGAAATTATTTTTCTCACTAATAGCCTACATTGTGCATACGAATATGTGTATAGATATATATATATGTATGTATGTACATGTTGAGTTGGACTTGTGAGCCCAAATGAGACAAACCCAACCACCACACTTGATCTCAATCAAGTGGGTCAAGCTCTAAATGGCCGGCCACATTGTGGAGGGAAAAAAAGAGAAAAAAATGAGTTTAGGGTTAGGGTTTGAACCAAAAGAAACACCATGATGAGTTTTGTAAGAACCCCATCACATCACCACCCAAGAGAGCCAACCTCTTGCTTGATGGGACACCTCTCCTTCTTCCCCATGCCCATGAAATCTAGCCACCCCCTCTCTCCCTCTCTTCTCTTTTTGTTTAAAACCCCATCCCTTCTACAACTCTCTCCTACTACTCTTACTCTCTTCCTATACCTCCAAACCCTATTCCTAATACACTTAGCTACTGATTTGGGGAGAGAAGAAGAAGGAAAGCCAAGGAGAAGAAGAACATAGAGCCAAAGCAAAAAAGAAGAAGCAAGGAGCTAGAAGAGTCGAGAAGGAGGGCCTTCAAGCAAGAACAAACTACTAACAAGGTGGGTGTTTCCAATCTTTTGTTTTGTTTTCGGATGGTTGAATGGTGTTTGATGACTGAAAAAGTGACATGCATGCCCTAGGAATGAACTTTAACAACTTGTTTTGTGCTAAGTAGACCAAACCAGAAAATCCTGTTAAAAGACAGAATTTTTGTTGTCATTTCGTAGCTCATTGCATGAACACCACTTAGAATTTTGATCTGAAATTTTTAGAGGATGATCATATAGGTGTCGTACACCTTCAGTAATTTTAATGGAGTTTTTTTATTTTTTCTGCTATTAAAATAAATTACGAATTTGCATGCTGGTCAGAATAGAAAGAAGCAGTTTTTATTGTTACTGTTGTGGAAAGAATGACTTGTATCTTACTGCATGCTTATGGGAATGATCTTAAATTTTATTATGTTTTTGTTAAGGGTATCTAAGACCTACTTTTTATATTTCATGAGATTTGGACTACTGTAGCTATATCAATAAAATCATGCAAACTGGGCTAGATATTTTAGTGAATAGATCTGTTGTTGTTACTACTCTGTTTTTGGATGATATTCGGAATGACATAAATGGAAATCTACTTGGTAGAATCACTTGATTTTTGGAAGAGTTGTAACATCATGTGTCAGGAACTAGATTCTAAAGTTTCATGATGATCTAAAACCGTTTACTATTTTAATCTGATTTTATTCCACGACTGTGTTGACATGATGTTCTGTTCTGAGATTCTGTACACTTGTTAAAGATGAGACCATAAGACTTTGTAACAGACCTTGTATGAAGGAACTTGAAACTAAGAAGTTTTAGTAGACACATAGAACTTTCTGGAACGACCAATAAATCTTGATTTGGAAAAGTATTCGATTTTATATGATTTTTACAAGTGACGACAGAAACGCAATAAATCTTAGAGCTTACTGTTTTGCACCATGATCATTGAGATGAGTCTAAAATTGTATCTTGTTGGCTTAGAGTTGCTGTTTGAGGTCAAGACTCATATTAGAGATGTGTACTTGGGTTAGGACTTAAGTGATCTAAAGTTTCTTGCTAAGAGTAGCCCATAGTTGCTTGTAGACCTTATTATAGACCACATTGTTCAATGTTTTGAAGTGAAAATTGTTTTGGACGTTGGGGTATTATTGTAGACCACTTTGGGATGAGATTCATGCCTATTGTGTGCTTGTACTTGCTGTCTACTTGGAGTAGAAGCTTGGGGAGAGACCGATCACGTTTCCTCAAGGGAACGGGATCGGGAATAACTCCGTTTTGGCATGAAGGCCAAGTGTGTGCTTGCTGTTTGGAAACTTAAATTGTTGTTTTTAGGACTCTTAGAGCCCCTTTTTGAGTACTTGTGGGTTAGGACTTACTCCTAGTATAGTGTACCTTGTTGGGATACATTGGTTAAGTAGAGACCCGAAGATTTAATCTTGTTGACAAATCTAGACGGGTAGAATGTACATCGAACTCGTTGGAGGAGTTGACTCGTGCATCGACGTATTTTGCCGTACATGGATGGATTCCATGGATTGTGTTTGGAACTACCACTTGTCGAGAACTGTGGAGCATTAAGTTTAGTAGGAGGCTATTTGTTGATCGGGCCGAGGTTGCAATCAAACTCCAAGCATCGATGTGGTTGCGGCAATCGATGGGAACGATTCGCCAGGGGTTCGTGCCCAGTATGGTCCGAGGCGGACCAACTCTTGGGCCGGACCGGAGGGCTAGCTGAGTCCTAGTGTGAAATGGGTTGAGATCTATTTTTGACAAAGGTGACTAAATAGGGAGAGTCTACTAATGGAATTGAACTAGTTGATCATGGCAAGCAAGTTGATTACCAAGTTATGGATTAGTTGCGGTAGATAGATCGCCTAACTAAGGGAGAGGTGTAGCATGGATACTTTGGTAGGGCTAGATCGAGTCTTGGTTGTTTGTAAGGACAGGCACTAGCGAGGGTGTTCGCCTATCAGGGAGACGTTTCTTCGACTGCAAGTTCTGCTCTAGTGTAAGGACGAGTGTAGCGGAGTTGGGAAAACCTTATATCCGTCATATCCTTTGTTGACCGATGTGGGCAGGAGGTTTTTAGAGGAAGTCCCCATAGAGAGAGACTCTGCGGAAAAGATCCTAAGTCCTCCGGTGGGGAGCCCTGGTGCCCGTATAAGCTTTTGGTAAGGTCCGGGGAGACAACATATCGGGTAAGCCGATTGGATTACAACAACATATCGGGTAAGCCGATTGGATTACAGTAAACATATCGGGTAAGCCAATTTGATTATAGCTACGCAGGGTAAGCCTGCAACTAACCATGGTTTCTGTCACGCAGGGTAAGCCTACGACTGACCAACCACGCAGGGTAAGCCTGTGTATCGGAGTCTCGGGCATAGTGGGTAAAACTATGAGGATTGAACACCACTAGTGACTAGCAGGGTAAGCCTGTAGCCTCACCATCACTGGAATTAGAAACAGGAGAGAGCACAAGAGTAGGATGCATAGGGGGGGATCGAGCCCCATTAAACTGAAGAACTTCGTTTGGTTGGGGGGTGTGTAGAATGGAAAGTATATCTTTCGACCAAGCGTGCATTAGCCTTAGGAGCAAGTGTGCATAATGTGTGCATAGTGTGTGCATTAGTTTAGGCTATGGCATACACCGATACTTGTTTGACATCACCTTTTTCTTTACATCAAATATTATTTGTGATTGTTGAGGTCAGAATCGCTATATTATGGCGTAGAGAGGATGGCCGAATATAGTATTTCGTCAGTTGTAATCAACTGACGTGCCCACAGTTATCAGTGTAGGATTGCCGACTTGGGAGCGCGGGAAAGCTCTAGCAGGGGAAAAGCATCCAAGTGGAAGTTACTGTCCAAATCTTTATTGTACATTCTTGTTGTAACAATTAATTGTAATTGTTGTAATCATTGGACATTGTAATAACAATTTCGTGTGGGCAAGGTAACTTACAGGCTCGCGTTGCCACCAGCTTTAGCGGGTGTCCATGATGTATTCCATGTTTCTTATTTCAGGAAATACATCAGGGATGACATTCATGTGATTAACTACTCAGACTTGTCTGTGAGGACGGATTTATCCTGTGAAATTTAACCAGTCTCTATCTTAGACCGTCGAGAGAAGGTGTTGATGAATAGAGTCATCAAGTTGGTTCGAGTTTCTTGGAATCCTCACTCGCCAGGTGGGTCGACTTGGGAGTTGGAGGAGGAAATTCGAGAGAGGTTTCCTCATTTGTTTGAGTAGCTGTTTTGCTTTGTTTTAGTTTTGTTTCGGGATTCGCCCTATGTACCTCCTATATGAATTTCGAGAATGAAATTCTTCTTGTAAGGTGGGTAGGATTTGTAACCCCTATTTTCCTATTCAGGATTTTTATTGTATTTTTTTAATTTTCTTTCTTGATTATTGTATCTGGATTCTTTCTATTATATAATTTTGCTTTTCTTGGGTTCTCTTATTTTCTTTTGATCATTCCGTTCTCTTTTCTCCTATTTTTGGCTCTTTGCAAATTTTGCTCTTCGTGATTTGAGTTTGAGTTGTTCCGCTATATGTTCATCCCATTGTTTTATGCTTGTTCATCTCTTTTTGGAGCCTAAATCTGTACCCTAAACCCATTAACCCGCAACCCAAAATCCCAATTCCTTAATCCCTATAAATACCCTATTAAATAAACCCTAATTTAATATTCCTTTCTCTCCGCCGCTTTCTCTCTCCCCTACCCCCGACTCTCTCTCCCTCTCTCTGTTTTTCCGTTTCAAACCCAAATCCACCACCAAGCATCCTCGTCCGTTCTCCCGTCCTCTCCGACCACCACTTTGACCACCGCCACCACCCGTCATCATCCCCGTGCCACCATCCCATCCTCGTCACCCGCTGTCCCATCGCCATCCTTCGAACCCACTTCGCCTGCACCCATTTCCTCGCCGCCATTGCCTCACTGTCATCGCCCTCACCCTCTCCATTCACCCCATAACCACTGCTGAACCCTTGCCCCCTCGTCATCGTCGTACATGCCCCGAATGCCTCGCCATTCATCTCCTCTATTTTCGGAGCAAAACAGAGTTCGATAGCCCCGCTGTCTCCCATCGCTGTGTCGCTTCCCAACCGCAGCGTCGCCGTCGCCAGTCCTCACCACCTTTGCCGTGGTTGTCGCCGTCATTGCCAGCCGCCGTCGTGCTCGCCGTCCCCTCTCCCGCCAACTCTCTCTCTCTATCGATTGGAGAAGAAGCTCAGTTGGGATTTTGGGGGTGTTTTCTATTCGTGAGTATAAGATATCTGAACTTGGTGTTTGCTGTTTTACTGGGATCTTGAGTTGGTGTTTTGTTGTGTGTGTTTTGCACGTGGCTTGCACGTGTTCCTGTGTTCGTGGTTCGTCGCATGAGATTCCTATCCCGTTATTCTATATATTCGAATCTACTAATTAACATGCAAGTCTCTTCTTGAACTAGTTGTTTGTTTTGTTCAAGATTTCTTTGATCTCTGCAAGTAGATCTAGTCCTTTATATTTGTATTGCTATTTGAAATTCCAATAAGTTTATTGAGGGTTTACACGAGCTAACCCGATACACTCTTAACATCGTGCCTACATCTTTGATCTAAAACCTAGTCCCCTTGAATCTTGCATATACACAATTACATGAAAAACAACTAGATCCTTGTGTTATAGAATTATTTGATAAATTGCATATGTTCGCTTGAATTGGATTTAATGAATTGATTGTCATGCCTGTGAAATTGCATCTAAAAACTGAAATTATGCATGTTAGATATATATTGGAACTTTGACTATTAATTAGCATGAACTATATGATTGTATGATTAAATTGTTGCCTATTCATATCAAAAAAAATTCTAGACTGTTGTGTGTTTCTTTTTGTATCAGATTTTCGACCATGTTGCTATTGTATTTTGAAATAACTTTCTGAATATGAATTATATCCCCATGAATCTATTTTCCAGAACTTTTAATGGATCTAAATTTCGAGTTATAATATGTTAGATATCATCATTTTAGTACAGCTGTGTCAGAAATTTCAGATTCACAAATTCATGCTTATCTTTCTGTTTCAGAATTTAATTGAACATGTTAACAGTAAAATAAAAATATAAAATAAATTTGGCTGAACCTAGACATGTGTAGGAACCACCCTGAATTTTTTTAGATTTAATTGATGAGCTTTCTGACCTAATTCATATGCTTGAACACAATTTATAACTTGCTGCCTAAATATAAAATCTGAAAAGAATAGAGTTTTTACCCTAGTTTCTGTAGCTTCTATATGTCATATATTTATTTGCTGGAACCGGTAGAGAGTCTAGCTTCTAGAATTTCTGACAGATCCAGATTTGCTTTTCTGTAGTAGTGATAATCTGTGTTTTTGTACAACAACGTCATGTTGTCCAGATTGTGTGATTTGTGCTTAATTAATATGTTTGCTTCTTGATTTGTCTGTAACGAGTAGAATTAGTCACACCTAGCATTATACAACATTCACACCTTCTTGCATGCTCACATAGGATGAAATAAACTGATAACAAGCCGGGGTATTATAGGATGACTTGGTAGTGAACAATCGGAAACTGTACTCAGTCGGGCCCTACTACTTGACTGTACAGATGGCCATAAAATACTGATTGATAATCACTGACACTAAACATTAAACACTGATTACTGGGCCGAGTACATGAACCGTGAATTCACCATCATTCTAAAGCGTACACTGTGTGCTTGTGCCGAACCTGTAGAATGGACGCAGTAGTACGTGCACTAGATAGGATAAATAAAATGATTAATAACTTGCATTTGACATTATATGCTTGATCCCATATACTGTCACTAATATTGAACTTGATTTGAAACTATTAATTAAATGCATGATTAACATAGACCCTTGACATTATTGCCATTCCTTGACTTTGCTATTTGACTTTGATCCCATACCTTTTCTTTTGATATATAATGTTCCTATTATTCTTTATTTTCCTTTACTTGCTGTCCATGACTTGCTCTAAGGACATTCTTTTCTTTCTTTTTAGATCAAGAATTTACAGGTGCCGAAGGAACCATACTAGAAGGAATTGGTGAGCAACGATTCTAGAAGATGGAGTCCAAGATTAGATTGCTTGAATTATTTTATTGCTAGACTTATTTTACTTGAACATTGTCTTGATATTACTTTGTTTTTGGGCTTATGTTCCCAAAGTTTGTTTTATCCCAGATGTTGGATATTTTTATTTAGATTATTTCATTTATATTTTAAGTTGATCTTTGTTTTTATGATTATTTCTTTTTGCATGGTTATGATTGTTCTTTCATATTGTTGAGTTAGTCCGGTACAGCTTATGGATGGTGTTTACTTCATTCGCTGGGCCTACGTTACGTACTCGTATTCCGTATTTTGGGAAGCGGGGCGTGACAACTCTAGTGTGGCATTTGTGTTAACAACCAAGACATAAACGAATCCTTATATTGAAATTGTTGCAAAAATTATATCACATATGAATATTTCTTCCAGAAGTGTGAAAATATCATGAATAATCACATAATATACATAACTGAATTATGGTTTCACAAGTGGCTCTAATACCACTGTTAGGTTTCAAAGGCAATCACAGATTAAATATACAGTGAAAAAATTATAAAAAATATCGAAACATAGCCATGGATCAATGCGAAAACTATAAATCGTGTTTAGGAGTTATACCTTGAAGATGGATCTATTGTATTCATAGTATGCTGATCACAATACTACAATATTGTGGTGCCTCTACGTTGTCCATACGAACGGATCAAATCAAGCATTCCCTCATGCCGCGGTGCTAGCTGCGGAAAGGGGATGTTCTTCACGATCTCTTTCTCTTACAATTTATGTGATGGCTAGGGTTTTCTCATGTGTGACTTTACTACAGATACGTATCATATATATAGGTGCAGAAAATCAACCCTAAGAGAGTAATAGGCTGTTGGGCTCACAATCTGACCTGGGTCAGATTCATGTGCAGACCTTTAAAATTTAGTCAACTCATTTAATCTAATTAAATGTTCAACCAATGTCAGGAGTCCAAGTCTTACTTAGATCTCCAATTAAATTCATCTTATGAATTTAAATCCCAATTTCGATCAATTCTAAGTATGTGGCCATGTAGGTTCTCATTCGTTGATAGTAATACTAAAATCATATTCTAGTATTACAAATAGTGAGCGGTATCTAGCAATACATCACTACTACTCAAGTACGGGAATGTCAGTTATTTGACATAACCTATTCATGACCAATGATACCATGTAGTCTAGTCCCTTTGTCGAGATATCTTAATTGACCACAAGGGATAAAGCATGTCACTATTATATAGTTCAATCTTTAGTTTCTTGATGTCCGAGTAGACCTAAAACAAATGAGCTCAATATCTCATATTGACTCATTTGAGCACGACCATGCATTTTGCAGTCTCACTCAATCAGGGGCTATAGATATCGCTCATGTTAGTAAGAGGGATAAATCTTATCTAAGTCACTCACATTTAGAAGCCACTCCGCACATTCAACGAAAACAAACAATCTTGCCTAAATACATAAGCGAACTTGAAGATCTCCCATTCTCTCTGCAAAATAAAGGGAGGCTCAATCCAAAATAGGCAAGTCCAGACAAGGTCTACCAAGTTGTTCGCCTAACGGCACATCAACTTGAAGATCCGTGGGGCAAAAAGATAGCAGTAGGGACTTGGAAAGCGAACACTTTATGAACTTCAACAAGGGCGCTTAATGCCCCCTCCTCTTTATATTTTCAATATTTTCTAATAAAGGTCAGCCACTAGAGCAGACGTTTCGTTTTATTTTTCAATAAAGACCGCTTTTGCTATTGGTCATTGCATGTAATAAAGGCCAACCACTAGAGCAGCTGCTTAATTTTATTGTTCAATAAAATTCAGTATTAGTTTCTGCAAAATCCTTGTGCAACTCTACGAATACATACAATGAGTTAAATTCCAAGCATACTTTTAAAGACAACACCAAAACTCATCAAAAGCTCCTTATAAGACGAGTTTGGAGTTCATAATCATGGCTCGGAGTTGCTCTAGCAATTTAAATGAAGCAAGTTTAGAGTTCAACTTGCCATTTGACCTGCTCCTGCAACTCATTAAACCTTCAACAAAAAGTTCAGAGTTTGTACCCATGGCTCGAAGTTTCTCAAGCAACCTCCAATCAAGTACGTTTAGAGCTCAACTCGCCATGTGATATGCTTCTGCAACCTGTTAAATCCCTAAACAACAAGTTCAGAATTCATACCCATGGCTTGGGGTTATTTTAGCAACCTACAATCAAGCACGTTCGGAGCTCCATTTGACCTGTTCCTAAAACTTGTTAAATTTTCTTAAAGACAGATTAAAGGTCCATAATCGTTGATCGCAGTTACTCTAATAAACCTGCAAAAAAGAAAGTTTCAGAGTTCAACTTTCCACTCGAAGTGACTCTCATAATTTGTTAGAGGACCCATACAACAAGTTCGAAGTCCAACTCCCTTCTAAAGTTGCTCCTACAACTAACTTTGTACAAACAGCAAGTTCGCAGGCCAACTCTCCCCAAAGCAGCTCTTATGACTAACCAACCCTCAAGACGACAAATCACATGACAAAGTACTGACATGTAAAATATTTCTTATTTCACAAAAAACAAGTCACGTCACAACTGTAGAATAGGGGTGGCAAATGGGTCGGGTCAACCGGCGACCTGCTCGCGACCCGCCCGTTGAACCCGGCCCGTGAAACGGTTTGGCGGGTTCGGGTCGAACCCGGTGAATAGTAACGGGTCGACCCGGGTCGTCAAAAATGTGAATCCAAACAGTTAAACCCGGCCCGCGAACCCGTTTAAAAAAGCTCAACCCACCGCCAACCCGCGGGTCGACCCACGGGTTTCGAACCGTTGGACCCGTACGGGTCGAACGTTCGACCCGTTACGGGTCAACCGTTGACCCGCGGGTCAGCGGCCCGTTGGGGGGGGTGCATTGTTCGACAGAAAGCCAACGGCTCTCTCTTGACCTTTTTTTTGTTTTTTTGGTTTTTTTTTGGTTTTTTGTTGTATTTTTAGCCAATAAATACCCCCTCAAAATTCCATTAAAAATTCACACCTTACTCTCTTACTCTCTCTACTATTATAAATCATTTCTAAGGAATTTTTCAACAATTGAAGTATTCAACAAGCAAATCTTCAACAAGGCATACACACGATCAATTTTCGATCGTATCGAAATCAAAATTCAACGTCTTCAACTCTTCAACTCTCGTCCGACTCCAAGTGATCAAGACATCAATTCTCCTTCAAGCTCTCCTCAACTCTTCAATTTTCGGAATCGCTTATTTTTAGTTCTACTTCTATTCTTATTTTTACGGTTTTCTTAATATACACGTATCCACGGTGAACGGTATCAAAATTTCATACATCTCACGTAATTTTATTTTTGTGTTGTAGTTATTCTTATTATTAGTTTTTTGATCTTCTCTATCTCAACCCTCTTGTTTTTTTAGATTTTTTTTTATAATTCACCGTTCCTACATTGTTTTTTTTTACATACATTAGTACATTACTACATTATGTCTAGATCACGCGGTAGCGGTCGTAGCAGGCAAGATTCCTTCTCCTCTTCCCGTAGACCACCAATTGTTCTAATGAGTGAGCCCGCCTAAGAATACCATGATCCTCCTACCCAAAAATGGGGTACACACGACGAGGTTGTAGGTGACATACAATTAGAAGAAGAACAACAACAACAACAACCAACCGAAACCACACAACCCCATAGTAGTAAGAAAAGTAGAGGAGAAACTAGTGATTGACATAAGTTTTACGATTATATTCCGGATGAACATACTCCGGGTATAGGTTTGAAAGTTTGTAAAATATGTGGTAAAACATACAAATTCAAGAGGGGTGAAAGCACCGGTACAATTAGTAGACACATCCAACATAACCATAAAGACCTTCTTGCTGACCTACAAGGCCAAAAAAAAATCAACTCTAGGACCGGTCTAGTTGATTGCCACCCTTATGATCTCGATCTTGTTCGTCGGGAAATGGCCCGATTAGTCATAAAGGAAGAGTTACCATTTTCCTATCCCGAGAGTAGGGACTTGGAAAATTTTAACCAAACGGCCATAAACCCTCATTTTAGAAGAATTCCGAGAAATACTTGCAAATCGGATTGTTTTAAAATGTACATCGAAATGAAGGACGCTTTGATTGCAATTTTATAGAGTTTAACTTGTAGAGTTAGTTTAACTTCGGATTGTTGGACGGGTGTCAACAAGATTCCAACGATGGGAATAACTTGTCATTGGATCGACAATGATTGGATTCTTCAAAAAAGAATCATATCACTTGCGGCGTTGCCGTATCCCCATAGTGGAGCTAAAATAGCAATTCGTATTATAAAAATTTGTGATGTTTTTCATATTTGCGATAAAATTATGTGTATTAGTTTTGATAATGCATATAACAACAATGTAGCAATTACTACTTTAAAATCCGTATTAAACCCTCCATCTGACAATATTTTTCATGTTAGATGTGCATGTCATATTATAAATTTATGTGTTCAAGATGCATTAAAAATAGCCGATCCATATATAATTAAAATTAGAAATTGTGTACATTTCATTGCATTAAGTCCAAGCATATTACAAGAATGGAAAGCTTGGTGTAGGCTTAAAAATGTTCCTTTTAGAAGATTTTCAAAGGATGTTAGACACCGATGGAATTCTACTTTTGATTTACTAAATATTGTTACCGAATATAAAGCAATTGTAAATGATTTTTGTATCGCAAAAAATATGCACAATTTTGAAATGACTCCCACCGATTGGTTTTTTGTCAAATTTTTGTTGAAATTTTTAGAACCTTTTAAAACCGCAACTTTAAAATTTTCAAAAACATATGAATCTACTTCTAGTAGCATTTTTATTTCATTAGTTAGCATGATGCAAACATTTAACAAAATGTTAAATGATATCAATGTTGGTGAGATTGTAAAACCTGCATACAAATTTTTTTTGAAGTATTATTTTCCTCCTCCTATGTTGATTTGTGTTGCTACCGTTATGGATCCTCGTATCAAATTAGAAGGTACTAAGAGTTTGATTGAAATATTTTTTGCATTACTTGGGGAAAATGTAGAATTAGTAATTGATTGCGCTACTTTTTTAGTTCAGTTTGAATCTACATTAAATAACTTGTATGATTATTATGATAGACGATTTGCTTCTAGTAGTACAACTTCTGTAGTTAGTTCTTCTTCTGGTACTTCTAAAGGTAAGGGTAAAAGTAAATTTGATGATAGAACATTTAATTTACTTGAACGAATTTGATCAAAAAAAACCTAGGACTAATGAACCAAATGAATTAAATTGGTATAACCAACAAGATTCTGAGCCTTCATTTCTCCACTAGATATTTTATAATGGTGGAAAGACCATGAACACACTTTTAGTATTCTGTCAATTATGGCTAAAGATTTACTAACTCCTCCTGTCTCTACAGTTGCTTCTGAGAGTGCATTTTTTTCAAGTGACAGGGTTCTAACTGATTACAAGAATCGCTTGAAGCCCGACTCGTTAGAGATGCTCGTTTGCACAAAAGACGGGCTAAAGGCTGAAGATAGGACACAAGGGAAAGCACTATCAACGTCCACAAGTGGGAGCAACTCGCCGGAAGAACAACAACAACAACAACAACAATAATAGCTGCTTTGCTTGTAATAGCAACTCGACCGACACGTTAGAAATTGTATTATATCTTTGCTTGTTATGTTAAATTAGAAAAATTAGAGTCAATTAAAATTGCACATAAAAATTATGTTAGTGTATAAAACATATTTGTGAATTGAATTCTTCATTTGAATCATTTCATTAGAAATTGTGAAAATTGTATAACTTAAATTCATATGAATAATATTTCAAAATTTTTTGCCAATTTCACTCTTTCAATCTTATTATTATTATTACGATTTTTAATGTTTATTAGTATTATTAGTTAATTAGTATTATTATTATTATTATTTTAAGCTAAAAATATTATTAAAAAAAACCTACCTATCTAAACGGGCCAACCCCCGGGTCGACCCGACCCAACCTGACCCGGGTTGGACCCTAAAGGGTTCACGGGTTGGGCGGGTCGCCTAAATCAAGTTTGGGCTCGGGCCGGCCCGGCCCGGCTAAGTGGCCAAACAGGCCCGAGCCCACCCAAGTCACGAGCCAACCCGGGCGGGTTCGGCCCGGCTCGGTCCGTTCGACCCGTTTGCCATCCCTACTGTAGAATTTTAATGAGTCTGCATTTCTTTACTAAGCATCACTATGTAGATGAGCCTGAATAAGCCCTGGACCTGTTAAAAAGGCCCGTCATGACTAATGCGCATGTGGAAGCTTTAGGTTTTGTGCTGGAATCATACGACCCTGATTTGCTGCTATTTTTACCATTATCACTACCCTCCCACTCCCGAAAAGCAATTTTTTTGGCCTTCGAAAAGTAGTTCACCGTGTTTTAGAGTTTTGGAGTACAATCTTAGCTTTCAGGGATGATTGGAGATGCTTACAACTGACCATAAGCTTCTAGAGGCGATGAATATTTTACTAGATTTTTTCAAAATTTTTTGGAATTTTCCATAAATTTTCCCTAATTTAAAATTGTTTTTAATTTTTTTTAAATTAATTAATCAAATTTTTAATTATTTTTCAAAAATTTTAATTGATTTTCTGAATTTAATCATTATTTTAATAACTTTTAATAAAATTTTTGAATTTTAATTAAATTTGAGGATTTTCTAATATTTTATTAGCCCGACACGAATTTCAGAGCAATCTAATGCGTTGATCACCATTATGCCCGTGCATTCAGTGGCGGCTATGATGTGGAGGCTGTGATGAAATGGTGATGTGGCTTCATCTGGAGTGCTCATCAGAGCGGGCTTTCCCATTGAGCGAGATCGAACGGGGGAAAAGAGGATCGAGCGATGTGGCTTCATCGGGAACGCTGATCTCGTGCTAGCACGCATTTTGGACTGGTCAGGCTATTGAACTCTGAAGTGGATCTGTACGGATGAAGCGGGGCGATGTGTCTCAATCCCCTGCATCCATCTTGTGCGCGCTTGAACCTCTGAGTTATCTAATGGTTGTCAATGGCTGCGAGAGCCCCTCAGCTCGACCGACTATTTCGTCGAGCTCCATTCATTTTTTTCCTTTGATTTTGGGTGTTTGTTTTGAGCGACCATGACCTTGGGTGAATCGGCCTCGGCGAGCTCGTCTTAGTCGAGCTAGCTTTTTTCGACCTTATTTTGGTCGTGCTGCATTCTCACCCAGCTCATTTTGTCGGGTTACTCCTCGCCGAGCTCATTTTGGGTGATGGAGCTCGGCGAACTGGTGATTTAGCTTAGTGAACTTGTTTTGAGTGATGGAGCTTGGCATGCATAGCTCGGCGAACTAGTGATGGAGCTCGACTGACAGAGCTCGACGTATAAGTGATCGAGCTCGGCAAACCTGTTTTGAGTGATGGAGCTCGGTGGACAGAGCTCGGCAAACTGGTGATGGAGCTCGGTGAACCTATTAAGCGATGGAGCCTGGCGAGTTCATCTTGGGCGAGCAACACGCTCGGCGAAGTCACCTTGGGCGAGCTCCGTTGAGTTTTGGTCGAGCTACACTTCAGGAAACCAAGAGTCTTGGCCTACCACCTCTTTGTCAATTTTCATGTTTCTCGATGCCGAGCTAGATATTTGGTCGAGCTCCATCCTCCTCAATGTCGAGCTTGGTAGGTTTTGGAGTTGTGTGGAGCTTCGAGTTTGAAGCCTGCTTTCTTCTTCGAAGTTGGGAGTTATAGTCTTTTGGGAGCTTTGGTTGGGCTCGTCTTACTTCCCTCGAACTTTAGTTGGGTTCTTCTTGCTGTCATCGAGCTTCTCGTCGATCTTAAATTGAGGTTGCTGCTGAGCTGGAGATGAGTTAATGATGATGACGCCGGGATTGTGCTTTGAAGAGTTGATGTCAACTTGGGTTACTATCGACCAAGAAGACCACCTTCTCATGCTTGGGTTCGAGTTGGAGTTCGGGCTTTTTTGAGGTTTTTTGGCAAGGCTATGGTCATTGTCTTCGAAGCTGCGACATCAGTTTCGAGTTGGGGTATTCTTAGCCCCTTTGCTAGCGAAGCTTTGGTGAAGTTGTGTTGGGTTTAATTATCTCTTATTCGAGCTCGGAGTTGAAGTCTGCAGCTGTAGTTGATCACCTTGGAAGCTTGTTGTTTTTGGATTTTGATGCTAAAGCACTTCGAATTCCTTGCTTGTAGTCAGATTGTACTGTGTGAAGTTCGAGTTTGGTCGAGCTGTTGGTTTCTTGACTTCCTTGATTGTCGCCGAGGTTCTAGAAGAGCTAAAGTCTCTCGCGAGTTGAATTTTGAGCAAGTTTGGAAGCTTTGATGAGCTCAATTTTGTTGATCTCCTGACACTTGAAGTTGAGTTGTGAGGAGCAAGAGTTTGATTATCCTTGTAGCTTGAGGTTGGGTTTTAAAAAGGTTTGCTTCACCACAAACTTCCATTCTTTGTGCTGGCATACAATTATATATATATATATATATATACACACACAATATATATATATATATATATATATATATATATATATATACAATTTATATATATATATAAAATTGTATATATATATATATATATATATATATATATATATATAAAATTGTATATATATATATATATATATATATATATATATATATATATATATATATATATATATATATATATATATTATAGTAAACAAAGTTTTATTTATAAACCTTGGTTCTTGAATCGACATAATCTTTTTGCTGAATCATGGCTTCTTGTGGTTGTTAACTCATTCGGTTTGAAGTTCTCTTGAGTTTTCGCCGACCAAATGTTTGTTGAGCGGTCTACCTAGTCGAATTGTTCTTTTGTCGACCAAATTGTGTTATCACTTGTTTTGTCGATCAAACGTCTCGTTGCTCGTTTTGTTGAACTGCTCTTTCGTCAACAAAGCGTTATGTTGTTCTCTTATTTAGTCGATCAAACATCTCATCGTTCGTTTCACTAAACCGCTCCTTCATCGACCAAGCATTGTGTTGTTTGCTTGTTTTATCGATCGAGTGTTTCATTGCTGAATGAGTGTTCCATTGGATCTCGTGTATGTAGCTAACTTAGAAGAGCTGTTGCGGGAATGAACTTCGGAAGGCGGTTAGACTACAGACTTACTATTTAATCCTAGCAAGTTTGTTGAGGTAACTCTGGGATAGAGTTGAATGTAGAGCTTGCAGTTTGATCCCGGCAAGTGAGTAGAGGCAACTCTACGATGGAGTTGATGTTGAGCTTGCCGTTTTGTGCCTAGCAAGTTTGGAGAGGCAACTCGGAAACAGAGTTTAACGTAGAGCTTTTCGTTTGATCTCAGCAAGTTTGGAGAGATAGCTCTGAGACGGAGTTGAACTTTGAGCTTGCCATTTGCGCCCAACAAGTTTTGTAGAGGCAACTTTTAGACGGAGTTAATGTAGAGCTTGTTGTTTTATCCCAGCAAGTTTAAAGAGACGACTTTGAGACGGAGTTGGACGTTTGAACTTTCTATTTGTGCCTAGCAAGTTTGGAGAGACAACTCTAAGACGGAGTTGAATGTAGAGCTTGTTGTTTGACCCCGACAAGTTTATAGAGACGTCTCTGAGATGGGGTTGAACATTTAGCTTGTTGTTTTATCCCAGCAAGTTTGGAGAGGCAACTGTGAGATAGAGTTTGACGTTTGAACTTGTTGTTTGCGCCCAACAAGTTTGGAGAGAAAACTTTGAGACATAGTTGAATGTAGAGCTTGTCATTTGATCCTGGCAAGTTTATAGAGATGTCTCTGAGACGGAGTTTAACTTTTAGCTTGTTGTTTGATCCCAACAAGTTTAGAGAGGTAATTCTGAGAAAGAGCTGAATGTTGAACTTGCCATTTGATCTCAACAAGTTAATAGAGAACTTTGTGGTAGAGTTGGATGTTTCAACTTGCCATTTGCGCCCAACAAGTTAATAAAGAACTATGTGGTAGAGTTGGATGTTTGAACTTTCCGTTTGCGCCTAGCAAGTTTTGTAGAGGCATCTTGAGGCCGACGTTGGGCGACAAACCTACTGCATGAAGTTAAGGGGTTGTTGGAAGGACTGGAGCAAAAAGTGGGGCACCAGACTTGTTGTATGGAGTTAACGAGTTGTTGACTGCGCACGAGCAGGGAGCAGGACGTTGAACTCGTTGTTTGTAGTCAACGAGTTGTCGATGGAGCTCAAGCAGAGAGCAGAGCGTTGAACTCGTTGTTTGGAGTCAAAGAGTTGTTGATGGGGCTCGAGCGGTGAGCAAGACATCGAACTCGTTGTTTGGAGCCAATGAGTTGCTGATGCTCAAGCGGTGAGCTGCGCATTGCATTCTTTGTATGAAGTCACCGATTTATCAACGGAGATTGAGCGGTGAGCAAGGCATCGAACTCATTGTTTGGACTGAATGGGTTGCTGATGAAGGTCGAGCGAAGAGCAAGACGTTGAACTCGTTGTATGAAGCTAACAAGTTGTTGATGGAGCTCGAGCGAAGAGCGGGGAGTTGAACTCGTTGTATTGAGCTAACGAGTTGTTGATGGAGCCCTGGTGATGGAGCGTTGAACTCTTTGTATGAAGATAATGCATTGTTGATAGAGCTCGGGCGAAAAGTAAGGCATCGAACTCGTTGTATGGACCTAACGCGTTGTTGATGGAGCTCAAGTGAAGAGCAGGGCATTGAACTCGCTGTATGGAGATAATGCGTTGGTGATGGAGCTCGGGCAAAGAGCGGGAATCCGAACTCGTTGTATAGAGGTAACAAGTTGTTGGAAGAGCGCAAGCGGAGAGCATGGCATTGAACTCGTTGTTTGAGGCTGACGAGTTATTTTAATGAAGGAACTCGAGTGGCGTGCGGAGCACCCAACTCATTTTGAGGGGCGAATGAGTTATGGGTGTTTTGAATCTTCTTAATATTGAAGTGAAATCTTTTGTGGTTGTTCAGCATTGAAGTGAATTCATTCTTCTTTTTGCTGACATGTAGCCGTGTACACTGAACGATGTCTTCGGGATGTCGAGCTTGCTTTCCTTCACAATTCGTTGCACTTGATTGAGTTGGGACTTGTCTTTTTGCATGACGTATTACACGAGGCTGAGTTGGAGTTTGCTCAAGTGAAGGTGGTGGGAAAGACTTGGAGCTTGCCTGCTGAAGGAAGACTTGTCTTGAATTTATCGTCAAGAGTTGGGGCAGCCCTGGGGAGGTGTTTGCTGGAAAGAGGCCTATGAAGAGGTTTGTGTATGTTAAGAAGAGTATCCCTCTATTGTGTAGCCGGAAGGATTACTTGTAGGACAGCTTGTTGTACAGTGTTTACAAGACTTTTATATATAATCAAATAGATTAGTAATATTTCATACAAATTTTATTAAATTACAATATGAGGGAAACATTTGTATTTACAGATCGAGATGACATCTTTTTAGATTGAAGAGAATGCATTGAACTATTGTCGTGCACTTCTACTTAACCTAAATATAAAATCTCATCTCCCTAAATTTTCCAATTATTTACAATACATTATTCAAACTTCATTCTCCTAGATGTTCATTCGTGCTACTTGTTGAGCCATTTTGTGCTTCATGTAAATCTTGGGTCCTCTCCTTTGCTTTCATCCAATCTTCGGCGCATACTAACATCACCAAATTCTTTGATGTCAAGCAATTCCCATTCAAGCTCATTATCCTGCAACCAAGAGAAAAAATATTTTTCGATGCAACAGTTGACACCGGTGTAGTTAGCAATTCTCTAGCCATACGAGAAAGAATAGTAATAATATTTTCATTGGTTTTCCAAAAATAAAACACATCTACTACATCATCAATAGGAGGTTGTGCATTATACCAATTTAACTCATTTAGTTCCTGGTTCGTGGTTTTTCTTTTATATATAATATTTAAAACAATACTAGTTGCAAGACTCTTTCCCTTTGATAATATAGAAGAAGAAGAAGAACTAACATTTTGTGTTTGTGTAGTATTAGATGAATAAAGTCTATTGTAACTATCATATAAACTAGTCAAAATGCTCAAATTTTGTGGTAAAAACAACATGATCAAAATCTTGTATTTCATCATGTGGAGTATAAGTATAAAAAATCTAAATTAAATTTTGTGTGCCCTCTAACTTAATTATGAGATTCATTACACTAGCAATACAATATAACATAGGAAGTTGATGAAAATATTTTAAAATTTTAATATAAGCAGTATTAAACATTTATAATATATAAGGGTCATTTATCAAATCTTTAATTGTTGTCATCATTGTGACAATTGCAAGTAAAATACCACTAGATGTAAATGTTTTTGAAAATTGTAAAGTAATATTATTAAAAGGTTCTAAAAATTTATACAAACTTTTGACAAAAAACCAAAAAATCATCATCTAACATACAATCTTGCATACCCATTGTAACACAAAATTCTCTAAGATTAAAACGATAATGAAGAACAACACCTAATAAATCATAAGTATAATTCTAATGATGTTCTAACATCTTTAGGAAAATGTTTAAATACAATTTTCCTAAGTTGACACTAATCATGAAAAGCTTGATATATTGGACCACTCAACGTAATAAAATGAACACAATTTCTCATTGCCTAAATTTTATCGTGTTCATATTTTAAAGCATCTTGTACACAAAGATTTAAAATACGACAAGCACACCTAACATGAAAATTTTTCTGTTCTATAGGATTTAATGTAATTTTCAAACTAGCGATTGCCTTAGTATTATTAGAGGCGTTATCAAAACTAGTAGCAAAAACTTTATCAAAAATACCGAAATTATTACATGCATCCATGATGTGTATGACAATTATTTCACCCTTATGTGGGTATCTAACAAATTCAAATAAAATTATCCTCTTTTGAAGTAGTCAATCATAATCTATCCAATGACATTTTACACACATCATTGGTACGTTGTTCACTCCCCATCTATTCGATGTCAAAGAAACTCTAGCATTTAATGACATTAGTGTTGCTACTAAAAAATCCTTGCTATCATTGTAAACTAATTTACAATCACCCTTAACTACATTTCTAACAATTTTTTTATAATGGATGTTTAATGCAGTCTATACATAAGTCTCTAAATTCCTACTTTCACCAAACGAATAAGGTAATTCATCTCTAATTACTAACTTAGCAATTTTCCTACGAACGATATCGTGATTGTAGCTATGACTATCTACTTGACCGGCCTTAGGGTGTATTTTTTTGTTGTGTAAGATTGTCCTTAGAAATTTCGGGTTGACATTTATTTAAGTGACGTTGAACTATACCCGTTCCCGATCCTATTTTAAACTTATAGGGTGTTTGACACTTCTTACAAATTTTTAGTCCTACACTCTTATCATTTTGTGAAGGGACATATTCAAAATATTTGCGTACTTCGGAAGTATTCCCTCTTGTTTTACGGGAATGAGAAGGGCCTTGTTCCGATGATTGTGGTTCTATGTCTTCTATTTCTACATGATCCGTGTGTTTTTCATGAAAATAGAGAATACTATCATAATTCATAAGTGTTTCTTCACTTTCTACATATGGAATTGGAATCAAAGGAATGCGACGACTACTAGTGTACTCTTGGCTACTATGTCTACCACATGATCGGTTAGATGCCATCTACACTAGTGTATGTATGTTTGGAATGTAAAAAAATCAATTCTAGTGTATGTTCTAAAAATAAATTCTAGTGCATGTTTTATAAATTTATTCTACAAAACAAGTAAAGATAGATAAACTAGTGTATGTTATAGAAAATGATTCTACAAATCAAATAAAGTTAAATAAATTCTACTATAAACGAAAAATATATATAAAAAGAAATATTTAATTAAAACAACAAAAATTAAATCAAGAACTAGTGTATGTTTACCGAATAATAAAAAAAATCAAAAAAAGAAGAAAAGTAAAACAATACACAATCTAATTAAGAGAAATAAATGAGAACAATCAATAATGTTAATTCTAAAAATTATACAAATATAAAAATACCATATGAGTGTAGAATGTAGATTGAAGAATGAAGGTAGAGAGAGTTGAGAGCTTGTAGTGTTGTTGTTGATGTTGTTGAATGTTGTTGGATGTTATTGATGTTGATCATTGTAAGAGCATCCACAATCGTTTGCTATTTATGCATAATATGCATATTTTTGCTAAAAATGCATTGCTGTCGTTTGCTATTTATGCATATTTTGACGATTTTACCACAGTAGATTGCTATATATGAGAGCAAATATAGGAATTGTGCATATTATACATGATGGATCTTCAAGATCCGTCCCATAAAAAAAATTATTTTTTAATTCTGCGACGGATCTTCACAGTCCGCCGCTTAAAAAAATAATAATATTTTGTAAGTAAAACCCCAAAAAAAACCCTCCCCTCGAACGGATCTTCTAGATCCGTCCCTCCTTTGCGTAATTGTAGGACGAAACTAGAAGTTCTGTCCCTTGTTGGATTTAAAAAATAAAACAAATTAAAACCGAATGACGAATTTGCCCCCCTCTTCATTTAACTGCTATTTTTGCTTTCTCAGATTAATCCAACGGCTCTATCTCTATCTGAAACGCTCACTCATATTTTGTTATATATAGTACCCATTCTGAACCCAATACAAGCATCACAATTGTCTCAAAAAATTTCCTCCAGTAATATATATTATTTCTCTGTCTTGTACTGAGTTTTTTTCATAAGGAATTTAATGGCGGGCCGAATTGCAAGGGGGAGAGCATATACGGCTCAGGAAGATGTTCTTATCTGCCAAAGTTGGGTTAGTGTAACGCAAGATCCAGTGATCGGTAACGATCAATCCGGGGCACAGTTCTGGGAGAGAATTTCTTCTACATTTGAGGTATTATTAGGGACTCCGACTGATAGAACGATTAGCTCACTTACTAGTCGATTTCAACTTATTTCGAAAGAAGTGGTCCTATTCATAGCGAAATTGAGCAGTGCAACTACTAGGGTGGGTAGCGGAACAACCGAGGCAAATAAGGTATGTAAAAGAAATTGGATTTAAAGTCAAGATTTGTATTATTTGTGTACATAACAACGTTTGGATATTTAATGTTGTCATAGATTCGCGAAGCTAGAGTAGAATATATGGCAACTTCTTGAAAAGCTTTCAAATTTGAGGAATGTTATGAGATACTTAAAGATCAGACGAAGTCTTCATTACATTCTACACAAGTGTTTGATCAAGTACAAAGTACCCAATCCAATGAAGGGAGTGGTTGCCAAAACTCTTCCACAATAAACAACTGAGATTCAGATATACCCGTTGATACAGAATCACCTACATCCCTTACCCGACCACCAAGCCGCAAAGCGGCTAAGAGAAAAGGAATATGAATGGCTGAAACATCAGAATACAAAGAAATTGCCGAAGAAACCAAAATTTCACAGCTGTATGCAAAGAATCGCATGACAGGAGGAATGCGATAAAAAACCGAGAATGCGATATTAAAGAACAGGCGATAACATTATGAGTATCGATCTCAACACTTTACCAAGTAATCAACGATATTACTTTATGTGTAGGCAGAATGAAATTCTGCAAAAACAAGGTTACAACAGTGGGTAAACAACATTAACCCAAAATTTGTAATTTATCTTTATATAATGTAAGCATCCAATTTTAATTGCGAACGTAACCTATGTTATTAATTTGAATTTAAGAAGGTTATTTTGGAATGTTTTTGTGTCTGTGAAAATTGGAAAATGGCAAAACTAAGAATCAATGTGTTCACAATAGAATCGATAGTTAATAGCCATAATTATAGCTTACAATACGCTTCAAATATTATATCTTCAAGTTGATAGTAGTACATTAACTACGTTGTTAATTATTACCCAATACAAAGTAGTACATTACACGACAATGGGAATACAAAGTAATACATGCTAAGTGCAGTTACTCATTTTCATATTGTGACCAAATATGCTCCACTAGATCTTGACGAAGTGCATGGTGTTTTTATTGATCATGTAGAAAGACATTGCGAATGATTCGACTTTCTTGATCGGTTGGTCCACCTGTGCTTGGTTCAATCACAGTCAGGTCAGGAATTTGATCATAATCATAATCATGAATTCCTTCGTCACGTTCATCCTCAACAATCATGTTGTGTAAAATGATACATGTTTTCATAATATATAACAGACTATCTGCATCCCACATACGTGCTGGACCCTTCACTTTTGCAAATCGTGATTATAAAACTCCAAAAGCCCGTGCCACATCTTTTCTTGCAACCTCTTGCATTTCTGCAAATTTCTTTTTCTTTTGGGTATTCGGTGCGGTGTAAGTTTTGACGATGGTTGCCAACGGTGGGTATATACCATCTGCTAAATAGTAGCCCATATTGTAATTGTGGTTGTTGATGACAAAATTGGCTAGAGGTGCACAGCCATCAAGAATCTCATTAAATAAAGTTGACTGGTTCAGCACATTTAAATCATTATTGCATCCTGGCATTCTGAAGAATGAATGCCAGAACCAAAGATCATAAGAAGCAACTGCTTTGAGAATAATAGTCGGTTCCCGAACATTAACTGTGTACTAGCCATGCCATGCTGCTGGATAATTTTTTCACTTCCAATGCATGCAATCTACACTACCCAACATTCCAGGGAAGCCTCGAGCGCTGTTTTCTTCGAGTAGTCTTTCCACATCGGCTGGTGTTGGTTTTCTCATATACTGAGTACTAAATAAAGTTACAATTGCAAAACAAAAACAACGCAGAGTTTTAAATACCGTTGTTTTGCCTATATGTATATTCGTCAACCGCATCAGTCACACCTCCGTACGCCAACAACGTAGTGCCGCTGTAATTTTCTGATGAAGAGTTAACCTAAGTTGTTTACAAGCAGCCTGGGACTGGAGAAAATATTGATCGCAACCCACAATAGCATCCAATACCCGATTGAAGAGGTGTCGACGCATACAGAATCGACGATGAAAAATTGAATCTGGATAAACTGAATTTTCGGCAAAGTAGTCTTTCCACATCCGTCTATGACCTTCTTCTCTTTCCCCACGAATGTAACGGCGACGATTGTTTTGTTCACTAAAATGGATTTCCTTGCCAATCCTTACTAGACGGTTGTGAATAATCCCAACAACAACATTGTTGTCCTCCACTGATGAATCAGAAGATGAACCCGAGGAAGAAGACACATCTAAACTAGTCATGGTTAAGTAGAAGATAAATATGCAGTGGGTTATTTTGTTGTTGAAGTTGGCAAAGTCTAGTTGAGAATTAAATGTACATAGGAAGGTAACATATAAATACTGATCATGCCGCTTGAAGACGAACGAATCATCAATGTCCCGTCCAATCTGAAAGTGAATAAATAGTTGTAAAAAGTGGTCAAAACCTATCATTTGTTGGTAGGAAAGTATATATGAATAATGTGTATGAATAGTGAATAAATACAAAACCTATATGTGACTACAATCTCATTAAATACCTACTAGGCATGTGACATTAATACTATCTCCAAAATACCCTCAAGCTGTCTACAACTACGAAAGGTTTTTACGAAAGTGACTAAATTTCCTCAGACTGTTGACATTAATCCAATTACAACTCCCAAAATTTTGCTACAATCCAATTACAATCCAACTTGGCACGTGACATTTACAACTTGACATTAATACCCTCATGCTATATAAAATTGTATTTGAGTACTATTTTTCCTATTCTTCATAATCATACTGTGTCTCAGGCACAAATGAGGACGTCGATGCTCTGGTGTCCTCTAAATTCGAATTTAACGGTCTATGTCGAGAATTAGATGGTCTGCTCCTTGATACAGATCGTCTAACGTTTGGAATTCAGGTGGAACTGATTCCCTGAAAACCATGACCGAAAGTATTATTCGTCGCAATTTTGCTTCGGTGTTGCTCAATTGTTGACAACGATTGTATAACTCCTCCTTTGGAAAGATACAAGATATAAAAATAAATCAGAGTACGCAAAATACATTATAACATAATAACATTCTTAAATACGATTTTGGTAACTCACATATGATGGTTGCCCACTTTGATGAAACGGGACATTGATATTCTGGTCCAAACTCTTGAGTAGAGTACCCCCTAAAAAAAGTGGCACTTCAACGTAAGGTTGACCAAGCAATAATGAATTCTCTACAGTGGATTGTGTTGGGTACTCGGCTGGTAGCCAAAGTGCAGGTGCAACATGTGGCAACTGAGCGGAAGGATCTCTAATTGATGCTGGCCCAATGAAATCGACATTTACTGCATGGGTGAGTGTTGGCATTATCAGACCAATTGAAACCATTTCCCAATACTGATCATAGGTGATCTGCTCTACACGAAGTGCGAAAGGTGATGCTTCGATAGGTTCAGGAATATTAGTATTGGATGTCATGAAACGCATGAGAGGAGGTGAGTCTTTTGGGATAGCAATTATTTCAGTAAGTTAGTGAATACAACGATCACCAAAATATCGTACACCCTGCAATCAAATGTTTACTTTAGCATAACCAAACAATTTAATAAAAGTACTGTATATAAATCTGACAAAAATTAATATACCTGGTCGCAGTACGTAAAAGCATGTCGATATCATAAAATGAATTTGGCAGCTTCAATTTCATATACGTCTTTAATTGATGACCCATTATATGGCTGCCAAATGATAGAGAAAGAAGTGCGCATCTCCAACTGATCACGAGCCATCGATTGATTGTAACTAATAGGATCAGATCGACCTAAATCCAAGAATTCTCTATTCCATCTATAACACCCTAGATTTTTAAATAATGTTTTTGAGATTAATAAATGGATTAAAATAATTTTTGGTGATTTAATAAACATTTTTGTGAAATTTATCTTTTTTACACGTGCAAAACACGTGCAAATATTTTTTTGGAAAGTTCAAAGTTCGAAATTATTTTTGGGGAAACCTAATATTTATTATTAGGTATTATTTATGAATTTTCTGGATTTTTCTGATATTTATTTGGCTTATTTGCAAATATTACAAAAAGAGGGGCTTTTGTGCAAAATTACAACTTGGAGTGAAACCTCCAGATTTTCAGATTTTTAGGCTGAGCATGATGGCTAGTCAAATCAGAGGTAAAGAGTTTAATTTTTGTTTTAATACATTTGGGTTATTTTGCAAATTTGTTAAAGAAGAGTCTTTTTGCGAAATTGCCTCTTAGAGGCAATATTACAAAGTTTGTTTTTCTGAACTGGAAATTGGTGCCGGCCAGGTCTGGGGTAGTTATTTTGTTTTTAAATTTGAATTGAATTGGTTAATCTAATTTCCAAGTATAAGGATTTATATATGTAAAGATATATTCAAAAGGGATATTTTGCAAAACCTATTCAAAACCCTAATACACCAAATTCCGGCCTAATATAAATAGAGTGCAGTCGTCTCTTTGGTGCATTATATAAAGGGTTTTCTTTATTATTGATTTTTTGGTGTTTCGAAACGAGGATCTTGGATTTCTTACGAAAGGAAGGACTTTTCTTATTCTCTTTATTATTAGAAAGCATGTTATAGGATTGTATGATGATATAATGAATTATTGATGGACGAATGAATAAAGATTGAATCTTTTCATGAAAACTATGCTATTGATGATTAAAACTTTACATAAATGACTTGAGATTGTTAAAGAACCTAATAGAAACCATGGGTTTGCTGTTTCTTTATTATTCTTACTGATTTGGATTGATTATACTGAATTGTATGATGTGGATTGCATAAAATTGATTAAAGATGAATTTTCACTGTATAGACATATATACAGGATCTGTTGGAGTGTTTCGATGGAGAAAGCTTGACTTAATACTTGTTGTATTCACATATATTCATGGGTATACTGATGTAAGTGATTGTGTATGTGTTTAATGAATTTCAAGAAGGGTTTCTGAATCAAAAAGATCGAGTTTTGAAGTAAAAAGAAGGGTTTGAATTTTCGGGTCTGATGGTGAATGGCCGACGTTGGGGTTATGTGATTTTGTGATATTTTTGATTGGATATGAGTTGTTTTGATACTGAGATAGATTTGAACAATATACAACACATGTACAATGGTTTCTTGATGTTTTATCGATGCTTAAACACACCTATATACACTTACATACTCGTATTTACTGTTTTGAGAAGTTTTAGTGAAAACTTGCTATTTTGTGAATACGATGTGGTTTTGATTAGTTTTATAAACTCCAGTATGTTATACAAGTTGTATTTGATCATCTCAGGACGTTTATTTTCCAAATTTATGAGTTTACAAAGAATAAACGAAGTATTAGTAAAAAGGTGCACGAATTTCAAAGTTGTATTTCCTCACATGATAGTTGACCGCTTCGTTTTTGAACTGAAGGTGACAGTCAACTGTCAATTCTTTATTTTTTGGATTTTCACTCGACAGTCGACCATCGCGTTTTGTGCTGTCATTGATAGTCGACTGTCAGTGCTTGGTGGATTGTTTTTGTTGAATTTTTCTTCGTTTTTTTTAACGATTATTTCTTCAATATTATGGATTATTGATCTACTATTTTAGATGATGTTTTACTACAGATTACAGTGTTTTACAGAGAGTTACATTTTTTATTATAATAGAATTTAAATTGTATTTCTATACCTTTATAAAGTGAAAGATATATGGTTTTCGAAGGAATTGATGTCTTGTGATATCCTACGATTTCAAAATATGATTTTCAGATATTTACTAGATTTAATACTTTATTTCAATTCTAGAATTTGTGAGTGTATTAAATGAATTTGGATTCTTTGATTTTAAGAAGTTTTCTTAATATGAGAGTATTGATAATGGAATTGAGAGTTTTAAATGAAAATTTTTGTGTTGATGGTTGAGTTGTGAGTCTCTAGAGGGTGTGTGGGACCCTAGATACCGGTAGTTGAGATTTTGTGGTTTGGCCAGTTATGGGTTTGTTGTTGATCAGTTGAGTTAACTCCGGTAGGGTACGCCAACCCAAAGAGATTCGTAATTAATTAATTAACTTAATAAATATAAGGACAGGCACTAGAATGGTGATATGATGAAATGAGGGCAAACGGTGTTATGGACTCCAGGATGATCCGAGGAGCGAGATAATCCCTAGTATTCCGGGACGATGGTTGAAATAGGCCATAGAATGATCCAATGTGAGTGGGATTGATCACTAGTATTCCAAGGACGAGAGCGACGCTCATGGGATGTTTGTGCAATGAGGGTTCCAGGATGACCTGCGGAGTGAGGCAATCCCCAGTATTCCGGGACGATGGATGAAATAGGCCACAGAATGATCTACGTGAGTGGGATTGGCCTCAAATATTCCAAGGGCAAGAACCGATACTTGCAAAATGTCTAAATCTCGTAGTAGTCATCGTAGTAGGATTAATTGCATAATATAGTATCTCGGACGGATATTACATTGTATAAATTATTATTTTATTATTATTTTTATTATTATTTAAATATTTAATTATTTTATTTCTTTTCATGTTTGAACTATCTCTTTGTCATGACAAGTCTAGTTTAGATGGTTAAGTTTTAATGAAAAACTATACCTAGGATTAAGTATGTATAAGAGTTTAAGGAATTGTTCTTCTAGAAGCTCTCCACCTCACCCTTCACCATACCCTTACACCATACCTTCACCTCATCACCCCCTCTCCATGGTATGGCCGGCCAAGTGCCCCAAGGGTTTTTTGAAAATTGCATTGGTGCATTTTGCACTCCCCCTTCTCTTCCACCCTATAAATACCCCCTCCCCTCATCTCTTGTCTCATTTTTACAAAAAAGGGAGGAAAAGAAAGAGAGAAAGCCTAACTAAGAGAGTTTTCATTTGTAGGTTTTCTTAAGAGATTTTTCATAGGAGCTAAGGGGAAGGAGAAGGTGCATATGCTAGTTCTTCCTACTTGAAAGACAAGGCGGGGGTTTCTCCATCCTTTCTTATTCTCTTTTTGTTGATTCTTGTTCTTCTTGTTCTCTTTTTATTGTGTGTATTGTTGAGTGTTTTGTTCTCTTTATGGTGTTGTGTTGTTGTTCTCTTGTTGTGTTCTAAAATAACATGAACTAAGTTCTAAGCATAAATAATAGTAAGTGAATGGTAGAACTTTAATAAGAACATAAAGATTGAAACTTGGATTGTTGTAACTTTGGTTCTTGTTGTTGTTATTTGGACTAAATGAACATAAGCACATGGTGATTTGTATACATACCCATCTTTGGGTTGTAGAACTTGACTTGGAACCAAGGACATAAGCATATGAGGATTTGTTTACACACCCATTTTTGGGTTGTAGGCCTCAACAAGGACTATGGACATAAGCATATGAGTGGTGTAGTAGAATAATTACTTACCCATTTTTGGGGTTATAGATCTTAATAATCTTAACAAAAGTAAGTCTTTACTGTTTTTGCTCTCTACTTGTTAAAATATCAATCTTGCTAACTCCTAATTTATAAAAAGGTAAACTTGTGGTATGAAGAACTTCTAATTCAAAAGAAGTAAACTTTTGGTTATATGTAGGACTTGTAAGTTATAAAGAGTAGATTTTTGTAACCTAAAGTTAGATTCTGTAATATTTCAAGGCTTGTATTTTTGTAAAGAGAAGTAGCCTTGTAATAACTAGTAAATTATTCATGCTAATTTGTTGTAGGTTGAAACCCATGCTTTAAGTTGTAAACCATGCTTAGATTGTTAAGATTGATATACCATGCCTAAATTGTTGTAGGTTGGATGTAGTAATAAACCTATACCTATGTTGTATACCATGCTTAAGTATAGTAGTTATTCATGCTTAATATTGTAGTAAGAATCCTTAGTAGTAGAATCCATGCTTGTGTTGTCTACCAAGTTGTAGGAAACCCGTGCTTATGTGTATACCATGCTAAAATTGTTGTGGGTTTGATAACCATGCGATATACCATGTTAGATTGTTGTAGGAAAGATATATACCATGCTTAGATTGTGGTAGGAAAGTTATCTACCATGCTTAGATTGTGGTAGAAAAGTTATCTACCATGCTTAGATTGTTGTAAACCATGCTTAGATTGTTGTAGGAAAGATATATACCATGCTTAGATTGTTGTAAACCATGCTTAGATTGTTGTAGGAAAGATATATACCATGCTTAGATTGTTGTAGGAAAGTTATATACCATGCTTAGATTGTGGTAGGAAAGTTAAATACCATGCTTAGATTGTTGTAAACCATGCTTAGATTGTTGTAGGAAAGTTGTATTCATGCTTAAGATTGTTGTAGGTTCATGCTATGTTATATACCATGCTTAGTTGTTGTAGGTAATGTAGTAAAGAAACTCATGCTACGTTGTATACCATGATAATTTGTTGTAGGATAATGTAGTACATACTCATGTGTAATTTGTAGCAATTATCCATGCTTATGTAGTAGTAGAAGATTCATGCTTAAGTAGTAGTAAATATCCATGCTTAAGTTGTAGTAAGTATTCATGCTTAAGTTGTATCCATGCTTGAATTGTAGAATGGCCCATGCTTGAAGTAGTAGTAGATACTCATGTTGTAGTTAAGTTGTAGTAAAAGAATCATGTTGTAGTTAGAATGTTAACTATCATTTTGTAGTTATAATGTTAGTAAATGAACTATCTTGTTGTAGTTGTGGTGTTAGTAAAGAACCATGCCTGAATTGTAAATTGTTGTAGTGAAAGATTAAAAAGAACCCATGAACTCATGCTTGAGCTAGGTGTTCTAGTTAAACTAATGAAATGAACCTATGTTCAATGTTGTTCTAGTCAACTTAAAGAGAAACCCATGAAACTAGCACTACGGTAGTTCTAGCTCAGTTGATAAGAGAACCCATGCATTTAGTTTCTAGGTGATTCTAGCTCAAACTTGAGATAGAACCCAATAATCTAGTTGCATGTAGTTCTAGTTCAATTGGGAAAGGAACCCATGGATTCTAGTTGTATAGGGTTCTAATTAAAGTTGGACCATATCACGTGAACATTCTTCATCTTCATGGGTAATAAGGGTTGGGAAGATCACTAATAATTGTTAGCTTGATAAAAAAAATTTATGTTGCTTTGGGCTTCTCATTGGTGGAATGCATATTTTAGACTGTTAGTAGATTCTTCTGTTGCTTCTAATTATAGAAGAACAAATTTTGCTAGCAAGCACGTGTGTTGCTTGTAGGTTGATTTCTGGTATGGTTGTTTGTATGTAGTTGTCTCACACATGGCTCACTTGGCCCGTATGTAACGGTTGGTCTCGTAAGTAGTTTATTTGGCTCGTACGTATGTATTGTCTTGAATAAGTAGGCTGGGAGTGGATCCGATGAGATCTTTATGTTAAGACTAGGTTAATTGTGTCAACAAATTGTTGCACTCTCTAGAAGAGGGACACGTACAGTACTTTTTCATGCGAAGTTGGAAGCACAGTTGCATGTCTCACTTGTTTGGATAGAAGAGGGACACGTGCGATGCTTTTTCATGATAAGTTGGAAGCATAATGGCATGTCTCGCTTGTTTGGTTATGGTTAGTAACATTGTTAGGGTAGTAACTTGTTACTTAACCATTTTACTTATATATGCATTGCCGAAAGGTGAGAGTTGGTATTAGGGGTGATACCCTATAATCCGACTTCTCCTGTAGGCTGACACTAGGAGGTGTTATTGGGATGTAGCCCCTGTCAAAGGGATACGGGCGGTGCCTTTTCATGATAAGTTGGGAGCACGAGTTCCGTATCTCGCCTGTTAATTCCTGAATATGCCATGATAAGAATGGGAGGTTTTTCTAGGAAATAGACCCTACGATTCCAAAGGTTCTATGCCTTCTCATGAGGAGTTGAGGGCACGGAAGAAAGTTGACAAATTATCTTGTAGTTCGTGTTGGCTTTTGAGTGGGGTTCGGTGCGACCGGGCAATAGTGGCAAACAAGGACACCACTATTGACTGCAGTAACGGAACTAGACCGTACCTGCAACTTCACCATTCATGTAGTATTATGTCATGAATAGAACGGGTGCAAAAGTAGAATACATGGCGCGGGTTCAAATCCCTATATATGAAGAAACGGCTTGAGATGGGGCGTATGTAGTATGGGCTGCATACTGTCCCAGAGTCTTGCTTGTATTAGATTCTAGTCATAGCACTCACGAACACTTAAACTACACTGACATATTTTACCATGTTTATATGTTTGTTTTTGAAGATTCACTGCTAGTCATCAGCCTTTAAGCGTCAGTATATGTACTGACGTCCCCACTTTAATAGGTTATGGACACATGATCACCAAACCAGGAGGACTCTAGTCAAGGCATGGTCTACAACGAAAAGCACGATGTTTATCATTTTATTCATGTATACCCTGATGTAATGTATTGAATCAATGGAAAACACTCGTCTTGTAATATTGTATTAATAAAAAGTTTTAAAATTTTCCTGTTTTCTGTGTATTGTGACTAATTGAATGTAAAGGTCCTGACTCGTGCCTCAAATTATCCACATAGGAATTTCGGGGCGTTACACATAACGAGGGAATTAACCCTATAAGGTGGAGAACAATAAGGGCTTGCACCGGACCTATGTAGTATGGAATGCATAGAATCCGATAAGTATGTATTAGAGAGTCATCATCCAGCATTTGTGTTTTCTTGACTTGGTTTTGATACATGTTTGTTTTATGTTTTGCTACACTTGACACTTAGCCTAATTTCACTTGATGTTTTCATGCTTTATTCATTGTTATTTCATATTCCATTCGTTACTACTGTTGGTATATGTTGATTATGACTTTATTCTTTATATTTTATTCATGTTGTATTTCTTTTGATGTCACTCACACAGTTATGGCTGACCCCGTAGTTTTGGGGGTTAAGGTTATCTCTATCCTCATATTTTACAGGTAGGTACCTATAGCTTGGGATTTGGATGCATGTGGTAGAATGATATTGTGGCTTATGTAAATTGTAAAAGAATGTGTTGTAAGAGAAAGAATTGTAATTCAAGGTATTTAATTTTGCGCTGTGCTTTGTAAAGAATTGGTGTAATAAAAGTAGAAAAAGTTATTCTGTGTGTTTGGCTATGTTTACTATTTCATTGAGGTAGATGTTGGGAATTGTGCCACGTATTTCTGAGATATTATTTTGGAAATTCGGGGCTCTACAGAGATTGGTACCAGAGCATGCTTCAATAGTAATGATAAACATAGTATAAAAAAATAAACCCAGGTGTGGACATTAGAGCATGAGTACCTGGGTGTGGACATTAAAGTGTGAGTATCACATAGAATTAAAACAAGATGTTATGGTCTGGGATATGATTGAGGTTTTGCCATGAGGTATTGGTGTAAATATGAAGTGTGTTGTGATGCTTTAACTTTTTCCTCGTTTTGCAGTATTCAGTATAATGGCAGGATCTAGGACTAGGAATGGTGGAAATGGTGATGGGGTTGAGAGTTCCCGTGAGGCTGGACTTGATCTTGAGACTGAGATTGCCATAGTGTATCAGATCTTGAATGCATTCATGGCAGCCAACATGGCTCAGAATTAGAATTAGAATCAAGGGGCTGGACCAGTGTTTGTTTATGATGAACCAATTAAGCAAGTTGAGTCCTTCAAGCGAATGAAGCTGCCTGTTTTTTTAGGGGCAGTCTGATCCAAATGAGTCTGATGAATGGATTAGACAGATGGAGATGGTCTTTGAAGTCTTGGAAACCTCATTATTCATGTAACAGGATTTGTTTTGGTTAATGGAATAAAAGCAAAAGTTTTATTTGTACTAGTTCTTTGCATACATTTGTGTCACCCAATTTGGCTAAAGTTTTAGGTGTGGAACCTAAGGTGTTTCCAAGCAAATTCTTGTCGGTGGCAACACCATCAGGGAAAGAATTGATTGTTGATCGATATTATGAGGGCTGTGATATCGAGATTGGTGGGAGATTATTTGGCATTGAACTCATTGAACTGCAAGTCTTGTGTGTGGATGTGATCATGGGCATTGATTGGATGGCAATATATGATGCCATAATTGAATGCAAGAAGAAAGATGTGTTAGTGAAAGCACCAGGGGGGCTCGTAGTGATTTTTCAGGGGAAGATGAATGACCCGAAGGTGACTACTATGGTATCTAAGTTGATGATTCCAGATGAAGTCAGAAGCATTCCGGTTGTCAGGAATTTTCCTACGATATTCTTGAAAGATTTGTCGGGATTGCCACCGCAGCGAGATGTTGAGTTCTGTATTAATGTTCATTCGGGGAGTGCTCTGATTTCTAAGGCTCCGTACAGGATGGCGCCTGTAGAGCAAGATAAAGTTAAGAAGCAGATTGAGGAATTGCTGAGTAAGAGATTTATCAGGCCGAGTTCTTCACCGTGGGGAGCACCAATGTTGTTAGTGAAGAAGAAGGATGAGTCAATGAGGATGTGCATTGACTATCGGAAGTTGAACAGGATGACTATTCAGAACAAGTATCCGCTTCCACGAATTGATGATTTGTTCGATAGGCTTCGGGGAGTAGCTGTGATTTCGAAGATTGATCTGCGGTCAGGGTATCATCAGGTTCGAGTCAAGGAGGAAGATGTGAGTAAAACATATTTCAGGACTCGTCATGGACTCTATGAGTTTTTGGTAATGCCATTCGGAGTGACGAATGCACCAGCAGTATTCTTGGATATGATGGGTCGGATTTTGCAGACATTTATTGATTCCTTCGTGGTGGTTTTCATAGATAATATTCTAGTATATTCGAAGTCGGAGGAAGAGCACTCTAAGCACTTGGCAGGGGTATTAAAGAAGTTATAGGAGCATAGCTTGTATGCCAAGCTATCGAAGTGTGAGTTTTAGAAGTCTGAGGTAGCTTTCCTTGGTCATATCATTTCTAAGGAGGGAGTGGTCACTGATCCTCAGAAGGTTGAAGCTATGAAGCATTGGCCCAGGCCAACGACAGTGAAGGAAGTCAGGAGTTTCTTGGGATTGGCTGGGTACTACAGGAGATTCATTCAGGGCTATGCACAGATTGTTGTTTCTTTGACAGGGTTAACTCAGAAGAATGTGGCATTCACTTGGACTGATAAGTGTGAGGCGAGTTTCCTGGAGCTAATGGAGAGGTTGACGACTACGCCTATCTTAGCTTTGCCACAAGTTGGGAAGGATTATGATATCTTCAGTGATGCATCTCTTAGAGGTTTGGAGTGCGTCTTGATGTAGGAAGGCAAGGTTATTTCTTATGGTTCGAGGCAGTTGCGTCCGCATGAGAAGAATTATCTGACGCATGACCTGAAATTAGCAGCTATCATCTTTGCCTTGAAGCAGTGGAGGCATTATGTTCAATTTTCCGCTGTGCTTTGTAAAGAATTGATGTAATAAAAGTTGAAAAAATTATTCTGTGTTTTGGCTATGTTTACTATTACTTTGAGGTAGATGCTGAAAATTGTGTCACGTATTTCTGAGATATTATATTGAAAATTTGGGGCGCTAAACCATCGCAAAATTTTCGGCCAGACTTCAGAATTAGCCATGTGAGTCTCCATAAGAATGTTCCTATCTCTAACTGGAATACAACAATTTGTGTATTCGTTAGCCTAATACTGTAAATTTTTTTATCAAATATGCTACGAATAGACCAATTGAAATAATATAATGACATTATTCGACTAAAATTAGTACTTAATAAATTTAGTATTACCTCCAACACTTGCCACGGCCCATTAAATGACTTCACTTTAAGTCTGCTACATGAGTCCAAAGACAAATACAACAGAGCAAGTGCATGACTACCCCAATCATATTTGGCAACATCATTCAGATCTGCAACTATGGCTAGCCAACCACATCTTACTAACCCAGCACCATTACGATAAAGAAATGCACCAAGGAAGTACGTAAAGAAAGCTCGTGCAATCCTTATTGTTAGTGCCATATCGGTTTCAGCTTCTTCAATCAAAGTATTGGTAAAATAATTTTTGAAAAAAGAAAACCGTATACCTTGTGATTTCCAATCATCTACTGTTAATTTTAGAAAGAAGCGATTTTGAACAATTTCGAAAGTATAGGCCTCGTCGTTGCATAGAGGCAAGTCACCGATACCGATAGGAATCCCCGTTAGCATAACCCAATCCAATGGAGTGAAACCCAACTCACCATACGGTAGGTGGAAAGTGAGGGTAGTGTCCCACCATCTCTCAACAAGTGCCTCGACGAGCCGCATCGACGATCTATTTGTATTGATTTTCATGAAACGGTGCCATCCCGCCTGCTCTACTAGTTGTTTAATTAGCGGGAGCTGTAAGCAGTCCTGATTGTACATCTTGATTGGGTCCTTCCCAAATTGCCCTGAATTTACAAACCACCCTTAGGGGTAACAGTAATATATTGACTGATATGTTTTGAATCGTCTACTACACGATTCCAACTGGATTCATCGGCAAAGTCGACATTTAGAATCTCTCCTTCAGCTTCGTTGCTTGTGTTGCCATGAGCTGACATATGTTCCCGCTTTGATTTCAAACGACCAATAAATCTTCGTATTGAAGACATCGTACCTCGATTTGGCTAATTAAAAAAAAAAGATAGTAAGAGATGACCTCCCGAAGAAGATTGAACCTCGACTAATTAAGAAATTGAGATAGAGAGTGGGGCGAGAGCAGATTGAAGTTTGCCTCGTAGTAATAAAACTTCATAAATATATAGAAGATTATCTAGGGGCAATTTCATCCTAAATTTATTAATAAAGCCAAAAACAGAGGCTCAAATAATGGAGTAAAGCAAAAAAAAAGCAAAATTAAAAAGCAAAATTAACGGACAGATCTTCAAGATTCGTCCGAGGCTTCCCTAAATCACGGACGGACCTTCGAAGTCCGTCTATCCATTTTTGTTTTTTTTTTTCCTTCCGACGGATCTTCAACATCCGTCTAACAATAAAAAATTATTTAAATAATTAATTTTATATTCATTTTGCCCTACGACAGATCTACAAAGTCCGTTTTATATTTTTTATATATTAAATTACTATAAAATAGCATTGGACGACTGCCGCAAATGCTAAAAATGCTATATGTAAATATGCATTTAGCCATTTTTGATAATCACGACTGTAGATGCTCTAAGAGAATAGTTGAATGCTGTTGATTATTGTTGATTTGTTGAGAGAGTTGAGAGATAGTAGAGAGAGTTGAGTGAATCTGTGAAGAGAATTGAATGAAATGAAGTTGTATATGTACAATATGCATTTTTTTGAATTTTTCAAAATACCTCAAAAAACTAGCTAGTATAGATCTGTTGGGAGGTATTTAAGTAATTACAAAACCCAATTTTGATTTATTTATTTATTTTTTTTTTGGAAAGAAATGCCAACGGTTGGTCAGTTGGCCAGCTCGGACCGGATCGGGTTGGTTCAACCCGGTCCCGGATCTGGCCGGTCCGGACTGCAGGCTAGCCTAACCTAAATTGGTTTTTTTTGATAAATTCGAAGGACCGGACTAAACGGGTTTGTTTTGGAGGATTGGCCCCGATTCAGCTCGGATTTGGGCGGGGCGGGCCGAGCTAGTCCCGGCTAGCCCGACCCTAATGACCTTTAGACCTCCCCACGAAAAATAAGTTGCATGTGCGAGAATTTTGTTGATTAAGTAATTATTGTCCAACCAACCCACTACTCAACCTGAACTCGTGAGTATAGACTCTTATCCTATAAAAAAGAAAGCTAGTTCACTATAGACTCTAATCCCATCAAAAAGAAAACTAGTTTACTATTTTGGGTTCGGATAGAAAATGTTTCAAAACTCATTCTTACCTGGCCATCATGTTATATAACAATAAAAATTCACTATACATTTACACATACTTCTAAAATGGGTCTTTGAAAATCAATAATGCTACACCTACACAATCTTTTACAACCCAATTATTTACAACCTTAGATATACAATATTATTGAACTAGATTTGCCCCTGCACACGTGCCTACGGCACGTCGTCGGAACGATACAACACACGAAAAGCCCTGTAAATAGTAAAACAGCAATTATGTAGTTCAAGTTTGAATAGTATGACAATAATTAGTTGTAAATAAAAGTCCATGTTTCTATTAGTATATGTTGAAAAATAATTATAAATGAGGGTGTAAAAGCCAACTTCTTAGAACTTTAAAGATAGAAAATGATGAAATTTAACTTGTTGAAGAGATATTTGCTATTTTCAATATAACACATGCAATAAAAAAACATAAAAATTCTGAAAATTTTACAAACCTAAAATCTTAAAATCTAAATCTCTAATATTATAATGGGAGAAGGCCTTAGTGTGATTTGTAAATGTTTTGTCATTCTACCAACCCGTGCAACGCACGTGCATAACTATTATAAAGAAGGTCCTAGATCCAAATCAAGACTACGTCTAAATTTTTATTTTAAAAAACTATATTTATTAAAACGTGCATCGCACGTGTAAACTACTAGTTTCTAAATAAGTTAAGAAAGAGAGAGAGAGAGAGAGGGAGAGAGAGAAAGAAAGAAATATGAAAAAGTGAACAGAGAAGAGAGAGATGGTAATAAAGTAATGAGTTTTTTTGTTTTGGAATTTTTATTTTAAAAAACTATATTTATTAAAACGTGCATCGCACGTGTAAACTACTAGTTTCTAAATAAGTTAAGAAAGAAAGAGAGAGAGAGGGAGAGAGAGGAAAGGAGAAATATGAAAAAGTGAACAGAGAAGAGAGAGATAGTAATAAAGTAATGAGCTTTTTAGTTTGGGTGGGAGGTGGGTGGGAGGGGGAGGGGGGGGGGGAATTTAATTTTGGAGTTTGAAATTTTTAGACTGAAAAATATGTTTTGTGAGAATCAATCTAGGTCATTAATTTTAGAGGAAATTGAATAAGAGTCACTTAATAGCTTTCTTTGTAATTTATTATACTAGTATCAGACACGTACACATGTGCACGTGGAAAAAATTGAAGGATAATGAAAAGGGTAAGAAGAAAATAATTTCCAAACCGATCCACTTTCGAAAATATTTACAAAACAGGTCCACTTTCTAAAATATTTACCAAAATTAGTCCATAATGAAAAAGAAAATAATTTCCAAACTAATCCACTTTCGAAAATATTTACCAAACAGGTCCACTTTCGAAAATATTTACCAAAGTAACCCAACCCGTGCGTTGCACGGGTTGGGTTACTGACTTGGGTTACTGACTAAGGGGCTCTCCCATTATAGTAGTAGAGATAGATGATATGGGAAAGCTTCGGTTGAGCACTACTCTAGTGCTCACCGCGTGAACACTAGGCCTTCGGGCGTTCATATCGAAAATCCGAATCGTTCACATTGATCTACACATCTAAATTAGTCTAAATATGTAAAATCAAATCATTTGAAATTCATTTGCCCATTCATTGAAGTGTTACAAAATTGTATGGCTGAAAATTATTGTTTTTATAGTCACATGATGGATGGGCAAATGAATTTCAAATGATTTGATTTTACATATTTAGACTAATGTAGATGTGTAGATCAATGTGAACGGTTCGGATTTTCGATATGAACGCCCAAAGACCTAATGTTCACGCAGTGAGCACTAAAATAGTGCTCAACCGAAGCTTTCCCTAGATGTTATTGTAGAAGATTTATCTCATCAACTCTATGCTAACCTCCTAGTATTGTGCCACCTAAGGTTTTAAAAAATAAAGGTGTAAACGCGCGTGTGTGAAGCCAATTCTTCAAGGATTGCAGGACTCCGCTGTCTTCACAAAAAAGCTCGTCATTCCCTCTCATCAAAATCTCCTTCCTCCCAAAAAAAATCCCATATTTTTCCCAAATCAAATCGATTCCACCGTCAATACACGACCATTTCTGAACCTCAACACCAAATCCCCTCTGATTTATTTTCTTACTATCTTGAATCGTGTAAAGTTGTTGGTTTGAATCAAGAATGGGGTGTTGCAGTAGTAAAGGCGATGATTGGAGCTCTCAGCGGATCGTAAGGTGGAGATCAACAGGCATCGTCGCCGTCAGAGATTCCAAGCTCAAGGTACCTTTCTTTATTTTGTAAAATTAGGATTTTATTTGTATTATTTGGCAACCCAATTCAAAATTGGATGGGATTGAAAGAAAGAGAATATTTTTTTAATTTTTTTAATTTTTAGCTTGTAATTTTTTTGTTTAATTACTTGAAAAATCAAACGTTGATGGGTTCGGTAACAGAATGGATGAAATTGGATTCAGTAGCATTTTAAAGTTGAGAACTTTCCTGACCAAATTAGTGAAATTCAATTGCATTATATAAGTTCATCATAAATTGGAAAAAGGAGCTAGCTGCACTGACTAAATGTTTGATCTTATGCAACACTTAAATGGGCTTTTTTACGGTCAACAACCCGATGAATATATGGAATTGATTAGAACTTTGCATATGATTCTATTGTAACCAATACTTTCCGTGCTTATATCCTTGTCGTAGATTTTAATTTTCTATAAAAAAGAATTTTTTGATTGTAGGGTCTAACAATGATTGTATGCAGTGTTCCTATTAAGAAAGAAAAAAAATTAATTCTTCCTACTATTATTTATTCTTGTGAATTGTAACGAGCCCCAATGATTGTATGCAGTGTTCCTATTAAGAAAGAAAAAAATTAATTCCTCCTACTATTATTTATTCATGTGAATTGCAATGAACTCCTAGATTTATTGTCCTAGGTTGCATGAATTTAGACTACATAGTCACGAAAGCTGGCTACATCCATAGTTGAACAAATTTAGTGAAGAAGATTTATGATCCGTGCTCCTCCAATGTCATGATAGCGATGAGATTCGTTAATCTTCTCTTTCCATTTCAAAATTGAACTTAAACTATATCTAAATCATATTAGCTCTTTCATGTATGCCGTCACCATCGAGCATAATGATATGTTTGCACACTCTCATCTTATAAAATAAAAGAACTTCTTTCAGTGTCAAACTTAACCACTGCATCTGAATTATTTTTAGCTCTGTTGTATATGTCACCAACTTGCATACAAAAAAGCATACATGCTAGCCAGCTACTTACTGGGAGGCAGGTAAACAGGTAGAAAGAGTAAGAGAAGAAAAACGAGGGACAAAAACCTTTTTTGAGGTAGGTGCATGAGCTAGAATGTATATGGATACATTTGCTTTTTGGAATAAAATAATTTCATCGTTATCTTCTTCTACTCTTCTTCTACGCTATAATTTTCTTTTTCATATGTAAATATTCTTAGCCTATTTTTGTATGCCACCAGCTAGTGTACACCAGAAAACATTTATGTTTGCACTGTTATAAGCAGACAGAAGAAAAGGAAAGAAAAGGAAGGGACATGCCCTATTCTATTGTGGAAATTGATTAAGCTAATATGGAAATGGATATAATTTTTTTGTTTTATGTAGTTAATCTCATCAAATGGATATAATTTTTTTGTTTTATGTAGTTAATCTCATCAAATGGATATACTTTTTTTGTTTTATGTAGTTAATCTCACCTTGCTTCGTGTCTTATGAAAGAATGACTTGGCATCAGTACTTTAGAATAATTATTGTTAAACTACTTGATTTTTTTGTTTAATTAATTATGTTCCTCATGAACAGGCATTGCCGAGTGAAGTTCTTGAGGTTGGTAGTTCTGTACGCACACTAGATTTGACCAACAACAAGATAGGTAAGTCAGAATTATTAGTGTATCTTGAATAATGGCTTGTATTACACTCGTGCTAGTATCTTAGTTTATAGATTGCTTGCTTTTTACCAATAAAAATGGTTATATATATCTTATATTTTCTAAATTGCATATTGATATTGTTTTCTGTAGCCACAAGCTTTCGGTTGGAGCATCTTGTCATATATTTGATGAAATATATGAAGATAGATATTAATATTAAAATTGCTGGTGGATGCATTGAACATACCATCTGTAACTATTTTGTACATTACAATTTTAAACAGTAAAAGCATACTGTTGCCACTGTATTGAAACTAATAGGTTCAAAATATGTTGGATATCTACCCTCAGCTGTCGTGACGCTTTGGTGTAGTTGTAGATTGTACGGAATTGAAAACTTATCAAACAAAGGCAATCAATCAGCAGTTAAGAGTTAGCGTAAACAAAATTTTGGGACCAAATCAAAATTTATTAATAACTAAGCAACACTTGCAATTCGGCAAGCTTTAATGCTTTGAAAAAATTCTCCTCTCTGTACATCGAACCTTTTGATTTGATGCATCAGATGTGTATTATCAAATGGTTGGTTGTTTATAAGAAACATTTCCCTTTCCATTTTGTCCCTAAGTTTTGAAGTACTCGGTGAGTATTAAATAGATTTGCATGATATACGATACATTATTAACTGGGGAAGTTTTAACTATGAGTTTCTAAAAGTCATCTTTATCATATTTATATGCAGTTGAAATACCGCCAGATATCGGCAATTTTGTTAATGCACAACGTCTGGTGAGGCTATCTTTCTTCAGGTTTTGTGTGTAATTTATTCATCATTTTTCGGTGACTTTATCATCGTAGTTATTTAAGTGAAAATCGTTTCTAAGTTGCAAGTCATTTTAATTTGCAGATTTTACCGAATAATCTAATTGAACGCCTGCCAGCTAATCTCGGAAGTCTTCAGTCATTAAAGGTCCTTATGCTTGATGGAAATCGGATTAAAAACCTCCCTGACGAGTGTAATTCTCTCGTAACATATAAATGAATTTCTACAAACATTCATTCTCCTTTTGTTTCTAACTTTAAATATGTATTCTGATTAGCTGTATAATGTTCTTTTAATGCAGTGGGTGCTCTTTCCAAGCTTGAGCAATTGTCTGTTGCAGGGAATCTGTTGATGTGTTTGCCCAATACAATTGGGAATTTGAACAATGTGAGTATTCTCCATTAAACTAGTTGAGTCTAGACAAATCCTTCCTCCTTTAATAAAAACCTGCATAAATTATGTTGAAAAATTGCCAGTGTTTGTTGGCAGTATCTATTTTAACTAATAGGGTATCTCATATTTGAAATTTCTATCGGTTAACTTCTCAGTACTACATGCAACTTCCTAGTTGCTGATTTGTATTTTGGTGGAGGTAGGGATTATTACACCAGCTAGCCTAATTAGAATGCTCTTATGGTTTATTCTATATTCAATTTCATGTCGAAGTACTAAATTTTATCAGTAAGGAATGTTTTTTTTGTTTTGTTTAAAATTGTTATTGTAATTCAAATACGTTCGGTGGGTAAATTACAGAAAACTACCTGGAACTTGTTTTGCTTTGCACTTTATTACTATGAACTTGCTTTATTGTGTGTGCCTACCATGAACGTATTTCGATTCTTTACTTTATTACCATTTGATATGGGTAAAAATAGATCAAATCGGGACTGTTTAAATCGGACACGAATCTTAAAGCTCTCAGGGGTAAAACGGTAATGTTCACTACAAATGGGTTCGTAAACGGGAATTAGGCATTTTTCAAGTCCAATAGCCCAAAACGGATGTCTTACTAGGTTGTCATAACAACCCAACATAAATGAGTCTATATTATTTAAATATGATTTGAATTCATAATTATCCATAAGAAATGGTTTAAAAACCATATCTCTTATCATGAGAAGAGTTTTAACTCAATCTCTCCAACCACGCTTATCTCTTCATGAAAGAAGAGATAACCAATTCAATCCAAAAACACTGGGAAGTAAAGATAAATGATTATCTTGAAACTGACCCTCAAAGCAACTATAAATAGGTGATGAAAAACACTTATCACTAGAAACAGGTAATGAGTGTTTTTCCAACAAAAGCTCGCATATTCTTTTTGAGTTCTAACTTGAACGTCGGAGGATCTGTCGCCGGGGTCAATCCCGGTGTTTCAAACTTTTGCAGGTCAATCAGACGATCGTCACCATCGAAATCTGATCCAACGGTGCAAACGAGTCAGATTCAGAAGTCAACATCTGTTGAAAATAATCAAAATCGGTGAAAGTAAAAAATGTCGGCTTTTTATTGTTTTTAAAAAGAACTCATTCATTTGTTTGCTCCCACATAGAAATTAGCTGCAGCAAATTGGTGTCGTCTGTTGGAACAGAAAAAGCAATCCAACCAAATTTCGTCTGTAAAAATAGTTTTCAGCATGCCTTTAAAGGGGAAAGGGAAGGCGGCGGCCTCAAGCCGACGAGCCAACCCTCTTCCTCCACCTCCTCATGAGGACGTCTCTCTTATCCTTCAACTGGATCAATCTCCTCACCCAGAACAACCTACTCAACCCCCCTCCAAAGAAGTTCCACCGGGGGGCTCCCGAAGAAGTTAACACCATACACAGTAGATTGGAGAGAACCGGGGGTCAGTATACACCTCCACACCCTCCACGGTGCCCCCTGAAGCACCTCAGCCGCAGCAAGATTTCTGCCATCTCATAACCTCTAAACAGCAAGAGTGAACGTTAGGGCTGCTTAAGCAGACTGTGAGCAAGGGACGGTCTCCCCCATCCATCTCGCCAAGAAGATATAAGGGGCCCCTCTCCTGGAGTCAGGAATGCAGAAGAACCTTGTCTCCCAGACAGCGGAGAAGAACCCCCTCTCCCAGAGGTCGAAGAAGCCATCATTCTCCAAGGGACACAGAAGAACTCCTAAGGGGGGAGGAACCCTACTCCAACAAGCCGATCAGCTCTAAGGAAAGAAAGGGGAAGAAGTTCCAGTCACCCGGGTAGAGTTTTGAGAATTCAAAGATGAAATCCGTAAAGCCCTCAATACCGTTCCAAGCAGGACTCGACAAACTAGTCCTCACTGTGCCACTCCCCCTCAACATGAAGAGTCCCATGGGTCCACTAGATCCGACAAGCAAAGAAAATATCGTCCTTCAACGCCTCCAAAAGATGGAAGATCGCCTTGCACTGCTAAAACAAGAAGGAAGACATGGAGGAACATACCGTTCCTCCCGGCCTCTCTCTAGGAAAATCATCGAAGCTTCCGTTCCGACCAACTTCAAGATCCCAGCCTTCGACTTTTATAATGGGGAGACCAACCCAGTAGACCACATTGAGAGTTTGAAAACCCTCATGATGATCCACCAAGCATATGATTCTCTTTTCTGTAAGACTTTTCCAGCAACCCTGAAGGGCTACTCCTGGAACGCTCCTCATAGAGAATCCGTGGCCTGCTGAACCTTCAACCAAGAGAACAGAGCTGATCCGCACGAGAGTGGTTCTCTCGTCTCTCTCCAGGGTCTATCTTCTCCTTTCACCAACTTGAAGAGCTCTTCCTCATGCACTTCTTCACCAGCCGCATAACGGAGAAGACAAGTGCCTCTTTACTTGACTTGAAGCAAAGGGACGGGGAGTCCCTCAGGAGTTATGTTCGGCGCTTCACGACCGAGTTCCGGTCCATCCCCTCACTCAACTCAGCTATAGCCATGGCAGCCTTCAGGTACAACGTAAATCATTACTACCTCAAAGCTTCTCTTCTCAAAAGGTCCCTTCGGGACTTCTCTGACCTCCTTTAACGGGTTGAGAAGTACATCCGAGTGAAAGATGTCATCCGACTCCAAGAATAGAAGGTGCCTTCATCTGGGAACAAACGGAAGAGCACCAACGAAGACGAACCCAGTATGTCCCTGGAAGGATGCCACAGGTCAACGTTGTCCACCCCCAATGCCTCGTTTTGATAAGTACACCCCACTTAACGCCAGTATCTCCACAATCCTCATGGAAGTTGTTGAGGAGGGACTCCTTCGACCTCCCCCAAGATGAATGCCCAAAGTAGAAGAGGGGATGAGAACAAGTGGTGCGAGTTTTACAAAGATCACGGGCATCTCACAGATGACTGCCGAGCCCTCAGGGACGAACTTGAAGGGCTGCTCCGACGTGGGTACCTTGCCAAGTTCACTCAAGAAAATGACACCGAACTCCCTCCTCCAAGAGTAGTCAATAAGTGACTAGAGAAACCAGCTGAGTCCCAAGGTTTGGGGCGCATGGAAATATTCCACTCAATCCATGGGGGACCTATGGGGGATCATCTAACTCCTCCAGGAAAACCTTTCTTCGAAAAGTGAAATCGGTGCATAATATCTCCCTTCCCAAGAACTCAGGGGTCCCGATCACATTTTCAGACCAAGACCTTGAAGATATTCGAACACCTCACTGCGATGCATTAGTAATCCACATATGTATGGCCAATTATGAGGTGCGTTGCGTCGTGGTAAACATCCTTTTCTGAATGCATTCGTAAGCCTCAAGCTCAAGCAAGAACGCCTCAAGTCTGTCGGGTACACTCTCCATGGATTCTCCGGAGCCCCGGTTTTAATCGGGGAAATAGTCACCCTCGACGTGACTGTGGGAAAAGCTCCAACTACCCGTATGAAAGTACTCGATTTCATGGTTGTCAACATAAAGTCCGCCTACAATGCCATTTATGGTCGCCCGAGGCTAGCAGTCTTTCACGATGTTGTCTCAGCCTACCACATGAAGATGAAGTTCCCTACAGTAGCAGGGGTAGGGAAAGCCAAAGAAAGCTAAGAAGCTGCTCGGACGTGTTACACTGCCATAATGGGGGGCTCAGTCCTCCTCCTCGATTAGGGATGGCAACCGGGCCGGGTTGACCCGCTACTCATCGTGACCCGCCCACTCGTGCCAGACCTGCAAATAGGCGGTTCGGGTGCGGGTCGACCCGGGTCGAAAAATTAGGAAATCTAACCCGCGAACCTGTTGACCAAGTCAAACCCGTCCGGCCTGCGGGTTTGGACCCGTCTGACCTGCACGGGTAAACGCTCGATCCCCGTGGATCAAACGTTCGACCCACGGGTCGAATGGGCCAAAATCGCAAAAAACAGAGCCAACGACTCTGTTTTCGGCCGTTGGGCTGTTATTTATTTATTTATTTATTGTTTTTTTTTATTTTTCCCTAATACTTATCCCTTTAATTCAATCTAAAAATTTTCACACCTTACTCTCTTACTCTCTCTACTACTACTCAATTCAATCTCAGTTCATTCAAATTTTTTCAACAAAGAAGCAAACAACAAAGAAGTGAAAATTTTCGATCGTATCGAATTGTGTTGATTCAACTCTCAACAATACTTCAACTCCTCCCACAAAGTGCTTTCTCTCTCCCTTTCAACAACTACCGGACTACGTGACGTCGTGCCTACGTCTATTACACTTTACTTTTATTTTCTCTCATTTCTATATTCGATTATCCGCGAAGTACGTGATCAAAATTTCACAACCCTCCTTTTGTCTTGGTTTTTGTTGTAGTTCTAATTTTTTGTATCATATTTGTTTGTTGGTTTTTCGCTTTTCTCTCTCTCAACCCTCCTATTGTTTTTTAGATTTTATTTTTTAACACATACCTCCTATATTATTTTGTATAATTTCACATACACTAGTAAAACACTAGAAATCATTTTTTTCTCACATACACTATTACCATGTCTAGATGACGAGGTAGTGGCCATAGCCAAAGTGGACAAGATTCCACCGGTACTTCATGTCAGCTTCCAATAGTCCCATATGTAGAGCCCGAATTTATACCGAATTCTATGGTAGGATCTCACAATGTTCCTCCATACGACATAGAAGAAGAAATGCATAATGTTGACACACAAACATAACAAACCGAACCCACTAGTAGTAGAAAAACTAGGGGGGAAACAAGTGATTGACATAGATTTTATGTTCATTCCCGATGAGAATAATTCATTAATTCAAGTGCAGGACACAAGATTTGTAAATATTGTGACAAGTTACAAATGGAAAAAAGGGTGAGGGTACATTTACAATTAAACGACACATTTTGAATGTACACAGAATTAGTATAAGATTAACAAGGCCAACCAAAAATCAACCCTAGGACCGGACAAATAGATAGCCAATCCTATGATCCCGAACTTGTTCGTTGGGAAATGGTCTGACTAGTTATTAAGGATGAGCTATCTTTTTTTTCTATTCCGATAGCAGGAATGTAGAGTCTTTTAACCCAAATGCACTAAATCCACATTTTAGAAGAATTTCTAGAAACACACTAAAATCCGATTATTTTAAACTTTACAACGAAATAAGAGATGTTTTAATTGCACTATTGTATTCTTTAACTTGTGGAGGGTCGTTAACTTCCGATTGTTGGAAAGGTTATAATGGTATTTCGATGATGGGCTTAACTTGTCATTGGATAGATAGTGATTGGATGATTCAAAAGTGAATCATCTCACTTGCGGCTTTGCCGTATCCCCATAGTGGACTAGTTATTGCAATGCGTATTTTAGAAGTTTGTGATTTATATCATATTCGTGATAAATTTTTTACTATTAGTTTTGATAATGTATTTAACAACAATACTTCGATGAGTACATTAGAAACACAATTAGCTCCTCCATGTAATGAAATTTTTCATTTTAGATGTGGTGTCATATTTTAAATTTATGTGTAAAAGATGCATTACAAGTAGCCGATTCATATATAATTGCAATTAGAAATTATGTACATTTTATTGCTTTGAGTGATCCTATGCTTCAAGAATTTAAAGGATGGTGTAAAGCTAGGGGAATATATTTTAGAAAATCTTCTAAAGATGTTAAACACTGATGGAACTCTACTTTCGAATGACTAAATGTTGTTACTCAATACAAAGATATTATAAATGATTTTTGTCTTGCAAAAAACATGATTTTTTTAAAAATGACTCCCCAATCATGGTATTTTGCCGAACCTTTATTACGATTTTTGGATCCTTTTAATGAAGTTTTCTACATGTTATGATTCTACTTCTAGTAGTATTTTCATTTCAATCATTACTATGATGCAAACTTTTCAAGAAATAATTTCGGACAAATACATTACCCATATTGTTGATCTCGCTTATAAATTTTTTTGAAGTATTTTAATCATCCTTCTATGTTGTATTGTATTGCTACTGTTATGGATCATCGTATCAAATTAGCGGGTACGAAACTTTGATTGAAATGTTTTTTTACTTCACTTGGAGATGATTCTGAATATGATTGTAATGAATTTTTAGCTAGCTTTGAATCGAATTGAATAACTTGTATAATTTTTATGATAGAACTTTTGCTTCTCGTAGTACAACTAGTATTATTACTTTTTCTTCTTCTACTTCTAGAGGTAAGGGTAAGAGTATATTAGAAGATGCCACTACTAATTTACTTGCTCGTATTCAATTTAAAAAACCTAGGACTAATGCACCTAATGAATTAAATTGGTATAATCAACAAGATAGTGAGAATTGTAGTACTAAGATTGAAGTGCTATAATGGTGGAAAGAACATGAAAATCTTTTTCCTATTCTTTCACATATGGATAGAGATCTACTAACTCCTTCTGTGTCCACAGTTGCTTCAGAATGTGCTTTTTTCTATAAGTGGCAGAGTTCTAACAGATTACAGGAATCGCTTGATGCCGGATTCGTTGGAGATGCTCGTGTTCACTGAAGATTGGATGAAGGCTGAAAACAGTACTCAAGAAAAATCGGATCTATATCAACAAGTCGAAGTAATTCGCCTGAAGTCCAACAACAAGATTAGGAAATTTACGGCGGTGAGATACTAGGTTTAGGTTAAGTAGAGGTGCACGACAGTATTTCGATGCCCGCTCTTAAATCTAACTCTAGGCTATCTTAGACTCTAGATTCTGATTATCCGCTCAAACATGTAAATGTAAAATTGTAAATCAAGAAATATTGTATGTTCTTTATGAGTTTTTATTACCTGTATTTGTATGTAAAAAACTTGTAAAAAAATCATAGTAGTTGAAACGAATAATATATACATTTTTTCACTCTTATACAATTATACTTTTATAATTTTTTTTTGGCTAAGTGAAGTTGTCAAAAGAAAAAAATAAAAAAAATTAAAAAAAGTTTAACTGGGCCAACCCTCGATCTGGCCCGACCCGAAACGGGTTCGCCTGAATGGGTTCACGGGTCAACCGGGTCGAAATTTTGGATTTCGAATCCGGCCTGACCCGGTTAAGCCCGTGACCCGACCCGAACCCGCTCTAACTTGGCTGCAACCCACGCGGGTCTGACCCAATCCTGCTCGGTCGTCCTGAATGCCACCCCTACCCTCGATGCTATGGAACTTCTCCAAGAGTGGAGACAAGCCAACTCTGAACCCTTAGATGAACTAGCAGATATTTTCTTTTCCCAAGATGATCAAGCTAAGTGTTTCGGGTGAGCAAGACACTCCCCCATCAAGTCAAGGAGCAACTCATCACTTGCATTAGGGAGAACCGAGATATCTTCACCCGGAACGTCGAGCTCCTGATGAAGTACAACAAGGGCGCTTAACGCCCTTCCCTAGTAATTAACTTCAAACATGTAATAAAGGCCGATAATTATAACAGTCACAGCATGTAATAAAAGCTAGCATCAAAGCAACCACTTAGTTTTATTCTTCAATAATTTTTGTCCTTTTCTTTGCAAAATTCTTGTACAATCTCATTGGATGCAAACAATGAGTTAGACATATGGTTCACCCCCGAGAAATACCATCCACTCACTAAGCACCTCAACGGACGAGTGCGAAGTCCACTCATGGTTCTTAGGGTTGCTCTCGAGCAAGTGTGCGGGGTACGATTGCCATTCGAGTGCTCCCAAAATTCGTCGCCACTTTGTTCGGAGTCCACTCATGGTTCATAGAGCCACTCTAGCCACTTGCCCACGAGCAAGTGTGCGGAGCACGGCTCGCCATTCGAGTGCTCCCAAAACAATTCCGAATGAGTGCGGAGTCCACTCATGGTTCATAGTGTCGCTCTAGCCACTTGCCCCCGAGCAAGTGTGCGGAGCAGCCCTGGACAAGTTTGAAGTCCATTCATGGTTCATAGGATCGCTCTCGCTACTTGTTCCTGAGCAAGTATGCGGAGCATGGCTCGCCATTCGAGTGCTCCCAAAATTCATCGTCACCTTGTTCGGAGTCCATTAATGGTTCACATGGCCGCTCTAGCCACTTGCTCCTCAGTAAGTATGCGGAGCACGACTCGCCATTTGATTGCTCTCAAAACAATCCCAAACGCGAAGGATTTCATAACTCAACAACTCAAAAGGCAATAAGTCTGGTTCTCAACTCTTCTTCTGAGCTCCACTTCCACCTTGAATAGCCTCTCCCGTAAACGAGCAAGCTCCAACTCTGCCACACAAAGCTTGGTACGGAGACAGACAATCTCACCATTATGAGGATCATACCCAACATATACAACGAGTTCAGAGCTCAACTCATCCCTAGAGTTGCTCCTTAAATTCACCTCCCAAACGGCTTTCTCCTAGAGCCCAGTAATACTCTTCATCTCGCTCGCTTCCCGAGTGGTCATCTTCACCAACAGCGAGTTCGGAGCCCAACTCATCTAGAGACGCTCCCTAAACTCGCCTCTAAGAACGGATCTTCCCAAGAATCTTACGAAACTCTTCTTAGTAACTCCTCTGTGGCGAAGCTCGTCTTCATTGCCCATTGGGAACGAAGTTCCTCTTCGTAGTTCCCCGGTAGCGAAACTCTCCCTCGTAGATCCCCGACGCCGAAGCTCTTCTCATTTTCACGGGGGCAAATATATTGCAGGCCTGTTTTGACCTTAAAGATGGATGATTCTTCACCGACTCCTGAAGAGAAATTGTAGATCTTCGATTCGCCTTCGAAATGAGGGGTCACACGCTCCAATCAGACCTCTGTAGCACCAGAAAAGTTAGTTACAATGCAGCTGTGCTATGCTAACACAAAAGTTGACCGGGTCAACGGGCCACATGCAAACATCTGGGAGAGCCACGACAGCTCGGTGTTGCGTACCGAACAAACGCGTCCCCGACTCAAAATGGCGCAAAATGCCGTTGACCAGTCTACAGTCAATGGTGCCATGTGTCAGTACCAGAAAGTGCCACGTTAGCTTAGTGACATACTCCGAACAAACACATCCCCGACCCAAAATGGCGAAAAATGCCATTGACCAGTCAACGGTCAACGTGCCACGCGTCAGCACAGGAGGATGCCACGTTAGTTTGGGGTCGTGTGCCAAACAAACATATCCCCGAACTGAATGGCACAAAATTCTCCTCCCGACCCGCTAAAAAAAGGATTGGGTCAACGATCAACGTTGACTGGTCAACGACACGTGTCAGCGTAGCAGCCCGCCACGTTAGCTAGGAGACAATTCTGCTCGGGGTCGTGCGTCGAACAAACGCGTCCCTTAACCAAACGAGCGCAAATGTCGTTGACCAGTCAACGGTCAACATATTTCGCGTCGTCCGATCTCTGTGATTTTCGCTCCAAGTCTTGATCAACGGTTTTGATTCGATCAGAGGAAAAAGAAGAAAAATAAAAGGTTGACTAGGTCATCAGTCAACGCCATGTGTCATCGCTGCAGTGCGCCACATTTGTTCGGGGGCATACGCCGAACAAACGTGCCCCTAACCTGATTCAGCGCGAAAGCGTTGACCGGTCTACGGTCAACGCAGCGCTCTTGACTGTTGGATTTCCATGATTTTTGCGCCACGTCTTGATCAACGCTACAAATTTCGCCACATCATTAGGTATTTAATTAATTCCTTTATTTAGTTATTAAATCAAATTAATTATTTAAAAATTTTGAAAAAATAATTAAAAATCGTAAAAAATTAATTAAAAATTCTAAAGATAATTATTAATTTGAAAAAATAATTTGAATTTCAAAAAAGTAATTATTAATATAGAATAGTTAATTAAAATTTTCAAAAATTAATTATTAAATTTCAGAAATTGAATAAAAATTCGAAAAATGATTAAAAACTGAAAAATTTAGAAAAATTTGGATTAGTCACAAAAATTTGGAAAATTCTAAAAATAATTTTGAGTATTTTACAAACTCAGAGTAGCACGATTACACCCCGAGCAAGATACAAACGTCCTTGAAAACTTCGATAAGTTATGTAAACTCTTAAAAACAGGCGAACCACTTGTCAAAGGATGTGAAACCCAGTCTTCGGGAGTGAGGGGCTTGTGAGATGGGTTAAAATAGAACCAAATTGGGACCGTTCAAATCGGGCACGAATTTCAAAGCTCTGATTTTCACTAGAAACGGGTTCGTAAACGGGAATTAGATCTCTTTCAAGTCCAGTAGCCCAAAACGGATCTGTCTTACTGGTTGTCATATAAATGAGTCCATATTATTTAAATATGTTTAAACTCATAATTATCCATAAGAGATGGTTTACCTATATTTCTTATCATGAGAAGAGTTTTAATTCAATCTCTTCAACCACTCTTATTTCTTCATTAAAGAAGAGATAATCAATTCAACCCAAAAACACCGGGAAGTAAAGATAAGTTATTATCTTGAAACTGACCCCCAAAGCTACTATAAATACCCCCCTCCCTCCTCCAAAAAAGGTAATGAGTGTTTTTCCAACAAAAGCTCTCAATCTTTTTGAGTTCTGACTTGAATGTCGGAGGGTCTGTAACCAGAGTAAACCCCATTGTTTCAGACTTTTGCAGGTTAATCGGTGCGATCGTCACCATCAAGATCAGATCCAACGATGTAAATGGGTCAGATTCAGAAGTCAACATCAGTTGAAAACAGTCAAATTGGTGAAAGACAAAAATGTCAGCTTTTTATTGTTTTTAAAAAAACTCATATTATCTGTTTGCTCCCACACAGAAATTAGCAGCAACACAATGAACTTGTTTGTCTTTTTTTTTACTTTACTAGTTACTACCGTACTTTACTACCCTAGTTCATTGTAGTAAAGTGAAAGAAAAGCAAAATAAATTTATGGTAGTTTACAGTAATTTACTCTATATTATATCCAAGATTGAGTTATGGTCTTGAGTCCAATGTACATCTTGCAAAATTATTGCCAGATCTAGTGTGAATCTCATTGTTCATGTCACAGAGAACGAGACCGGAGTCATCGATCCAAGTCTAACATGTCTTGTCACCTATGACGTACCCTAAAATTTTCCCATGACTGGGTAGTCTCGAACTGTTGCATTACCCTAGGTGGGTCCAGGGACTGTCCGGCTAAGAGTTTAAATATGCATTACTTTTGGGTTGATAGTTCAGAGATGACCTGCCCATGTGTGCAGGCTGGCATGCACATGAGGGTATTTAAGTTGTTTTGAGATTTCTAATCAAACTGGTTGTGATGCGAATGAAGAAGTGCAGGAAATCAGAAACAAGAGAAGCAGAGCAAAGCCTGGGTATTTGAAAGTTTATAAGTAGAAGACTGCACGTGTTAAGCACGGGTATTTGAAATGTAATTGAGACAATGCTTGGCGGGAAGAAACAATGGCACAGTTGTAAATATTTGTAGTATAAATAAGGAGTGAACATGAGAGGGAAAGGCAGAGAAGTTTGTTACTGATTCTTGACCTATTCTCCTCTATTCTTGATCTTTTCCCAAATTCCCTTCTCATATCTGTAACCCTAATTCCTGTAATCCCAATTTCGTCAATCAAAGCTTCAATTGAGTAGTAATTGATGTGATTCTGCGCTTGTGGTGTGATACTGAAGTATCTTTTATCAATTTGGTGCTTTCACCAATTTGGATTTGGGAATTTGCTCAGTAATTCACCGTCTTGAATCTCAGTAATGGCGGATGGTAGAAGATCACTGGATGAGGTGAAGGAGGTCAGTCGATTCCATGGTGACTAGTTGCAAACACTTACCACTGATGTAGAGGCGTTGAAGACGATGATGATGGATATGGGTTGTTGTTTTCAAATAGTGGAAGCGAGGCTTGATCAGGTCTTGAATCGACTTGCTACTTCAGATCTAGGCAGTTAAAATCGGTTTTTGGAACTAATAGGTCTAGGAGCGATTAGTGATTAATCGGAATCGGAAAATAATCGGGGATTAAATCGGAAAAATCGTTATATATATATATAGGGAAAGCTTCGGTTGTGCACTGTGCACTAGGCCTTTGGGCGTTCATATTGAAGATCCGAACCGTTCACATTGATCTACACATCCAAATTAGTCTAAATATGTAAAATCAAATCATTTGAAATTCATTTGCCCATCCATCATGTGACTATAAAAACACTGATTTTCAGCCATACAATTTTGTAACACTTCAATGAATGGGCAAATGAATTTCAAATGATTTGATTTTACATATTTAGACTAATTTAGATGTGTAGATCAATGTGAACGGTTCGGATCTTCAATATGAACGCCCAAAGGCCTAGTGTTCACGCGGTGAGCACTAGAGTAGTGCTCAACCGAAGCTTTCCCATAACATCTATATAATAAATTACAAAGAAAGCTATTAAGTGACTCTTATTCAATTTCCTCTAAAATTAATGACCTAGATTGATTCTCACAAAACATATTTTTCCGTCTAAAAATTTCAAACTCCAAAATTAAATTCCCCCCCTCCCACCCACCTCCCACCCAAACTAAAAAGCTCATTACTTTATTACTATCTCTCTCTTCTCTGTTCACTTTTTCATATTTCTCTTTTCCTCTCTCTCCCTCTCTCTCTCTCTTTCTTTCTTAACTTATTTAGAAACTAGTAGTTTACATGTGCGATGCACGTTTTAATAAATATAGTTTTTTAAAATCTCTAACTATTGAAATATTATAAATCGCTAAAAAAATAATTGTTTAGCCTCCGATTAGTGATTAATCGGGAATTAATCGGGCGTAATCGGGGATTTTAATTGCTTAGCTTCAGATATTTCTGCATCAGACAATCCGATCACTGTAAGAAATCCTATCACCACTCCAAATCATGTGAACTCTTTCAAGAACCCTAGATTGGATTTTTCTAGGTTTGATGGCAGTAACCCTATGGGATGGTTGTTTAAGGCCAACCAGTTCTTTGCTTATCATCTAATACCTCAGGAGCAGAGGTATTAGATGATATTTCTGCATCAGACAATCCATTCACTGTAAGAAATCCTATCACCACTACAAATCATGTGAACTCTTTCAAGAACCCTAGATTGGATTTTTCTAGGTTTGATGGCAGTAACCCTATGGGATGGTTGTTTAAGGCCAACCAGTTCTTTGCTTATCATCTAATACCTCAGGAGCAGAGGTTGAATATAGTTTCTTTCTATATGGATGGGAAAGCTTTAGCGTGGTTCCAATCCAAGTTTAATAATGGAGAATTTCTGAATTGGGAGGTTTTTGTTAAGGAGTTAGACATTAGGTTTGGTGTGTTTCCATATGTTGATCACACTGGTCAACTATTCAAATTGATGCAGACATCATCTTTAGAGGAGTATCAGGAGCAATTTGATGTTTTAATGAACAAAAGAAAATGGTTATTTGATGCGCATATGATGAGCAAATACATTTCTGGGTTGAAACCTGATATCAGACGAGAAGTGCTAGCTCACAAGCCTGCGTCGTTAGCTGATGCAATCTGTTTAGCCAGGCTGCAGGAAGAGAAATTTAATGATAGAAGAAATGTTTGGATTAGGGGTAGTAGTTCCAGACCACCATGGCAACCTCCACCTAGTAATCTTCCACCTCTGCTTCCCACAGCCTCCACTCAAACACCAACTTCAATACCTTCAAAGTTACCTGTTAGGAGAATTCTTCCAACCGACTAGGCTATGAGAAAGACGGGTTTATGCTTTAATTGTGATGAGAAGTATATCCCTGGCCATAGGTGTAAGAAGCAATTTTTGATGAGGATGAGCAACAAGACAATGTGTCTTGAGTCTGAGTGTGTTCCTAATCAATTTGTACAAGGGGATACCAATGGAAGTGAAAATTGTAGACCTGAGATTTCCTTTCAAGCTTTTACAGGGCAGAATACTTCAAGGACCTTAAGGGTACCAGGATCTATTGCTGCTACAGCTGTACAAGTGTTCATTGACTCCTGAAGTACAAATAATTTCATTCAAGAACGGTTGGTGAAATTTTTGAATATACTAGTGCAACCTTCTTCCCATTTCAATGTAATGGTGTGCAATGCTGAAACTCTTAAGTGTGAAAGGAAGTGTGTAGGGGTGCCAGCAAATATTCAAGACTATTCATTCTTAATTGATTTTTATATCTTGTCAATTTATGGTTCTGATATTGTATTGGGTGTGTAGTGGTTGCGTCTACTTGGTAAAATTGTGACTGACTACAAGGAAATGACTATGGAGTTCACCCATAATCAACAAAATGTGAAGCTGCAGAGTGGAGATGGCAAAATAGCAACTCAGATGCAGTTAACTACATTAAGAAGAGAGATAAATACTGACTCCATTGGGCGAAATTTTCACTTAATTTTGCAAGAGGAGCAGCCAGATCATGAAAGGAGTTGTTGCAACAATATGCTCCATTATTTAATGAAGTCACTAGTCTCCCTCCAAGCAGAGCTCATGATCATCTCATTCACTTGTTACCTGGAGTAGCTTCTACAAGCGTGAAACCTTATAAGTACCCTCATTTCCAAACGGAAGAGATTGAGAATCAGGTATAAAAAATGTTGTAGCAAGGGATCATTCAGCGTAGTAAGAGTCCCTTTTCATCACCAGTCTTATTGGTTAAAAAAAAGGATGGTACATTGAGATTTTTGTAGATTATAGAGCTCTCAATTCTATAACATAAAAGATAAATTTCCTATACCTAGAACAGAAGAGCTTTTCGATGAATTGTATGGAGCTCATTATTTTACCAAGCTGGATTTAAGGTCTGGTTATCATCAAATACGAGTACAAGCTACAGATAGAGAGAAGACGACATTTAGAACTCAAGGTCATTATGAGTTCCTAGTCATGCCATTTGGTTTCACAAATGCACCTTCGACATTTTAGGCTGCTATGAATTCACTTTTCAAACCATATTTGAGAAAATTTGTATTGGTTTTTTTCGATGACATTTTAGTGTATAGTAAAGGCTGGGAAAGCCACTTACAACATTTGTCACTGGTGTTGAGAGTACTAGAACATAATCAGTTCTTTGTGAAGAAGAGTATATGTGCATTTGGCCAGCAGTCAATGGAGTATTTGGGTCATGTCATCTCAGTGGAAGATATCAAGGCTTGTGAATCAAAGTTGCAAGTAGTGCAAGAGTGGCCACATCCCAGAATATCAAACAACTCAAAGCATTTTGGGGGCTAACGGGTTATTATAGAAGATTTGTTAAGGGTTTTGCTACAATAGCTGCTCCGCTCACTGATTTACTGCAAAAGGAAGGATTTAGCTGGTCTGAAGAGGTTGATACAACATTTGCTAATCTCAAGGCTGCAATGCTTCATCCACCAGTGTTAGCTCTACCTAATTTTGCAAAACAGTTCATACTTAAAACTGATGCTTCGCGTAAAGGGATTGGAGCAGTGTTACAGCAAGAGGGGCACCCCCTTGCATTTTTCAGTAAGAAAATGACCCCGAGGATGCAAGCTGCATCCACTTATGTGAGGGAAATGTATGCTATTACCGAAGCTATCAAGAAGTGGAGACAGTACCTGTTAGGGAGGGAGTTCATTATCCAAACTGATCAGGAGTTCATTATCCAAACTGATCAGCAGAGCCTCCATCATATGGTGAACCAAGATATTCAAACCCCTGAGCGGTAGAAATGGATATGCAAATTAGCTGGCTATGATTTTAAAATTTTATATAAACCTGGTAAGTTGAATTCTGCAGCAAATGGGCTATCCAGAATTCCTCATACTGAGCATCACCAATTTGAGACTGCATTAACTAAACCCAGGTTAGTGTTTTTGGATAAAATCAGAGAAGAGCTAATGAGGGATGAGAATTGTCATTCAATTATGCCGGAATTGATAGCTAATCCAGCTGCTAGATAGGATATGGTGTTGAGAGATGGATTACTGATGTGTAGAGGGTGAATTGTTGTTCCTAAAGCTTTACAACATGAGATTCTTTATGAATGGCATTCCACTCCAGTGGGGGGGGGGGGCATGTGGAGGGGCACGCTGGAGTAGCGAAAATAATTGCTTGAATAAGGGATTCAATTTACTGGAAGAACTGCACAAAGATGTACATGATTTTATAAAGCAGTGTGGGGTATGCCAACAAACCAAGTATGAGACTACTAAACCTGGGGGACTATTACAACCATTGCCTATCCCTAATCAAGTGTCGGAGGACTTATCAATGGATTTTATTACGGGGTTACCTAATGATCAAGGTAAAACATCAATACTAGTAGTGGTGGATAGATTATCCAAATATGCCCATTTCATTGCACTTGTGCCTAACTTTACTGTTGCTAAGGTAGCAAAATCTTTTGTTAGAAACATTGTGCGGCTACATGGAGTACCCAAGTCAATAGTGTTTGACAAAGACCCTTTGTTCTTGAGTAATTTTTGGAGGGAACTATTCAAAATGCAAGGAACTGCTTTAAAAATGAGTACTTATTATCATCCACAAACAGACGGCCAGTCGGAGGTGGTCATTAGATGTGTGGAGCAATATCTGAGATCATTTGTCAGTGATGAGCCTAAGAACTGAGTGAAATTTTTGGGGCTAGCAGAGTATTGGTACAATACTTCGTGGCATTCATCAACGGGGATGGCACCATTTGAAAGTGTGTATGGCAGAAAACCAGCCAAACATGCCTGAATGTGCAGGGGAATGCAGCTAATTCGGTAGTGGATCTTGATCTCATTATGAGGCAGGAAATAATGAGCAGGAAATAATGAGCAGGCTGAAACATAATTTGTTGCAAGCACAAGTCAGAATGAAAAACAAAGCTGATGCCCATCGAAGTGAGAAGGAGTTTCAAGAGGGAGATTGGGTGTATGTAAAGCTGCAAGCATACAGACAACAATCCATTGAACCAAGGTTCTCTGAAGCTTTCGAAGAGATTTTATGGGCCTTTTCAGGTTATTAAAAGGGTTGGTAAAGTGGCATACCAGTTGCAATTGCCTGTAAGTGCTAAAATACACCCTGTTATTCATGTCGCATTGTTGAAGAAATTTTATGGTGACAACCCTGTGGGGATAGCTGCTGCATTGCCTACAATAAATGGAGAAAATGGAGTGCAACCATCTGCAGTAATAGGGAGAAGAATGATAAAAAGAGGTAACAGACTTGAAGATCAAGTGCTGATAAGGTGGGATGGTCTCTCTGCAGATGAAGATTCTTGGGAAGATGCAACCATAATCGCTAAATCTTTTCCCCAACTGAACCTTGAGGACAAGGTTCTTCATTTAGGGGATGGTATTGATGCGAATGAAGAAGTGCAGGAAATCAGAAACAAGAGAAGCATCTGGGTATTTGAAAGATTATAAGATGTAGAAGACTGCACGTGTTGAGCACAGGTGTTTGAAATGTAATTGAGACGATGCTTGGCTGGAAGAAACAATAGCACATTTGTAAATATTTGTAGTAGTATAAATAAGGAGCGAACATGAGAGGGAAAGGCAGAGAAGTTAAGAGAAGTTTTTACTGATTCTTGACCTATTCTCCTCCTCTGTTCTTGATCTTTTCCCAAATTCTCTTCTCATGTCTGTAACCCTAATTCCTGTAATCCCAATTTCGTCAATCAAAGCTTCAATTGAGTAGTAAATTGATGTGATTCTGAGCTTGTGGGGCTATATATATGAATGGAACATTGAAATGTTTAGATGTATTCTTATAGAAGAAGGTTTGTTTTCAAAGTTGTTTTTGCCATAGAGAGGCGAGATCTTGTGCGAGATTCATTGTAAACCCTGTACTTGTTTATTTCTAGCGAAATTTTGCGTTTGCCCGTGCTTTATTGTGCATTACTCTTTGTTTATGTAATATCCTTTTTTCTTTGATTTGCGATTTCTGTTTTTGGCTGTAGAGTTATTTCCGCAACACTTGTACAATTCAGTTGTACTCTTTTTTACTTTGAGTTATTAGTGTCAAGTTTTCAGATCCCTGCATCTTTTACGGTGCATTAAGTTGTTTCAAAATTTATTTGGTGTGATAACATGATCTCCAGTTTGTTTAGTATCTGTGTGGAGCTTCAAGTTTTTAATCACCTCTGGGTTCTTATTAAATAAAGAAGAAATATATAATCTGTTGACAAGGATACAAAATATTTGATTATTATTTGTTCGGATTCAGCTATGCTTCATCTTATACTTAGTTTTCTTTACATCAAATGCAGTTAGTTCTATTGAATGTGTCTAATAACAAATTAAAGGCGCTTCCAGAGGCAATCGGGACTTGCACCTCCTTGGAAGAAGTTCAAGCAAATGGTAGATCTCTCTCTCTCATCATGAACCTACATTATGAAAAAATATCATGTTTTGCATTGCAGATAACTCCATAGAAGATCTACCACCATCAATTTGCAATCTCTTTCACTTGAAGTCGCTTTCTTTGAACAAGAACAATGTTCACCTGGTATTTCTCGATTGCCTTCTTCCCCTTCTATATATGTTACATGAACTTCATTCTGTTTAAATTCCTACTATTATACCTCAAATAATTGGTCCATAACATAAATAAGTTGGAAAATACTAATTTCAAAAAAATATCTACAGCTGCCGCAAAATCTACTGAGAGACTGTAAAACCCTGCAGAACATTTCTCTTCATGAAAATCCAATAGTGATGGAGCAGTTCCTACAGGTTTGTAATACAACCTTTTTCTTTTTCTTCCTCGAGTTATCTTTACAATACTATATAGACAGAAGGAGGCTCACCATAGAGAGGTGAGGGAAGCTGCCATATCGAGGGAAAAAATAGTCTCATCAAGGGAGAAAGAACTCCCCTAACAGCCGTAGAACTTTTTATTATATTATTATCTGCAGCAATTCTAAGTGGTCCTCTTGCTATGCACCTAAATCCCAATTAACCTCATGCTTTGAACTCGAATAATGTAATAATGTGAAGAACTGAATCTGTGTGGTCCTGCATTTTCTCTAATCAACCTTGCCACTCGAATGAGAGATCCAAAACCGTAACTTTCTATAAGCAATTAGAGTGTTATGTACTGTCTGAGTTATTTTCATTCATTACTCAAAACACTTGGTCACAAAAACTTTGGTTCAGACTTACCTACTTAGCTCTCTTTTTTTTTCTTAAAGTTTATGCGAATCTTCTTTTTGCTTGCAGATGGATGGTTTTCAGGAATTCGAAGCACGCAGAAGGAAGAAATTCGACAAACAGATAGATTCAAATGTTATGATGGGCTCCTCTGCGCTGGATGAGGGTTTGGATCTATGAGATACCAATCTAGCCATTTGTCGATTCATAGTGCTTACAACATATCAGAGTTCACTTGCTATGTATACAACACTATGTACAAGTTTTAAAATTTATGTATCATTCCTTTTTTTTTTCTTCTAAGAACCTAAAGCCAAATTGTTTGCCCATCTATTTTGATAGTTGGATTCAGAAATAAAGGATTCAACCCAGATTTTAATTTTGTATGTTTTGATATATACTGATGTGAATCTTTTTCAATTTTGTATCAAATTTTATGCGTAGTAGAGCAGAGATCAGAACTCCAGTCCTTAGGGACTATAACCATTTAATGATGCAATGGTCAATTGTAAATAGGACTATATATTTTGTTTTGAAATGCTAGCCTATTCTTGTGTGTATTAAGCTAATTAAAGCATAACCGCTTTGGTGTCTATTTTTAGCGTGGACTAAGAAATCTTTAGTGGGAAATATTAGGTGAAAATGGAGTGTCAAGGGATGCACCTGCACAACCTTAAAGACAGGAGTGTCGACAAATTGGATTCAGGTAGGAACCTGCATGATCCACTTGCAAATTAAGGATACTTGGGAGGTTTCATTTTGTGTTCTCTGTTGATTGTTGATGCGTTTAATTAGCCTCAGTCAGGTCATCTCTTACTATTGTCTACTGGGAATGACGGAATGTACATTTTGGCCGAGTAATGTGAAATTCTGTAACTCCATCCTGTGACCTGCTCTGCAAGCTGATTTGATCTTCGGTTGTTTGTGGCATTATGTTGATCGTTTGCACTAGTTCGATCTCTTATACCGGCTCATTTGTTGGTTAAGTTTTTGTTTTTGTTTTTTTCTTTTTTGGGGTCACTGATTTGTATCAACCCGCATGTCAACCCAATAGATGAACACATCAGCCGCCAGAAACAAGTCCAACAAAAATAAAATTAGTTCATGCCAAATTCGTAACTAATAAACATCTTATTTGATTGCATAATAATAAAAAATAGATTAGAGAAGAAAGAACTCGTTTTGTTATTGTTGCTTGAAGCCGCAAATCAAGTCTCGAGCTTCTTCTCCCAAAAAGAAATAAATTCTCGTCCGAATAATTGAATCTCGGCACAAGTTCCTGCTCCCTTTTTGGTTCCAGGTCCCGGGATTGTATTTTGTAGGAGAAAGAGGGTTTTAAATGAGATTAGGATTAGGCAGTTAATTAGTTAATTAGTTAAAAGCCAAGATTAAAATTAATCTTTTAAATTTTATACTAATTATTAAACTAATCCTTATCCAAACCACTTCAATCTATAATCTTTCTATTTTTAAAAGTTTTTTATTACACAATTTCATTCCTCCGATTGGTTCTTCAATTGTGCCAATTTGTAAAAATACTCATTTGAGTACTCGAATTTTCAGAAATCTTTACATATAATCAATTTGAAATTTGAAATCTTTATCCTTATTTTCTTTCTTGATTTTACCAAAAACGTCAATCTTTGCACTTATCCATCTCATTCCTTAAAACAAACACATAAATAAAATAAAGTTGAAAGAATATAAAATTTAAAGAAATAAACAAAAACTTGCAACTTTAATATGTAAAAAGAGAAATAAAAATTATGTAAAAATTACACTCATCATCTCTTCTCAATTGACAATGCGGAATCCTTAGAAGATGATGAAAATCCTTCGTTTCTCACCCTTCTCACCTCCTCATTTAGAATGCTACTCACCACATCCCGTAGAGTAGCAGAATCTTTCATTGTGTATGTATTAGTCTGTTCCACCGTATTATAACTGTAGGGCAAAGTAGATAAAAGTAACAATGACTGTTCCCTTTCTGAAAACTTCAATCGTGCAACTTTCATCTGGTTGTAAAATATACAGTAATTGTTCATATGTTCTGCTATTGAACCCCTTTCCCTCAGTTTCATGTTAACCAACTTCTTCAGATGAAGAAATTGATTAGATGTCGACGGTTTCTCATATATATCTGTGAGAATCTCCATAGCCTCCGCTGTGGTCTTTGCCTTCGAGATATGAAACAATACCTTCCTGCTCATTCCCAACTGAATATGCCATAGCACCTTCTGATCCAAACGATCCCATGCTGCCAAGATCTTCGTATCGTTGTCTGCACCTTTGAGCTTATCATCAAACAACGGACCATTTAGGTCTTTCTAACGAAGATACACTATCATCTGAATCTTCCACATCGCAAAATCACTCCCATCAAAACCCTCGATTCTTAACTTGCTATCAGCCGTAACCTTTGCTTTAATACCACTTGTAGTGCTAATGGCAGAACACACACCACAAGAAACAAAAACACCCAAGATCTAGATGTACCAAGAACACGACATCACAATAATCACAAGATCTCAAAAGAACACGAACACAATAATATGCAGAGATAACCTATACTTATTAATCCTAAAAAAATACAAAGATTACAAAGCGATCAAAACTCTTAAACTCTCTCTCTGTCTCTCACCTTTAAAGCACTCGGCACTCACCTTTCATAAAGTTGCATAATGATAATGGCTCACCAATTCGCTCTTCAATATTTTTCCTTCTTCCTTGTTTGCCCTAGAGTTCACATCTATTGCTATATATATGTCTCCCAAGCAAACCCTAAAAGATATACACAAATACAACTTATTGGAACCGAACTCCGTAGCCCAAATGTAACCTACATCGCCATTGCGTCAACACCCGAGCGTCGGGCAGTCGACTGTCCCCTCCTCTATTGCTACTGTCTCCTGCTGTCTTCGTCTTTCTTCTTCCTCTCCAACTTCAACTCATGCCTGTATTTTAGGCCCAAATCCTAATAGATGGACTATAGTTAGAGTGAAGATGGACCGCTTGCCTCCTGGGTCGAAGTGAGAAATAATAGTGCCCCTCGTACGTCCCCGCAAAATGGAACTCAAGGCACACGTGGAAATATTTCAGTCTCAAGGGCACCCCCTTCTATTCGCAGATAAGCATAAAACACAAGAGTTGTTTCCAGGAGTTTGGCCTGTACTGCATCAGACTCATCCCTACCCAATTCAACACTTCCTTGATGAATGGGGCATGGGCAGCCTCAGTCGTAAACCGAAAGCGTCTAAGGGAAACATACAGAACCAAGGAGTCAGGTTTTTCGTGGGCCTTAGTCCAGGTTCAGAATCATTAACTCAAAATCGGGGGTTAAAGTAACATGGCCAAATATGAGGAAATTACTTATCGTCAGCATACTTAATATTATCCGCTTTAATCTTAATCCAGCTCAGCGAGGAAGGTTGTATCCCGAATTGGATCAGATCTTCAAGATCATCTGGGTACATCCTTATCGAGTATGGCTGCTGGTAATATGAGACAGCGCAATCGCCCACCAGAAAATACTCAATGGGCTTCGCCTTAAGGCTACACGGCATGATGAACTTCAACTTCCTTCTTGGGGCTCGGGGAGGCCTGAGAGGAGATGGTGATGATCGACTCGAAGGACTGGTACGAAAAGCGTAGACCGGTCTCATCATTCTTGGATGAACTTCAACTTCCTTCTTGGGGCTCGGGGAGGCCTGAGAGGAGATGGTGATGATCGACTCGAAGGACCGGTACGAAAAGCGTAGACCGGTCTCATCATTCCCTCCTTACTGCCTTCACCTCTTTCCAGCTCCTCTTCACCTGCCAATTCCTCCTCGCCTGCTTCAGCCACTCCTTCCTCATCCCCGCCTTCCTCTTTGATCCCGCCTCCCTCACCCACCTTTCTAGCATCTTCCTCTGAGTCACTCTCCTCCACCTCTTCTACATCGCCATGGGGTTTGACTTGCTCTGTAGGTTCTTGATTTTGATGACTACAACACAATACACAATTGTTCTATCTTACATATCTTTTGCAGTGTGTACTTAAAGTGTTCAAGGCCACAATACAATGATGAAGCTTTCAAAAGCACTAGTTCAAGCCACATAGACAAGAACGATTTCAAGACTCAAAATCAAGACACAAGACGAAGACTTCTCAAGAGCTTCAAATGTGATTAGCTAAAAGAACAAGTGTCTTGTAATCTATTTGTAATATTTGTGTCTTAGAAATCTTTGTAAAAAGCCTTGTCACACACACTCACACATCCCCTAAGAATAAAAATAAAGTTTACTAAAATAAAATGTCAAAATAAAGCTTGTATGAATTCAGCTGTTAAGTACCAGAGACTTACTCTAGTAAGCAGTCGACTATTTTAGTACGAAACAGACTGAACTCACTCAAGCTCTGAGCAGTCGACTCATATGGCAACCCAGTCGACTGTTCAAGCAGTTTTGACAGTTTTCTGAAGTTTAAAATTTGTTTTTCAAATTCAAATATTTTACAACCGTTTTATGGTAGTTGTGGAACTTTTCCCAATGTCTTGGAGATTCTAACTCTATAAATAGAGTGTAGAATTAACTTGGAAAAGGTTCCCACAATTGATTAACAAGTCTTCTTACTTTTTGTGAAAACAGAACTCTAGTTTTCTAATACTCTCATTCTCTAAGCTTGGTTCTCTGATTTAAGTCTTGTATAACAAAGATTTCGTTCTAGACTGAAGTTAGAAGTTGACCTTTAGCCTCTCAACAAAAAGTACTTAAAAACAAGGCTTTAGGTTATTGTAATCTTCCATTTTTGTTGTTTACTCTCGGTTTGTGAGAGTGGTCCTCTCGGTTAGAGAGAATGACTCTTGGTATAGAGTCAGTGTCACTCTAGGTTGTAGAGTAGAGTCTTGCTCTCTCTAGTGGTGAGAGAGGTCTACGGATTTGACATAGTTGTTGTCAAAGATCGTAAAGTATTCTTGTAATTTTTCAAAAATAGTGAAAAATCTTAAGTGGGTTGCTTAGGGACTGGATGTAGGTCGGGAGGACCGAACCAGGGTATATCGTGGTGTTAGCATTGTTGATTCTATGTGGTTTGAACTCTCTAACTTGCAATTTTATTTTCGCTGCATCTTTATAAATCGTGTCTGTCCAGTCGACTGGTTCTCTATTTAAGTCGACTTAACAGACTCGTTGTTCTTCAGTTGATTACTCTCTTTTATCTGACGCAACAGTCGACTGATCTCTGTTTACAGTCAACTTAACAGTTGCATCAATTTTAATTTATTAAGTTTTTTTTATAAACAACACTATTCACCCCCCCTCTAGTGTTATTTGCCTTGCATACAGGATCCAACACATGGTATCAGAGTCTGGTTAAGTGCAATGGTATCTACTTCAAATGCAAGTCAATACCATGAAGGTCAATCCACACAAAGGTCGCCTCTATTTGATGGAACAAACTACAATTACTGAAAATGTAGAATAAAGATCTACTTACAATCCATCAAGTATGAGATTTGGAACATGACCGAAACGGAGTATACCGTGCCTACTCTTCCCTATGCCCAATGCAATGATGATATGAAGAACAACATCATGAACAATGCAAAGGTGATGAATGTTCTCTTTTGTACACTTACCAAAGAAGAATTCAATCGTGTGTCAAACGCCACAATGGCATTCCAAATATGGCATACTCTTGAGGTAACACATGAAGGTACAAATAAAGTCAAAGAATTTAAAATTTATGTTCTTGTTCATAGGTTCGAGATGTTCCGAATGAAGGAGAATAAAAATGTATCAGACATGATAACAAGATTCACCGACATCAAAAACTCTCTTGTGGCTCTTGGCAAAACATATACGCAAGCAGAGACGGTGAGGAAGGTTCTTCGTGCTCTAACCCCCGAATGTGAAAAGAAGACCACCACAATTGAAGAAGCCAATGATTTAACACAACTCACGCTTAAGAATCTTGTGGGAAATCTAATGGTGTATGAAGTACAATTGGAGGAACGCAAGAAGGACTTAGAACTGCAACAAACTCAAAAGAAGACTCTTGCTTTCAAAGCGATGTCCGATTAAGAAGATGATGATGATGATGAAGAAGAAATGGCCATGTTCACAAGGAAATTCAAGAAATTTTTTCGCAAAGGTAAATTTAATTCTAAGTTTAAGGATACTAATGAACCTCCTACTTGTTTCAAGTGCAATAAGATAGGTCACATGAAGAAGGACTGTCCATTGGAGAATGCAAAATCTAAAGGGAAAGTCTCTAACATCAGGACAAAGTCACCATGAACAAGTGAAGAACAAGAAGGCCTACCAAGCAACTTGTGATGATAGTGACTCATCATTAGAAGAAAAAAATGAAGTCGCAAACGTGTGCTTCATGGCAGATAACGATGTAAGTTATAATATTGAATCTAATGATTTATTAGAAGATTTTAATGAAGTTTTTCAAGAACTAAAAAGGGAGAAGATAAAAGCTAAAAATCTAGAGAAAGTTAATCAAACTCTTTCTCAAGAAAATCTTGATTTACAAGTTGAAGTCAAGTATTTAAATTCTCGTCTTTCCAACTTAGATATAGATCTTATATCTCTAAAAAAGAATTATGAAGAGATATCTAAGAATGTATCTAAGTTCAATAAAGGAAAAGAGTATTTAAATGAAGTTCTCCAAAATCAAGTTCAATCCAATAAAAGATTTGGACTTGGTTTTCAAAAATTTCTTGAAAAATGTCATTCTTCTAATAACACTAGTAATAATAAGACTTATTCTGTTTCTAGTTTAAGGAATAAGCTATATGATTTTTTTGAAAAACCAAAAATTATTTTTAATCATGAAAATATTAATCCTTTAGACCAGACCAGTCGACGGACCCCTAAATTCAGCCGTCTGTCCAGAGGTATGGAGTCTTATTAAAAAAGACAACAACTTCATATAAGTCGACTAGTTTCACCTCCCAGTCGACTGCCACCACAAAACAGTCAACTGATGGGTACAACAAAGTCGACTGGACAGAGCAAAAATATTTGGGTTCCAGTCAACCTGAGTCTTAATGATAGGGTTTCTTATATAAATTCTTTTATTCATAATATTTGTAATTCTGTTAATTATAAGCCTACTTATGGTGGTAAATCAAACTCACTTTGGGTTTGGTTTCCCAAACACTAATCTCCTTCGGACCCAATGAAAAGGGTACCATATTCACAATTAATATTTTGTAGGTACCTAAAAGGGAATGATGGATACTTGATAGTGAATGTTCTAAACACATGACTGGCCATGCAAACTTGCTCTCTTCCATACAAGAGATAGATGGAGGAACCGTTACATTTGGTGACAATAACAAAGAAAAAGTCATCGGAATAGGCATGGTGGGTAAGAATACTACTCCTATTATCGAAGATGTATTCTTAGTTAGTGGTTTAAAACATAACTTGTTAAGTATTAGTCGATTATGTGATAAGGATTATAAAATAGTGTTTGAAAAAGATGCATGCTTGATTTATGATTCATCTATGAAAAATGTACTCTTTCAAGGTTTTAGAAAGAATAATATATATGAACTATGTTTAAAAACAAATGAGTTTTCGAATGATTTTTGTTTAGTTACTTCTAACAACGATTCTTGGCTTTGGGATAAGAGATTTGGACATGTAAATATGAAAAACATTGCTAAACTATCTAAGAATAACCTAGTTAAAGATTGCCAAAATTATCTTTTAAGAAAGATAAAATGTGTGATGCATGTCAATTAGGAAAACAAGTAAAATCTACTTTTAAAACAAAAGAAATGATTTCTACTAATAGGCATCTCGAATTGATCCATATGGATTTATTTGGTCCTACTAGAGTCGCTTCTTTAAATAAAAGTAGATATGTATTTGTTTTAGTAAATAATTTTTCAAGATTTACATGTGTATTCTTTTTAAAACATAAAAATGAAGCCTTTGAAGAATTCGCAAATTTCTGCAAACGTATTCAAAATAAAAAATCTCTAACCATAGTCACTATTAGAAGTGATCATGGTGGAGAATTTGAGAATAAAACATTTTTCAGAATATTACAACAAGAATGGTATAACCCATACTTTTGCATTTCCTAGAGCTTCACCACAAAATGAAGTGGTTGAAAGAAAGAATATGACATTGCAAGAATGTGCACGTACCATGATTGTTGAAAGTAATTTGCCTAGATACTTCTGGGCTGAAGCTGTTTCTACATCATGCTATGTTTTAAATAGAATATTAATTTGGCCAAAGCTTAAGAAAACTTCTTTTGAATTATTTTATGAATAAATTCCTAAAGTATCTTATTTTAAAGTATTTGGTTGTAAGTGTTTCATATTAAACACAAAAGATAATCTAGATAAATTTGATGCTAGGTCTAATGAAGGTATCATCATTGGATATTCAAATAGGAGTAAGGCCTATAGAATTTTTAATAAGTCATTTTTGACTATTGAAGAATCTATGCATGTTTCATTTGATGAATCTTTACCTTCAGCTAATGTTATTGGAGATGATGAAATTGAATCATCACCACTAGATAACATAGTTAAATCACTTGAGAAAACTACCCTAGATAAGTCAACTGATGGGCTTCATAAGTCGACGATGGGTTGCATCAGTCGGCTGATGGGTTTATTAAGTCGACTGATCCTGTAGAGATAACTCCAACTTTACCAAAGTCATTTGTTGAAGTTCGAGATCACCCTCATGACTTAATTATTGGTGACATCTCACATGGCTTTCAAACAAGGTCACATTTCAATATGATTTCTCATACTGCCTTCTTATCGGATTTTGAACCGACAAATATTCAAGAAGTATGTGAGAATGAATTTTGGTTGAATGCGATGCAAGATGAACTTAACCAATTTGTAAGAAATGATGTATGTGATTTAGTTCCACGACCTCATGATCATACTATTATTGGTACCAAATGGGTATTTAAAAATAAGTTAGATGAATCAGGACAAGTTGTTAAGAACAAGGCTAGATTAGTTGCTCAAGGATATAATCAAGAAGAAGGAATTGATTTTGATGAAACATATGCTCTTTTTGCTAGACTAGAATTAATTAGAATTTTATTATCTTTTGCATGTTTTATGAATTTCACACTATGGATGTTAAAAGTGCTTTCTTAAATGGTTTCATTAAGGAAGATGTTCATGTTAAGCAACCACCTGGTTTCGAACATGAACAATTCCCTAACCATGTTTTTAATGAAAAAGGCTTTATATGGTCTTAAACAAGCACCTCGTACTTGGTATGATCGTTTAAAAACTTTTCTTTTAGAATCAGGTTTTGAAATTGGTAAAGTTGATACTACTTTTTTATTAGGAAAATAAAAACAGACATACTAATCATACAAATTTACGTAGATGACATAATTTTTGGATCAACTAACAGTAATCTCTGTCAAGAGTTTGCTACCACCATGAAAAATGAGTTTGAGATGAGTCACATGGGTGAACTCAATTATTTCCTTGGACTACAAATAAAACAGTCTCAAAATGGCATATTTATTAATCAAGGAAAATATGCTAAGGAATTACTCAAACGATTTGGCATGGATGGCACTAGTAGTAAGACCACACCTATGGTTACTACTACTACACTTGACAAAGATGAATTAGGTAAGAGTGTCGATAAAAAGCTCTATCGAGGTATGATTGGCTCACTCTTATATATAACTGCTAGTAGACCAGATATAAGGTTTAGCGTATGTTTGTGTGCTAGATATCAGTCTGATCCAAAAGAATCTCATTTAAAAGCAGTGAAATGAATTTTAAGATATATTAAAGGCACATCTGACTATGGTTTATTTTATCCACACACCAATAATTTTCAGCTATTATCGTATAGTGATGCTGATTTTGCTGGTAGTAAAACTGACCGCAAAAGTACTAGTGGAACTTGTCACTTTTTGGGACATTCACTAGTATCTTGGTGTAGTAAAAAGCAAAATTCGGTATCTCTATCTACTACAAAGGCTGAATATATTGCTGCAAGTTTGGCTTGCGCTCAAATTTTGTGGATGAAACAAACTTTATTAGATTATGGTATTTCCTTTTCAAAACCCTCTATAATGTGTGACAATACCAGTGCCATTAATCTATCTAAAAATCTGATTCAACATTCACGTACGAAATATATTGATATTCGACATCATTTTCTACGTGATCATGTCTTAAAAGGAGATATACTATTGGATTTTATTTCAAATGATAAATAAGTAGCAGATATCTTTACCAAACCATTAAAAGAAGATATTTTTATCAAATTCAGAACTAGGAATTTGCTCATATCATGATATTTTCTAAAATTATTTTAGTCCCTAAGTCGACTTATATTTATGTTTCAGTCGACTTATACAGTGATTTTGTGTTATATTTTGTTTCTAATTTTTTCTCTTGACAATTCAACTGTATTGATTTCTCCAGTCGACTGAAGATGACTTTATTAAACTTAAGTTTTTAGTTTTATTTTGCTCTCGACTTAGTCGACTGATCTAAAAACCAGTCGACTGTTGCGACTATATTTTATTTTTTATTCTGAAATCGTCACAGATTGAGGCATTGTCTTTTACCCTCTTCAAATCAGCACCCTTGATTCAACCCCTACTAGATCGCATCCCTCCATTCATGGTAAAAACCCTAGTCTTCTTCACTACCCCCTTTCAATTTTTACCTTTCCTCTTCAATCCATTCGGCTGCTTTTTGGGTTATGGGTTCTCTGGTTTGCTGCTCTAGATTTCGATTTCTCTCAGTCCAGATCTGCTCCTTGCTTGTCGATTCCGACGTCTCTCTGTTTGGAGTCTTGTGTTCTTGTCATCTTTTTGGGTTTCTTCTCCTTTCTTTTTTAGAGTGTTCTAGTTTTCTTTTTTCAAAATGCCTAAGCCTAAGAGAACTAGATCTTCCAATGTTGAAAATGAACTATCTCAACATAATTATCTTCAATATTTGAGGCATCCCTCACTAGTTGAAAAATATTTCATTATCTGTCAAATCCTTATTTTTCCGGGTCGTTTCATCAATTTCCCTGATTTAGATAGATATTCAAATGCCCCATTATGTCAACAATGTGGGTTATCTGATCTTCTATCGTTAGTAAATCAACCATACTACTATCCACAACTCATTTATTTGTTTTATACAAATATGAAAGTTGCTACTTCTGAGGATGGTAGTAAGATATTTTTCCCTACTTCTGTGAAAAATATCCAAATGAAATTGACTGTTCAGAAATTAGGGCAAATTCTGAACATTCCAAATGAAGGGTTAGATATAGGGAAAATTGAACTCGATGATCAATCCATTTTGTCCAAAATTTTTCTTTTCAATCGTGGTCCCCCAATGACAAATAAATCTATTACCCCGCTTGCCAAATTAGTTGCACGAATCTTGTCGTACAATCTTATCCCTAAAATGGGTAGTTACGATCAATTTTCGTTTGAATTGGAACAAGCAGTGTATGCTATCTTTGGCAACATGCAAATTAATTGGAGTCGAGTTATCTTTAGTCGTCTCCATAAGGCCCACTCTTCTTTTCTACCTTTTGGTGCTCTTCTTACCCATATCTTCAATCACTATCAGATTGATCTCGATTCGGAGTCGAGTGTTGTGACTCGTCATGAATCATTTGATCGTGCGAGTCTAGCCCGTATGAAAATACTTCACTCACCTCCTACTTCTCCTCAAAGAAATACTCCACCTATTCCTTTAGCTACTTCTGTTCCTCGTCGATCTTCTGCGTCTAGTTCGTCCACTAGTTCTCATTCTAGAGCTAGTTTTTCCAATCCTGAGAGTCCTTATACATCCGTCAACTATCTCCTGGATTGCCAGGATCTTATCTTGGGTCGGCAGGACTCTCTTGAGGCTAGTCTTGCTAACCTCACCCAAATGTTTGTTAGGAAATTTCCTCACCCTACCCCTGCCTCAAACAGTGATGATGAAGATGACGATGAAGATTGATGTTTTCTTTTCCGCATTTGATTTCTGTACTTTTAAATTATGTTTTATGATGTTGTACTTTGTCTTATGGACACTCTATTTGGTTACTTATGTATCACTTTCTCTCTTTATGCTATGGTTTTCATTTATGCTGTTGGCTTTACTCTTTGTTTTTGTTGATGACAAAGGGGGAGAAATATCGTATGCAGTTCCGTGCATGTTTTTGTGTAGTTCTGTGCATGTTGTACTTTATTCAGGGGGGGTTTGTTTAAAAGTTTATATCTTTTACAATTATGTGTGAAGCATCATGTTGTGTAAATTCTTACTATATACTATTTTAAGTTATTGTGTTGTCATCATCAAAAAGGGGGAGAATGTAGATTCTTGATTTTGATGAATACGTCACAATACACAATTGTTCTATCTTACATAACTTTTGCAGTGTGTACTTAAAGTGTTCAAGGCCACAATACAATGATGAAGCTTTCAAAAGCACTAGTTCAAGCCACATAGACAAGAACGATTTTAAGACTCAAGATCAAGATACACGACGAAGACTTCTTAAGAGCTTCAAATGTGATTAGCTAAAAGAACAAGTGTCTTGTAATCTATTTGTAATATTTGTGTCTTAGAAATCTTTGTAAAAAGTCTTGTCACACACACACTCACACATCCCCTAAGAATAAAAATAAAGTTTACTAAAATAAAAAGTCAAAATAAAGCTTGTATGAATTCAGTTGTCAAGTACCAGTCGACTTACTCTAGTAAGCATTCGACTGTTCTAGTACGAAACAGACTGAACTCACTCAAGCTCTGAGCGGTCGACTCATATGGCAACCCAGTCGACTGTTCAAGCAGTTTTGATAGTTTTCTGAAGTTTAAAATTTGTTTTTCAAATTCAAATCTTTTACAGCCATTTTATGGCAGTTATGGAACTGTTTCCCAACGTCTTGGAGATTCTAACTCTATAAATAGAGTGTAGAATCAACTTGGAAAAAGTTCCCACAATTGATTAACAAGTCTTCTTACATTTTGTGAAAAAAGAACTCAGGTTTTCTAATACTCTCATTCTCTAGTCTTGGTTCTCTAATTTCAGTCTTGTATAACAAAGATTTCGTTCTAGACTGAAGTTAGAAGTTGACCTTTAGCTTCTCAACAAAAAGCACTCAAAACAAGGCTTTAGGTTATTGTAATCTTCCATTTTTGTTGTTTACTCTTGGTTTGTGAGAGTGGTCCTCTCGGTTGGAGAGAATGACTCTTGGTATAGAGTCAATGTCACTCTAGGTTGTAGAGTGGAGTCTTGCTCTCTCTAGTGGTGAGAGAGGTCTACAGATTTGACATAGTTGTTGTCAAAGTTCGTAGAGTATTCTTGTACTTTTTCAAGAATAGTGGAAAATCTCAAGTGGATTGCTTGGGGACTGGATGGAGGTCGGAATGACCGAACCAGAATATATCGTGGTGTTACCATTGTTGATTCTCTGTGGTGTGAACTCTCTAACTTGCAATTTTATTTTCGTTGCATTTCTTTGTAAATCGTGTCTGTCTAGTCGACTGGTTCTCTATTTAAGTCGACTTAACAGTCTTGCTGTTCTTCAGTTGATTACTCTCTTTTATCTGACGCAACAGTCACTGATCTCTGTTTACAGTCGACTTAACATTTGCATCAATTTTAATTTATTAAGTTTTTTTTGTAAACAACACTATTCTCCCCCCTCTAGTGTTATTTGCCTTGCATACAGAATCCAACATGTTCGACTTCTTGGATTTCCTCTTAAGAAGTTGACTCGGTTAAAACTTCTTAAACCTCCCCAGAAGACGACGATGAAGAGGAAGCACGATCATCTCGGCCAGATGTGGAGGCTAGAGAACTGGCTGAACCCTGGACAATTTAAAAGTACTATACCTGAACCTGTTGCTAGAATGGTCGTCGAAAAGTACGTCGCTGGTAGACTGAATAAGTTCTAGAGAAAGAAAGTAAGCAAAAGAATGATGGGGTGGGGGAGATATATGTAAGCACCGTTGGGGCTCTTCGATATCCACAACCAATCATTGTCCTACAATTCAATCAACGTTTGATAAGATGGGGATGTTGGGTTTTGAAGTCAGTCACAAAGTAAATATGCAGTGGAAAGCTTTAAAAATTTTGAAACCCAGCCATGGATCCATGCAAAAACCATAAAACATGCTAGGAGTTTTTACTTCAATGATGGAATGACTGTCTCCACAATTTTCCAATCACGAGCACTATAACTGTAACGCCCCAAGTCTGGCTTAGCTGCGCACGAGACTACACATGCACGCACATGTGAAAATAGATCATAACAACTGCCCACCACAGGCTTGCCTCACAAAAGGTGCTATTGCTTTCAGGTGCCCTTTGATCACAGGCTAATCTATTTATTCACTCATTTCTCATATTTACCCACCAATGTGGGACAATCCACAACCCAACACCACACATACAATCCAAATGCACGTGGACATGCAAAGCACACAAACACACACTCATCACTTCTTTCTTTCCTCCTCCATGTCAGGAAAGAACCCAGGCCCCCACCACAAACAAGTGCAACCACTTTCTCTTCTCATTATATATATATATATATATATGTATGGCCCTATTTCCCATACAACCAAGCCAATAAACTTTTCTATAGGCCCAACTACTATTCTATTTATTATTATACTATATATATGTATATTATTATATCTTTTCAACATAATAATATATATATATTCTTAAGTACGGGGTGTTACACACACCCCACCTCAAGAACTCAGCGTCCTTGCTGCGCCCGTAGCATACAATCTAATATAGTATCGCCTTTCTAGTCGATGTGAGTAGACTACTTTGATTCCACTAGTGTACATTTCTCTGGTCTATTTTTCCTAGTGCACATTTCTCTTGCTCCATCTCAGGCTTACATCTTATGCACAATCAGTGTCAAAAGTTGGCTCTGATACCATTTGTAATGCCCCAGTTTTTCCCACCTTAAGAACTCAGCGTCCTTGCTGAGCTCGGGACTTGCAACCTGATCCAGGATCTCCTTTCTAGTTGATGTGACCCACACATGGATGCTAGTTCCATGCCATCCGTACTGGTCCTACGCCATCTGTGCTAGCCTTGCAACCATTGTGGCATCATGATCGGTGTCGAAAGTCAACTCTGACCATTTGTAATGCCCTGAGTCCGGCTCATCTGCGCACACGACTACACGTGCGCGCACACGACTACACGTGCGCGCACACGTGAAAAATAGATTCTAACAACTATCCACCACAAGCTTGCCTCACAAAAGGTGCTATAGCTTTCAGGTGCCCTTTGATCACTGGCTAATCTATTTATTCATTCATTTATCATATTTACCCACCGATGTGGGACAATCCACAACCCAACCCCCATACACAATCCAAATGCACGTGCACGGGCAAAGCACACAAAACACACTCATCACTTCTTTCTTTCCTCCTCCACGCCAGGAAAGAGCCCGGGCCCTATCAAAAATAAGTGCAGCCACTCTTTCTTCTCATTATATATGTATATATATATATGGCCTTGTTTCCCATACAACCAAGCCTATAAACATTTCTATAGGCCCAACAACTATTCTATTTATCATTATATTATATATATATTATTATATATTTCCAATATAATGCTATATATATACTCTTAAGTACGGGGTGTTACAGCAATGTTGCAGTGCTTCTACGGTATCCACACGAACGAACAAAATTGGGCTCTCCCTCATGCCACGGTGCTAGCTGTGGAAATAGGATGTTCCTGTTGCTCTCTCTCTATTTCTCTCACTTTCTATGACGGCTAGGATTTTTCCTTGTCGTTTCTCACAGGTACATATCATATATATATAGCAGAAAACCCACCCTAAGAGAGTAAAGAGGCTATCAGGCTCACAATCTAACCTAGGCCAGATTCATATATGGGCCTTCTAATTTTGGTTGACCCGTTTAATATAATTAATTGCCCAAGTCTTACTTGGATTCCCAATTAAATCCGTCTTAAGAATTTAAATCCTAATTTCGATCCATTCTAAATGTGTGACACTGTAGGTTCCATTACGTTGACAGTAATACTAAAATTATATTTTTGTGTTACAAATAGTGAGCAGTATCTAGCAATACATCACTGCTACTTAAGTAACGGGAATACTAGTGATTTGAGATTACCTATCCGTGACCAATGTTACCACGTAGTCTAGTCATTTTGTCCAGATATCTTAATTGACCACAATGCATGGAGCGTGTCAACCTTGTATAGATCAATCTTTGTTTCTTGATGCCCGAGTAGACTTATTAAAATAATTGAGATCAATATCTCATATTGACTCATTTGAGCACAGTCACGGATTTTGCAGTCTCACTCAATCAATGGGCCCGAACATATCGCTCGTGTTACGTAAGGTGGACAAATCCTATCTAAGTCACTCATATCTCTCCGCATGATTCATAGTATGTCCAATAGCTAACTTTATAATTACCTTATTACATGTGACGTTTGACGGTATTAAAACATATAACTTCTCATGTAGGGAACCATAGTGACTTCAAGTCCAAGGATCATGAACACCATGGTCACTATGAGAATCACACATGATACTCATGTAACGATCCATGAAGCGTTCTCATGGTGGGTCTTTCCAATACATTATTAGTCTAATATGTACCTATGTGAAGACTTGATATCTCATATCTATGACTCGTGAGATATGGTCATCAATCTATGCACATGTTAGTCTCTATTTATGATTGTTATCCTAATTCACAATAATACTTTACTAGAGACATTTAAGAATAGTGTTCTGATTACAACCAATAAGATCTCACAATCAAGTCATGCACTTGATGTCCCATGGTATTGAACCTACTATTCTAAAGACTTTATTATGTTCATTTAATCGCAATAAATTACACAATAAAGAAATTGCCTCATATATGAAATAAATGTCAAGATAAAATGTAAACTAGCAAGGTCAATATAAGGTTGGCCTTTAGGGCATGCACCAACAGGGGATGCCTCGATATCCCCAACAATGACACCAGGCAGCTCACGTGCCATGCACGTGCCTCAACAGTGCTTATGATGTTAGCAACACACGAGAGGACATCGAAAAGCATACTATTCAGCAGAACCTTCCATGTATACCATCTTCGGCATGGACATCAAGCCATCCGTGAAGATTTCTCGCAATCTCGCTAAGCCTCGTCGCTCAACATAGACCTCGAGCCACACGCGAAGATTTCTCACAATCCTGCTAAGCCTCATCACTCGGAGTGGACCTCGAGCCACATGCGAAGATTCCTTACAATCATGATATGCCTCGTCGGTCGGCGTGTACTTCAAGCCCCACGCGAAGATTTCTCACAATCTCGCTAAGCCTCCTTGCTCGGCATGGACTTCAAGCCACACGGGAAGATTTCTCACAATCTCGTTAGGCCCTGTCGCTCGGTGTGGACTTCGAGCCACACACAAAGATTTCTCACAATCTCGCTAAGCCTCATCGGTCAGTGTGGACCTCGAGCCACATGCGAAGATTCTTCACAATCTCGCTAGGCCTCATCGCTCAGCATGAACTTTGAGCCACACTCGAAATTTCTGAAAATCTCGCTATGCCTCATCGTTCGTTATGGAACTTGAACCACACGCGAAGATTCCTTACAATCTCGCTAGGCCTCGTCGCTCATCGTGGACTCGAGCCACACAAAATGATTTCTCACAATCTCGCTAAGCCTCATCGCTCGGCGTGGACCTTGAGTCACACACGAAGATTCCTTAAAATCTCGCTAGGCCTTTTCGCTTGGAGTGGACCTTGAGCCACACACAAAGATTTTACACAATTTTGCTAAGCGTCGTCGCTCGGCGTGGACTTCGAGCCACACACGAAAATTCCTAACAATCTCGCTATGCCTTATCGCTCGTCGTGGACCTCGAGCAACACACGAAGATTCCTCACAATTTCGCTTGGCCTTATGGATCGGCGTGGACCTCAACCCACTCACGAAGATTCCTTACAATCTCACTAACCGTCATCGATCGGCATGGACTTTGAGCCACACACAAAGATTTCTAACAATCTCGCTAGGCCTCGCAGATCCACGTGGACTTCAAGACACACACAAAGATTTATCACAATCTCGCTAAGCCTCGTCGCTCGACGTGGACTTTGAGCCACGCGTGATGATTTCTCACAATCTCGCTAAGCCTTATCACATGGGGTGGACCTCGAGGCACACACAAAGATTCCTCACAATCTCATTAGGCCTCGTTGCTCGGCATGTACTACGAACCACACATGAAGATTTCTCAAAATCTCGGCAAAGCCTCGTCGCTCGATGTGGATTTCGAGCCACACGCGAAGATTCCTCACAATCTCACTAAGCTTCGATGCTCGATGTGAACTTCGAGCAACATGCGAAGATTCCTCACAATCTCGCTAGGCCTCATCGATCGGCATGGATCTCGAACCAGACACGAAAATTCCACTCAATCTCATTAGGCCTCATTGTTCGAAGAATTTTCACTAACTTGCCAGGCTTCGTCGCCGGACGTGGAGCTCGACCCACACGTGAAGATTTCTCGCAATCTTCCTAGGCCTTGTCGCTTGGTGTGAATCTCAAGACAACGAGAAGATTCCTCATAATCTCTCTAGGCCTAGTTGCTCGGCGTGGACCTTAAGCCACACGCAAAAATTCCTCACAATCTTGCTAGGCCTCGTTGCTTGGCGTGGACTTCGAGCCATGCATGTCCTCACAATCTCTCTATGCCTTGTCGCTCGGCGTGGACCATGAGCCACACGCGAAGATTCCTCACAATCTCGTAAGGCCTCGTCGCTTGGTGTGGACCTCGAGCCACATGCAAAATTTCCTCACAATATTGCAAGACCTCGTCGCTCGGCGTTGTAACACCCTGCAAATTTGAGTTATGAAAATTTTGTCCCGCTTGTGTTACGCACATTTATTTTGTACTGTTACGTGTAATATCTATATCATTATTAATATAAATATTCTATGAATTTTGTATTTTGATTGTTTAAGATTATTTTTCCGTTCTCCTGAATTCATTTTTGTATTTAAATTTATTTTATTTCGCCTTTTTGAGCAAACTTAAATATATTTTATTGATACGTGCTTTACATGTGTTTTTTAAATACACGTATGGATTGTAAAACTTTGAGTTATGTAAATATTTTTCTTCTATTTACAATATATAAATGTATTGTCTAGTTTAATGAAACTAGGTTAATTTAAATTCATAATAAATTGGGTAATATATATGATTATATTAATTAAAATTCCTAATGTTTGGTGTGTATTTTATGTGTACACGTAAACCCATTTGAAACCAGTGCATTTCCCACACTTGTTGGCCGGCCAACCTCGTATGAGGGAAGAAAGATTTTTTAATTAGTGAATAAGTTATGGGTAGTTAGTAGGAGTAAGGGGTGGTTACTTTTGCATCATGGGAAGTTAATATTGTGTAAATAAAAGCCCTTTTTCATTCTCCCCCTCATTCAAAAAAAAATTAATAATAATAATAATAAGAGAAAGAAGTGTACCCGACCACACATTTCTTCATTAGAGAATGTTGCATTTTGGGAGCTTTACAAGGGAGAATGATTGGAAGGTTGCTAGGAGCTCCAATTGCAAGGATTTTCAATCAATAGGTGGGTTTCCACTATTTTCTAATGCTTTAGTAGATTATACATGCTTAGCTGTAAATATGTAGATGATGATTAAATTCATATGTGGAATGTATATGTGTAGAAGTATTTTGAAGATTTTGTCTTAATTAATATAGTAGTGATTTCGTGAGAATTAACATGTAAAATGATGATTTAATTTAATATATGTGAAAATGACATATGTGATTGCTTCTCTAAATTCTAGCCATTGAATGAATAATTGTTCATGTGATTTAATTTGTTTGAACTATGAGTATGACGAAATTTATACATGCGAATTGTATGATAAATTTCATATTAGATAGGGGTTGATTGTTGGCAAAAATCTATTTCGAAATACTCTAGATTTAGTAAAAATCTTTGTCTCAAAATTCATCAGGAATCATAATATAATCCATAGTAATTGTGAAAATGATTATAAAATTGAGCTACGGTTAAATTTCTATCTTAGTTGTGAAACTGAGAGTTTCATGTTCAAAACAATTGTGTTATAAACATAGATAGTGAGTTGGCATGGCTTCTTGGTTAGTGCGTGAGTGACTGGCGTGGGTCTGGTTTGTCGCAGGTTCGATTCCTTGGGGGCTATTTCCTTTTATTTTCAAAATTTTAATTTAACCAATTTACGAGACAGAAACCTGTATAAGATATTGTGAAGAATTTTGTTGTGGGAAAGAAGATATTGTGAAGAGTTTTGTTGTGTGAATGAGAGACTGGTGGACTGGTTTGAGCAGAGGAAATTAGAGCTCTATACATTGCTTTGGTTCGAAACCCGAGATGCACAATTTAATTTTTTTTATTTTTTTGTTTTATCCCTCCATCTTATTTGTGAAGGGGTTTCGACCTAAAATTAAAATTAGTGTATTTTTAAATAAATTTGAAGTGAATATATAGATAAATTTAAGCCTATTGGCGGCAAAAATTAAACTATAAAATTAGCTTTGATTACAAGGATAAATTTTCAATTGTCTGATATAAAGTTATTTATAGATTGTCACGCCCTGCTTCCCAAAAGAATACAGAATTCGGTACGTGACTAAGCTCAGCAGATAGTTTTTACCATCCATAAGCTGTGCGGATTTGCCTGACTCATCATAACAGTAAATATAACAATATACTCCAACCAGGCATGCAAAAACAGACATAACTCAACGGTATTTATTGCAATAATAATAATATCCCAACAATACAAGATCCGAAATCAAAACAATAATCCTGGGACAATAAGCCCAAATACAAGTCTCAATACAATCCATGAAATAAATAGTTCAATGCAAAACAATAAGAAGAAATTTTCCATTAGCGCAGCTCAAAATTTTTGCTCACCAACTCCAGGAGGCAAATGGTCAGCAAAACCTGCTCATATGGTAATTACAAAAGAAAATAGGAAACAGGGAAAACATATCGCCTGTTAGATGCAAGTTCTGGGCAGCAAGTAATACAAGTAGGAAAAAGAAGGGAAAACTAAACTTAAACAAGTAATAGTAACATGGAGAAGGTAGCAAATATAACAGTGTACAGGTGACAGCAAATAGTGTAGTGACAATAGCGAGAGTATAACAGTAACAGTATGTCAATAGTAGCAGTGAATCAACGGTAGCAGTGATCAACAGTACAGTAACAGTAACATGATGTGATAGTGAAACAGTTATTCTTATGTCTAATGTTCATTACTAACTAGGTATCACTTCATGCGTCCTAGATTTTTACCACATGGCTACAACAAACAGTTTCGCTTTAAGATTTTGTAGTGGAACTTCTATAGGGCAGTATATTTAGACAAACAGTAATAGTAACAGTAATAATAAATGGTGTCATGGATCATGCGCTCATGCATCCAGAGATAAACAGTAGGTACCACGGTAAACAGTGGGGAAAACGAGTTCCTTCCGAATATGCATTTCTATATTGTCCACTACTCGATCTTGTCCCTTAGAAACCCCGGCTTGATTATTTTCATTATTAACAACAGGTGTTAATGAATATAAACAGTCTAAGAACATAGCATGAATAGGGACAAGTCTAAGAAGAAGTAGGAATACAAATGGTTGATAAAAACAACTTATAACGGTCAAAACAATGAAACTTTCAGTTCTGGACAGCAAGACACTACTGTACCAAATATGAGATTTCCATTGCTACAAAATAGAAAATCCAGATCCTTCAGAAAATCTAGAAACTATACTCTCTGCCGATTCCAGCACATATATATAAGTCACATATCAGCAACAGAACCAGGGTCGAAAACAGCAATTAATATAGGAATTAGGTTCAGCCAGAAAATGCAAAATCTTGTTTATAAGCATGAAAAGAGTCCAAAATCATCATAATTAAATTTGAGAAAAATTTGGAAGATTCCTTAACATATATAGTTTCAAACTATAAAATATCATGAATTTATATTACAGATAGTATAGTCCACAAAATTGGAAAAACAGAGTAATGCAACAAAATATCAATTCTGAAAGTTCAAACACATCAGTACCAAAATAGTGATAATTCATAAAATATAAATCGAAATCCAGATCCGTCAAAAGGATGATAAAATAGACAGATTAGGCTACCGTTTATATTTACAAAGTTTTTATCAAAAACGAATAGATACAGGTTAAAAACTTAGTTCTATACTGAACATCATGTAGTTTGGAAAATATATCGATTGTTTCATCAGTATGAAAAGAGATATAAATATTAGTAAATAATTCCACAAAAATTAGGGACTGATCCCAATCATGTATAAACATACTCAAAAGAATATAGAGTTCAAATTATACTTTTAATATCAGTTTTAAAATAATATTTCAAATAGAATGTATATAGTTCAGAATCTAGAAAACACGATATGTCTGCAGTAAAACAACAATAACTCATGCATAAAAAATCGGAATTAAGATCCGTCGAAAGTTCTGGAAACTAGAAAACATAGGCTACAATTCATGTTCACAAACTTATATATTTTACTGATGTTAACAGGGTCGAAATTACTATACAAAAATAGGGCAGTAGTAGACGAAAGTTCTTTTAGGCATTTTATCAAACAAGTTAACTACAAACAGTCTAATCTAAGATGTCATACAAAGCATGGTATATGTGGGTTACTCAAATCAGCATGACATGTGAATAAACGGTCTATAATGAGATAATACATCCAACAAATATCTATGTAACAGTCAACTACAACATACGGGGTGTCAGAAACAACATACAATCAAGATGTCCGCTAATCCAATTGTTCTCATGCAACGGGTGTCAATTGTTGTAACTACTCATGATCAAGAGATGATGTCAACGGTTAAACTAACAATTTAGGATCATCATGACAGTACAGTTATTTTCATACTAGATTACTTATGGTATTTAACTTGTATGATAAAAAGAACATATACAAGCTACTTGCCTGATTATGAAGACGACGAAAGCGAAGAATAGAATAATGGGAATGGATCCCGAACAACGAACACACGAAAACGAACAAGAAACGAAAGACGAGAACTCCAATGAACGAACACATGTGCACACAAAAGCACGTGCACTCAACCAAGCACAAAGAGACAACAGCCACCGAAAGCAAGGGCGAACAGCACCACCACCAGCGAATGCGACGACGACCCAGGGGGAAGACAGGGACGGCGATGGGGGTCGCGGCGCGGTGCTCGACTGCAGGCGACGACCGAGCACAGGGAGCACGACAGGGGTCGGCCTGAGGTGTTGGGTCGCGACTCAAGGAGGAAGAAGGAAAGGAGATGCAATGGGGGAGTTTGGGGGGGGGGGGTGTGTCACCGGCGATCGGAGACGACGACGGAGCAGGGGCAGTCGAGGTAGGTCGGGAGTAGGGAGAGAGAGAGAGAGGGTGACGCTGGGAGAGAGATAGAGAGAAAATGTATTAGGGTTTGGTAATTAGGGTTAGGGTTCAATTAGGATGTATAAATAATGACAAAATGGGTTTGGATGAACCGGGTAGTATCCAATAGGGTGAAAGGGATCCAATAAGAGACAATTAGGCCAAAATAGATTTAAACAATAGACAAGGTCAAGAACAAGTTGTAGATTAATCAAAAGAGAAAATAAAGGCTGAAACCAACGGAACGAATCTCAAGAAAACAACAACAACAAGCAATAAACATGATCCAAAAATAAAAATAAATAATTCAGAATTTTATTAAAATATAATAAAAATACAAAAAGTGAGCAATAGGGGTTACATAGATTTATATATAAAGTACAAGAATTGAAATATAAAATTAGTTTTGATTACATGGATAAATTTTTAATTGTCTGATATAAAGTTATTTATAGATTTATATATACACTTTATATATAAATCTATAAATAACTTTATGTCAGACAATTAATTTTTTTTTAAAATTTTATCCCTCCATCTGATTTGTGATGGGGTTTCAACCTAAAATTAAAATTAGTGTATTTTAAAATAAATTTGAAGTGAATATATAGATAAATTCAAACCTATTGGGGGCAAGAATTAAACTATAAAATCAGTTTTGATTACAAGGATCAATTTTTAATTGTCTGATATAAAGTTATTTATAGATTTATATATACTTTAAAGTAGACTCGAATTGGAGTTTGTTTGAAATTTTGGTGGATGAATTATGAAATTTAAGAAAAAATTATATGTGAAATTTGATCTACAATTTGTTAAAGTTTTATTAAAATAAAGTTTCATAAAAAATTCCTTTATAATGGGTGAATATCTCATTGTTTTGAGATTGACTAATGAGAATAAATGTGTAAGTGTATGAAATGAGTTATACGTAAAAATTTTGTAAAAGAGGTTAAGAATAAACTAACGAGTTTAAGACTTTGGATTGTGTGGATTTTAGAGGCTGAGTGAGACCCAGATTGTCATCAAGAATGATGAAATTAAAATGTGAGAAGTGGCTAGTGTGGGCTAGCATTCTCTGTGTTTTGGTTTAAGTCTGGTATGGTAAACTAGATCTAGACTGGAATTTTCATACATAAGTTTTAAGGACAGACACTAGATGGGAGATATGATGAAACTTGAGAAAACATGAGTATGAGGGCCAAAAATGATCCACATGGTGAGGTATTCTCCATTTATTTCCCGGATGTGAGTGAAATAGTCTCCAGATTATCCGAAGAAAGAATTCTGATTTCTAGAGTTCCGGGACGAGTGCGATGCTCATGGGGAATTCGTGTGATGAGGGTTCCAGGACGAATTGAAGTAAAGATCCTATTTGTGCTACAAATTACCTATGTTTGGAATTCAGGGAGTTACAGGCGTGGACTTTATGCCACAAGCAAAGACTTCTCACATTCTTGCTAAGCCTCGTCGCTCGGCGTGGATCATGAGCCATACGCGAAGATCTCTCACAATCTCGCTAGGCCTCTTTGCTCGGGGTTGACTTCGAGCCACATGCGAATATTTCTCACAATCTCGCTGGGCCTCATCGCTTGGAGTTGACTTTGAGCCACATGCAAATATTTCTCACAATCTCGCTAGGCCTTGTTGCTCGGGGTCGACTTCGAGCGACACACAAAGATTTCTCACAATCTCGCTAGGCCTCGTCGCTTGGATTGGACTTCGAGCCACACGTAAAGATTTCTCACAATCTTACTAAGCCTCTTCGCTCGGTGTGGACTTCGAGCCACACGCGAAGATTCCTCACAATCTCGCTAAGCCTCTACGCATGACGTGGACTACGAGCAACACGCAAAGATTCCTTACAATCTTGCTAGGCCTCATCGATCGGCGTGGACCTCGAGCTTGACATGAAGATTCATCTCAATCTCGCCAAGGCTCATCGGGCAAATATTTCTCACAAACATGCCAGGCCTCAATGCTCTGCATGGGCGGCAAGCCACACGCAAAGATTTCTTGCAATCTCTTAGGCCTCATCGCAAAGCATGGATCTCGGGCCACACGTGAAGATTTCTCTCAATCTCATTGGGCCTATTTGCTCGGCATAGGCTTCAGGCCACACGTGAAAATTTCTCACAATATTGCTAGGCCTCATCGCTCAGCGTGGACCTTGAGCAGCAGGCAAAGATTTCACGCAATCTCGCTAGGCCTCGTCGCTCAGCGTGGACGCTGAGCCACACGCGAAGATTTCTCGCAATCTCGCTAAGCCTCATCGCTCGGCGTGGACCTCGTGCCACACGAGAAGATTTCTCACAAAATTGCTAGGCCTCGTCGCTCGGTGTGGACCTTGAGCCACGCACGAAGATTTCTCACAATTCTGCTAGGCCTCATCGCTCGGCGTGGACTTTGAGTAACGCACAAAGATTAGTCACAATCCTGCTAGGCCTCGTCGCTCGGTGAGGACTTCGAGCCACACGCAAAGATTTCTTCCAATCTCGCTATGCCTTGTCGCTTGCCGTGGACTTTGAGCCACATACGAAGATTTTTTGCAATATTGCTTGGCTTCATCGCTCGTCATGGACCTCGAGCCACACATCAAGATTCCTCACAATCTAGCTAGGCATCATCGCTCAGAGTGGACTTCGAGCCACATGCGAAAGTTTCTCACAATCTCGCTAAGCTACGTCGCTCAACGTGAATTTCGAGCCACACGCGAAGATTCTGCCCAAGCTCGCTAGGCCTCATTGCTCGGGGTGAACATCGAGCAACACGCAAATATTCCTTATAATCTCGCTAGGCCTTGTCAGTCGGTGTAGACCTTGAGCCACACTCAAAGATTCCACACAATCTCGCTAGTCCTCATCTCTCGGCATGGACTTCGAGCCACATGTTAAGATTTCTCATAATCTCACTAGGCCACGTTGATCGGCATGGACTTCGAGCCACACGCGAAAATTTCTCACAATCTCACTAAGCCTCGTCGGTAGGCATGGACTTTTAGCAATACGCAAAGATTCTTCTGAATTTCGCAAGGCCTCGTCGCTCGGCGTGGACCTTGCACCACATGCGAAGACTCCACACAATCTCATTAGGCCTCATTGCTCGGCGTGGACCGCGAGCCACACTCAAAATTCCTCACAATCTCTCTAGGCCTCATTGTACGGCATGGACTTCAAGCCATACGCAAAGATTTCTCACAATCTCATAAAGCCTCGTTGCTAGGTGTGGACCACGAGCCACATGCAAAGAATTATCACAATCTCACTAGGACTCATCGCTCAGCGTGGACCTCGTGCCACACGTAGAAATTCCTCACAATCTCGCTAGGTCCCATCTCTCAGCATGGTCTTCACGCCACACGCGAAGGTTTCTCAAAATATCGCTAAAGCTCGTTGCTCGGCGTGGACCTCGAGCCACACTCGAAGATTTCTCACAATCTTGCTAGGCCTTGTCGCTCAACTTGGACATCGAGCCACACGCTAAGATTACTCACAATCTAACTAAGCCTCATCGCTCGACGTGGACTTTGAGCCTCACGCGAAGATTCCCCATAGTCTCGTAAGGCCTTGATGCTTGATGTGGTCTTGGAGCAACACGCGAAGAATCCTCACAATCTCGCTAGCCCATGTCGATCGGCGCGGACATCGAGCCAGACATGAAGATTCCTCTCAATCTTGCTATGCCTCATCGCTCGGTGAGGACTTTGAGCCACGTTCAAAAATTTCTCACAATCTCGCCATCTCTCGTCACTCGGTGTGACCATGAGCCACACACAAAAAATTCCTTACAATCTCCCAAGGCCTTGTCGCCCGGTGTGGAATTTACACCACAAGGGAAGATCTTTCACAATGTTGCTAAGCCTCATCGGTCGACGTGGACTACGAGCCTCATGTGAAGATCTCTCACAATCTTGCTTGGCCTTGTCGCTTGGCCTAGACTTCGAGCTACACGAGAAGATTTCTCACAATCATGCTCGGCCTCATCGCTAGGCGTGGACCTCAAGCCACAAGCGAAGATTTTCCACAATCCCGCTAGTCCTCGTTGCTCGGCATGGACTTCAAGCCACATGCGAAAATTTCTTCAAATCTTGCTTGGCCTCATCACTCGGCATGGACCTCGAGCCACACGCGAAGATTTCTCACAATCTCCCTAGGTATCATCGCTTGGAGTGAACTTTGAGCCACAAGTAAAGATTTCTCACACTAAGCCACTTGCTCAACTTGGACTTCAAGCCACACACTCAGCTTGGACTTCGAGCCACATGCGAAGATTCCTCACATTCTTGCTAGGCCTCATTGCTTGGGGTGGACTTTGAGCAACACGTGAAGATTCCTCTTAATCTTGCTAGGCCTTGTCAATCGGCATTGACATCGAGCCACACATGAAGATTCCTCACAATCTCGCTAGTCCTTATATCTCGGCATGGACTTCGAAGAACACGCAAAGATTTCTCACAATCTCGTTAGGCCTGATCGATCAGCATGGACTTCGAGCCACATTCGAAGATTTCTGTAACGCCTGTTATTTCGAAAAATCCTAACAGATTCAATTCTATATTTGTGGGATAATTTTGATTATTATGCCTATCTTATTTTATTTTAATTCATGTTATATTGTTGGAAATCAGTACTTGTTTTAGAACAAGAATTATTTAAATATAGGAGCTAGAGTTTGAGTTTTCTCGGAGTAGAAAGTTTTAAATATTGCCGATCTTTTTCCTGAGTATGTGCGATAATTGAGAGGTTGAAAAAGAATGTAAATTAGAGGAGTTGGAAAGTTGAGAAGCTTCAGGAGAAAAATAATTATTTCTCCTCCTAGAAAGTTTGTTATTCTATGGAGATGAGTCTAATAGATTCGACTCAAACTGTACTTTGTGATGGTATTTTTATTAAAGTTTTTTGAGGTTTATTATAGGTCATTTAAGTGTACTTTTATGCAATTTTAATATAAGTTAATAGAGTTTGGGCTTTAATTAAAGATATTTAGTCAAAAGGGGCCTATAAGTAATTTTTCCACCTTTTCTGTTTCCTTCCCCTTCATTTCGTTAGGCAACAAAAAAAAAGAAAACATTTCCCCCATTTTCCCCTTTTGTCAAAATCATTCACGATCGAAATAGGGTTTTGAAGTTCCATGAAATTTCCACCTATTTCCAAATAAAATTTAGGGTTTTAGTTAATTGGAAGATGCTATTCAACCCTATGGAGTTGTTTTTTGAAATCATCAACCCTACGGTGAGTTGAATTTTATTTATTGTATGTGATTATAAGATTTGCAAATTTTGAGTTGTGAAATGGTGCAGCTAGGAGAACATGTGATTCTCTTTATAGTATAAGTGATAGATTTTGCAATTTAGAGATAGAAATTAAATTGAAAAATGATTAGAGTGTTGGCTTAGTAATTGAAAGATAATAAGAGTAGTCTTTAATGAAAATTGATAGTAGAAATCCCCATAAGCTATGGGAAATAATTTAGAATAAATTTTGGAAGATGTTATGGGCATAAAACCCAGTTAGGAACAATCGGAATGCGTGCATGTATCGTGTGCGCGCCAGATGTTCGATGAAATACCTGTGAGGGATTAGAATGATTTTAATTGTTAATTATGAGTGATTTGGATATTTTTAATCTTAATTAGTATTAAAACTTGGTAATAGGAAGGAAAAGCGAGTTTGGGGGAAATAGCGGAGAGCTTACACAGTCGGTCTTCGCGTTTCCTCAGGTGAGTATGATTTATTTTATTTTATATATATACGATGTGCTATGATAAATTTTAAATCATGATTGGCTATGTGTAATGCGTAAAGTGTATCGTAGAAAGTCATAAGTATTAATGGCATGTATATTTATGATTTGGAGTTGTAATATTGGCATGTATGTAAATATGTATGATATGGAGTTGTAATATTGAGAATTGGGAAGTCATGATAATAATGGTATATTGTGAATATGGAAAATGAACTTAGGTACTTATATATATAAATCTATTGACTAAACTGTATTTATAAAGTTGCATATTCTACTTGATAAATGGAGTATATAAAGATATTACGGGAGACATGAATATAATACGGGAGATATGAATATGTTCGGGAGTATATAAATCTACTGACAAAACTACATTTATGGAGTTGTGTATTCATATGAATGATATTAATGGGGTGTATATGCTCATGAAATTAATGGAGTTATATACATTTATGTTTTAAGGAGAAATTATATTATAAACGAGAAATTCATGTTATAATTGAGAAATTTTATTGTCGGGAGAAATTATAAAGGAGATATAATTTATATATGGAGTTATAAAAGAAATATATATATATATACAGAGATATAAAGGAGATTAATTGGTGGAATGACATGAGGTACTGTGATGAAATATGTAATAAGATGCATTCATGATATGTAATAATATGATGTAGCAATCTTATAAATTAAATAATATGGTGTATGCATATATAAGATATAATGAGAAGATAAATAGCATGGTAAATGCCAAAGATGTGATAATCTATTGAAATAAAAGGTGAGATTATATGTTATGATAAAATGAGATAAAAAGATGTGATGAAGATGATAATAATAGTTAAATTTTGTTGACCAGTACCTATAGAAATCCTGGGGGTTTGGGCTAGACCTCCTAACACCCAAGGACCGGCTTGGGGTGCAGTGTTTATTACCCAAACTATGTTTGGGGTGCTGTGTTTTTATCTCCCAAGCTATCGGCTTGAGGCCCAGTTATTACCCAGCTCAGCTGGGGTGCGGTGATATTCCCTCGATGACAGATGTCGCGAGGAAGTACCGTAGTGAAACTAGGGGTGCGGTGTTTTCTTTCCCTCGTTGGCTTTGCCACGTGGAAGTTGCCAGCTTCTCTGAGGTGCGGTGTTTTCTTTTTTCTCGTTGGTTTTGCCATGAGGAAGTACCCAAACTATGTTTGGGGTGTGTGTTTCCCTCGCTGGCTTGGCTGGGAAGAAGTACCCATGTTCTACTTGGGGTGCAGTGTTTCCCTCGCTGGCAAAGGCTGGGAGGAAGACGTAGCCTCGGACGCATAAGACCCCAGGGGGGCAGAGGTCCGCGTGTTTACTGGGCTGTCAGCTTTCAGTATATTGGGATACTGTGGCTCACTGGTCAAAAAATTAATTAAAATGAATAAATGTGAAATGAAAAGGAAAATGAGAAAGTGGAGAAAGCATATGATGTGAAATGTGAATGAAAAAATAGAGAAAGCATATGATCTAAAATGTGATATGAGAATGAGAAAGAAAAGAAAGTATCCGATGTGAAGTGAAAATGAGAAAGGAAAGCAAGTATATGAGTTGAAATAAATAAGAAGAGTAAAAGAAAATATTTATGACTGAAGATAAGTATGAAAGAATATGATTCATGAGTATGTAAATAAAAAAGAATGGTAAATGAAGTATGTGGTTAAATAAGTATGAAAAGTTAGGAAATTGTATTATGTGATTATATACGAAAAATAAAGAAGTAGTGATATGATAGTATTTATGAAAAAAAGAATATTTGAGTTATGTGATTAAATATGAAAAGTAGAGGAATTATCTATGTGAATTAATATGGTGTTGCGTATATGAGTATAACAGTAAAGAAATTATGCATGTGGAATTAATATGAATAACTTGAAGAAATTGTGGTATGAAAATGAGTATGAGAAGTAAAGAAAATGAGTATGTATGATATAATATTATATGAATAAAACGTAAAGTAATATGTAATATGAATGTGAAACTTGAAGTAAAATACATTATGTGATGAACAATAAAAGTAAGTGGTATTAGGTGATTAGAATGGTTATTAAAGTAATATATGATATGATATGAGTTTAATGTACCTTGGAATTGTGTCGAGGAACTACACGCCCACTATTTCCATGGTAGGAACTACTTGCCATGGCACAACTCCCAGGGTGAATTGGCGGGTTGTTGAAATGGTAGTTATGTTGCGAGATAGAAATGAAGAGTAAGGTAAATTGTAAGATGAAAATGGAAATAAAGTAATGTGATGTTCCAAGCTATCGGCTTGAGATGTGATGTTATATTACCCAAGTTCTACTTGGGGTGCGGTGATTATTACCAAGCTACCGGCTTTGGGGTGCGGAGAGTATAATTTGATAAAATGAGAGTTAAGTAAATCGTAATATGAGATATAGATGAAAATGAAAGTAAGATATTATCAATAAGAATGAGAAGTAACTTAAAAAGCATGATGAGGTGGGAATGAATTGTAAAGCAAAGTATGTGATAAAATGAGAATGAGCATTAAAATAATCTGTATGATAAAATTAGAATGGAAAAAAGATAAATTGTAATATATATATATTGAGAATGAAAGTTAAGGTATGCGAGATGTTATGATATGTGTTATAAGATATGATTGAATGTGATAATACGAGCTTGAATGCATGTGAATAAGATATGATGAAAATGGTTGAATGTGATGATATCCAATAAAAGAAATACCTGTGATGAGATGCTATGAGATTGAGTGACTGTGATGTTAGAGACAAGAATTATTGTGAATATAGAGTGAGTGGATATGGATATGTTGATGGGTTGAAGATTCAAAAGAGTACTTTAAGGCAAAGTAACTTTTATGATGTTGTATTCAAATTTCAAGTTCACTTAATTATTATGATATTTGTAAGTCCTTTCGTTTTTCTTTATTTAGTTTAATTTATTTGCTAAACTAGTAAATTATACTCACACTAGACATGGCTAACCCCTATTGTTTTCTGACGGTTAGGGGAGTCCCTCTATGAGGGTGGACGATCCTAACTCTCCTATAGGTTTGTTAGCAGCGAGGTGAGATAGATGTTGTGATTTTGTTAGTTTTTTTGTGCTTGTAATAGAATGGGTTATATATCTATGTATGACTTATAGGTGGAAATGGTAATTGTACAGTGTAATATTTTGTATTACGGGAGATTATGTGTATAACTGTAAGGTATAATGATATATATATAGTTCTGTGATGAAGTCTAGAAGCCCGTACCCACCTCGTTGTGGAGTACTGGGTTCTGTGGTTGGTTTTTGAAAGTTTTTCTAAAGTTTTTCTAAAGTTTTTCTAAAAATCATACATGTTTTCAAAAGACTTTTTTGTTTTTAATTTGTATATTGCTTGTTATGAAGAATTATGCCCCCAGAGTCGTATATACTATTGCCTGTGTCATGCTGAATGACTTGGCCTGAGGAGGATTGATATATATACTACAGGTACATTGATATTTGTAATTGTTTGCAAAATTCCGTAAAGAATCTCTATAAAAGGGCTAATATTTCAGGGGAAACTCTGCCAAAATTTTTAATAAAAATCTATGAGTATTTTTCTGAGTAAGAAATGGTATAGATAAGAAATAGATTAAGTTAGAAAGCATTTGAAAATGTATGGTAAATAATAATAATAATAATAATAATAATAATAAATAAATAAATAAATAAATAAATAAATATGGGTGAATTTTTAGGGGTGTTACAATTTCCCACAATGTCACTAGGCCTTATGGCTCGGTGTGGACCTCGAGCCACAAGCAAAAATTTCTCACAATCTCGTTAGGCCTTGTCGCTCGGCTTGGAATTTGAGTAACAGGCAAAGATTTCTCACGATTTCAATAATCCTTGTCGCTCGACGTGGACTTGGAGCCACAAGCGAAGATTCCTTACAATCTCGCTAAGGCTCGACGCTCGATGTGGACTTTGAGCAACACGCGAAGATTCCTCACAATCTCGCTAGGCCTCGTCGTTCGGCATGGACTTCGAGCCAGACACGAAGATTCCTCTCAATCTCGCTATGCCTCATCGCTCGGCGTGGACTTCGAGCCATGTTCGAAGATTTCTCACAATCTTGCCGAGCCTCGTCGCTCGGTGTGGACCTTGAGCCATGTAGCACCCCGCATCCGGCTCCCTGAAATTCGTGACACAAACCAGAATCTTTTCCTTCAAATGCATCTCAACACAGTAATAACACGAAAATTTAAAAACATTTTATTGCCAAATAAATTCATTACATCATTAATTACAATCATTATCTGTTCTTGAACAAGGAATACAAATTACATTAAAGTATTACAAATACTATTTATAACAACAATCGTCTTCCACCCAGAACGGTAGTTAGCTGCTCTCTACTGGAACTCCATCGAGCGGTCATGCTACTTTCCTGATGTCACGTCCCGCTTCCCAAAAAGAAAATACGGATACGTGACTAAGTCCAGCAAATGATTTTAATCATCCATAAGCTGTCATGATCTTTACAACATTTCACAGGAATAATCAGAGTAGGAAGTAAAAGAAGTCAACCATGAATGCATAAATGAATCAATATACCAACAGGAATTTACTTGAAAGAGAATTTAATAATTCTCAAATAAACCAGATCTGGAAACAAGTCAATAATCCTGGGTCACATTGCCCAATACAAATAATCCAAGAAGCAGATACATTATTCAAAATAAGCAACAGGAAATAATAATAATAATAATAGAAAGAACTCCAGCATCTAAAATCTCAGATCACCTACTCCATCGGACAGCTGATCTCCATAATCTGCAATTTAATAAATTGCAGGAAGAGGAAAAAGAAAACAAAATGCCCGTCAATGCAAGTTACGGGCCGCTTGTAGTGCAAGCACAAGTACATGTAAAGATAAACAAATATAGAGTAACAGCGGAAGCAACATAGCATGGAATAGGCATGTCAACAAAGCAGGATACCTGACAAGAATCATGAAACAAAATCAAGTAACATGATATACTAACAGGTACTGGTAACATGTATCGAGTGTCATGCAAGCAGGTAAACAGGTAATCAGGTATACAGGTAAACAAGTATACAGATAGCATGTACAGGTGTCATGTTATGTCAAGTCTTGTATTTAATTCTAACTAGGTAGCACTTCATGCGTCCCAAACTATTACCACATAGTTGCAACATTCAAACAAGTTACGTTTAGATTTCGTAGTGGAGGCTATAGGGCCGTGTACTCAGAGATCAGGAAAATAGGTACAGGTACAGGTAGAACCTACTGGTCCTCTTCTGAGTATACCTTCATATAGGGAAGCATGCAGTCAGGTAATCAGGTAAACAGGAACAGGAACAGGTACAGGTAGAACCTACTGGTCCTCTTCCGAGTACACCTTCCCATAGGGAAGCATGCGTCAGGTAATCAGGTAAACAGGATCGTGTATCATGTAGTCATGAAATGCGTAACAGGTGGGAAATACGGGCCCCCTTCTAAGTACACATTTCTATATTTTTAACTACTAGATCTTTCCCTTAACCCCGGCTTGGTTATTTGTTATTATTTTCCACATTAGACATGACCTGAATCTCGTATCCCTGTCAGATACAATACTGACTGGAACCCTTGAAGTCTGACGATCTCTTACATATACTTCTCAGCTAGGCTTTCAGTAGACTGTCCGACTCGGAAGGAAATGAAATGAGCACTCTTCATCAGTCGGTCGACAATCACCTAAATGGCATTGTGACCCTTAGGACTCCTCAACAAAGTGGTCACAAAATCCATAGTGATGTGTTCCCATTTCCACTCTGGAATGGGAAGCGGTTGAAGAAGTCCAGCGAAACTTTGATGCGCTGCCTTCACCTGCTGGCAGATCAAACACTGAGGCACAAATCGAGCCATAACCCTCATCATACCATGCCACAAGAAATGAAGCTTCAAGTTCCGGTACATCTTAGTACCTCCAGGATGAATAGAATACGATGACTGGTGGGCTTCCTCAAGCAACCTCAGAAGAACTTCACCCTTCGGCACACACAACCTGGACCCAAAACGAAGCGATCCATCAGCATGAATAACCATATCCGTTCGGGAACCCGCCTCAACATCTGCTCTAAAACTCTACAACCGTGCATCATCAGCCTGAGCCTCTTTGATCTGATCAACAAGAGATGACTGAAGCTGAAGCACCAAACAACTCCGATCAGAACTCAGCAACAACACATCCAACTCAAACCTCTGCATCTGCTCAACCAAATCTCTCTACTGAGTCAGGAACATGGCTGTCGGTCTCTTGCTCAAAGCATCTGGCACCAAATTCACTCTACCAGGATGGTTTTGCAAACTGATGTCATAATTGGCCATAAGTTTCAACCAACGCCTTTTCCTCATGTTCAACTCCTTCTGGGTGAAGACGTACTTGAGAGTTCTGTGGTCAGTAAAGATCTCCACTCGGTTCCCAAGCAAATAGCGTCTCCACCGCTTCAAAGCAAAGATCACTGCCGCTAACTCCAAGTCATGAGTTGGATAGTTCTTCTCATGCGGCCTCAACTACCTCGATGCATAAGCAACGACTCGGCCCTTCGGCATCAGAACTGCTCCAAGACCCTTACCCGAAGCATCACAGTGAACTACAAATCCGCTGAACCATCTGGAATAGTCAACACTGGCACTGACGTCAACCTGCTCTTCAACTCAACAAAAGCCTCACTGCAAGCCTCAGACCAACAGAACTTCTGATCCTTCCCAGTCAGCTTAATCAATGGTCCTGCTATCTACGAAAAATCTTGGACGAATTTCCGATAATAGCCAGCTAGACCAAGGAAACTCCTCACCTCTGAAACTAACTTGGGAACTGGCCAATCCTTCACAACTTCAACCTTGGATGGATCCACTGAAATACCATCACCCGAGATAATGTTCCCCAAGAAGGTGACTATGTCGAGCCAAAACTCACACTTGTTGAGTTTCCCATAGAGCTGATTCTCCATCAAGGTCTGCAGAACCAACCTAAGATGCTCAGCATGATCCTCCCAGTTCCGAGAATACACCAGAATGTCATCAATGAAGACCACCACAAATCTATCCAGAAACTGGGAAAAGATCCTATTCATCAGACTCATAAATATAGCTGGCACATTGCTGACCCTGAACGGCATCAGAAGATACTCATAGTGCCCATTTCTAGTCCTGAATGCAGTCTTCTGTACATTAGTCGCCTTCACCTTGACCTGATGATACCCAGAACGAAGATCCAACTTCGAGAAAACAGCTGCTCCGCTCAACTGTTCAAATAAGTCATCGATACTGGGCAGTGGATACCGATTTTTCACAGTAACATTGTTCAGTTCCCGATAATCAACGCACAGTCGACGACTACCATCCTTCTTGTTGACAAAAAGGACTGGAGCACCTCACGGCGAATGGGTCTGATGAACCCCAAATCAAGCAACTCATGAATCTGTACCTTAAGCTCTGCTAACTCAACTAGTTCCATCCTGTAGGGACTCTTCGATATCGGCGTCGTACCATAGTGAACTTCAATACCGACTCCACATCCTTATCAGGGGGTAAGCCAGGAAACTCCACTAGAAAAACATCCAGGAAATCCCGCACTACTAGAGGCGCAGCCTCATAGCCTGAATGCAATTCCATCGCACAAACCTCCTGATCAACTGCAGTCTCAGCTCAGTTAAGGGGCATATCCCCGGCATGGAACTCAAACTCTGCGTGACCTGGGATTCAGAATACAACTTTCTTAGCACGGCAATCAATAATGGCATGGGACTTACCCAACCAATCCATACTGAGAGTAACGTCGAATCCTGAATTTCCAATGATGATCAGGTCGGCCTTGAAATCTGCACCACCAATAATCACGGGACTCAGCCTGCACTCCCAGAAACAAATGACAACACCGCCACCTATCACAATGCTCCAAGCCTCTGACATAAAGCTGCACTCCAACTGATGCTGAGCCACGAAGCGGGAAGAGACGAAGGAATGGGTTGCCCCGGAATCAAAGAGAACATGAGTAGGGAAAGAACAAACAAAGACAACACCTAAGATAGAATCAGAAGCAAAATAATTGATGATCAAGTGTGAGGAAAACATAATGCAGAAAAATAATATGAAAGAATAATGCAAGACAAATGGAAGAAACAAAGGAAAACAACCGAAACAACAAAATGCAAAATATACCTGCAACAACACCCTCTGCTGACTCAACATCTACAGTTGTGAGGTTAAAAATCTCACCTGTCCTGGGGGCAGCGGTCCTCTGACCGAAAATCTGGCACCGAGGAGGAAACGGTGGCCTGACTGGACCACGAGCTAGGGCTACCTGCTGAACTGGACCCCCGGCTGGTTGAGCCATCCTCCGCTGCGGGCAATCCCGCACTGAATGGTCATTAGAACCACATCCAAAATAGCGGCAATTGGTACGCCTGCAGTCTCTGCGGACGTGCCCGGTCATCTGGTAGAAATCTCAGAATCCCTCTCTCCGAGGAGCGGCAGAAGGGTAAGGAACTGCCCTGACAAGATGGGCTGGGATAGTCCTCCGAATCGGCCCACCGGAAGGCTTAGCAACAACAGAGTGCGAAAAAGTCCGCTGGGGAGGAGCCAACCCTCCACGAGCCTGCTCCTGAGCTCGAGCTGCCTCAAGAGCCTCAGTATAAGTATGCAAGCGAAGGGAGACGAGCTACACCTTAATATCTCGCTCAAGTCCCAGCGTGAATCTATGAGCTCTTTCCTCTTCGTTCGCCATAAGAACGGCTACGAAGCGACTAAGTCTGGTAAATTTTGGCTGCATACTCATCCACAGACCTGGAGCCCTATTTCAAGAAAGTCTTCAAGTTACAACATTGCATGAACAATATGTAATAGAAATTCCAAAATAGAATAACGACCAACCTGTTTCAGGGCCAGGAATTGTTGCTCCATTTCCACTCAAGTGCTGCTAGGGAAGAACTTCTTCAAGAAGCTCCTAGTGAACGTGGCCCAAGTAATCAGCCATTCGAGCCTTTCGGACTTGGACCTCCACTAAATGTGGGCCAAATCCACCAGCTAGATGGTCACTACATCCACTCTGTCAGCATCAGCAACTCGTGCCGCCAAAAGTAACTACTCAGTCCTGGTCAGCCACTATTTGGTCTCCAAAGGCATCTCAGTGCCCGAGAATCTGTCAGACTGCAGCCTCATGAAATCTATGACTGTACCCGGATGAGGAGAGAGAGCTTCCTGCATAGGCATAGCGGGAGGCAGAACTCGGGCAGCTTCCAAAGTAGCCATCACCAGGTCATTGTGGTTTTGCTGTATATTGATCAACCGTTCCAACACATTGGTAACGGTCTCAAGCCCGGGCTGAAATTCCTGAGGGCGGGAATGTCACACCCTACTTCCCAAAAGAGAATACAGAATACGGATACGTGACTAAGTCCAGCAAATGATTTTCATCATCCATAAGCTGTTCAGAATCTTTACAATATCTCACAGAAATAATCAGAGTCGGAAGAAAAAGAATCAACCAAGTATGCATAATCGAATCAAATATACCAACAGAAATTTACTTGAAACCAAAATATAATAATCTCAAATAAATCAGATCTGAATAAGTTAATATCCTGGGTTACAATGCCCAAATACAAAATAATCCAAGTACAGATACAATTGTTCAAAATAAGCAACAAGAAAAAAAAAATAACTCCAGCACTAATATCTCATATCACCAACTCCATCTGGCAGCTGATCATCTTGGTCTGCAATTAATAAATTGCAGGACAAAGGAAAGTGAAAACAAATTTCCGTCAATGCAAGTTATGGGCTACTTGTAGTGCAGGATACAAGTACATAGGATACATAACAAATCTAAAATACAACAGAACAAACATAGCATGGTATAGGCATATCGATAGAATATAATATCTAACATGAATCAGGAAAAACAAATCAGATAACATGGTATACTAACAGATACAGATAACATGTGTCAAGTGTCAAGTGTCAGATGGCATGCAGACAGATATTCAGATGATAGTGTCAGATGATAGTCAGACAGATAATAGATAAAGGATAATCAGATAACAGATGTCAGATAACAGATACAGATAACAGATAACAGATGTCATGTTCTTATGGGTCTTGTGTGATTACTATCTAGGTAGAACTTCATGTGTCCCCAGGTTTTTATCACATGGTTGCTACATTCAAACAAGTTGCGTTTAGATTTCGTAGTGGAGTCCATAGAGCAGTGTACTCAGGGATCAGACAGACATATATCAGATACAGATCATACAAACAGATAGAACCTATGGGTTCTCTTCTGAGTACACCTTCCTATAGGGAAGTAATATAGTCCGGGTTCAGATAAACAAAGTCGTGTATCATGTAGTCATGAACACATAACAAATACAGAACACGGGCCCTCTTCTCAGTACACATTTCTATATTTTCCACTACTAGATCTTTCCCTTAACCCCGGCTTGGTCATTTTGTTATTATTATCAGACAGGCATGTATGTGCAGAAAACAGAGTGATAATAGCATGATATAAACGTGTAACAGGTTCAGGGTGACGGACAAACATGTACAGATGATAGACAATTCATAAAAGAATAGTACAACGAAAATTCTAGTTCAGGACAGCAAGACAGTACTGCACTAAAACTGGGATTTCCGTTGCTACAAAAGAGCAAATCTGGATCCGTCAAAGAATCTGGATAACAGACTCCCAACCGAATCCAGCAAACATATATAAGTCATATGGTATTTCACAAAAACAAGTTTCAAAACAGATTTGAATCCAGAAAACATGTTCAGTGAGAAATCAGAAGATTGTATTCAAAGTCAGGAAAACAGCATGAAAACTCAATAATTAAATCCACAAAAAATCTGGGGTATTCCCTTATATGTGTAGCATCAGAATATAAAGTATCATAATTTTCCAATGTAAATAGTTTAGTCAACAAAAATAAGAAAACATCAAGATGCAGTAGTTTTGTAAAACTATAATTATAACCACTGTAGTACGAAAACAGCAATATCTCACAAACCATAAATCGAAATCCAAATCTGCCAAAAGGGTAATAAAATAAATACAGTAGGCTAACTTTCATATTCAGAAATATTTTACAAATAGTAAGTATAATTTGGTCTAAAATCAGGTTCTTTACTGAACAGCAAGAAAAATCTGCTAGTATAGTAGATGTTTACAAGTATAGAATAGTTTGTAAAACTCATCAAATAAATTCACAAAAATTCAGGGTTAATTCCAATCAAGTCTAGTTGTATTATGCCAAATATTGGATCAAAACAATACTTTTAACATCATGATAAAAATAGATTACTCTTCAGAATTTATAGAAAACAAAATCTGGAAATCTTTCTACACCTCTGTGGTAAAATTGGCATAACTCACAACTCGTAAATTGAAACTGAGATCCGTCAGAAGGGTTGGAAAATAGACAGAATTCTCTATTCACAAAATATTTTCATATACTGACCTTAATAGGGTCTAAAATACTGAATGAAAATGGGGTAACAGAAAATGCAATTTTATTCTTCGAACATAAAATCATCTAGTTCATGTAAAACTCATCCAAATCAACCCAAACATGAAATATAGTGTACTAGAACTAGATATCCAAACAACATAGTATAGGGTAATTTAGTACTTGTATTACACAAAGAAAAGAATACAAGTTACTTGCCTTAACCGATGACGAAAACAAAAATGAGAAAAGCGAGAATAACGAGAACGGATTCCCGAGCAACGAACTCCAACAGCGAACAAAGAAACCACGAACAAGAATTCACGAACCAACTCGAGAGCACACGAACCAAGAACGTCACTCGCACACAAGCGAGGGGAGAGACACCGGCAAAGATAGCGGCTAAGGGAAACTGAGCGACGCTGTTGCCGTGACTGCTGTTGTCGGAGAGGAACAGCGCTGCATACTGTCACTGCTGTTCTCTGGTCTGCGACGAAGGGGAGGCCAGGAAACGGGGTCGGCGATGCTGCGGCAGTTGCAGTCGCCAGGATGGCGCAGGGAACAGAGGTCGGGAAGGTTCTGGAGATGCCCACGGGGAGAGAGAGAGAGGACAGGAAGCTAGGGTTGAGGAGGTGTAGTAGAGAAGAAGGAGGGCAGCTCACGAGGATTGGAAGGCAGCATATATATATATATATATGCATGGAGAGTGAGGGTTTTGCTGAAGTGGGTTGCAGGTAGTTTAGGTGCAGGTTTGGGCTGATGGGTTTTAAGTGAAATAAAGAGTTAGGGTTAATGGGTTAACTGAGTATTAGATTATTAGGGGTTAAGTAAGTGGTAATGGGTTTGGGTAATAAGTTAATAAAGACCCATTAAGAAAAGAATAGGATTTAAATTGGGTTTAATGGATCAAAATAGAATAGTGGCCATTGGATTTGAATAATAAAAAATCCAATAAAGAGATGGGGAACAAAAGGGTCAAATAAAATAAGACATGAACAAATAAAATGAAGGGAGTCAAAAACAATAGCTCGATCAAACAAAAGTGAAATAACAGGTCGACAACTGAAGCAAGAAAAATCAAATAAAGAAACGACAACCAAACAGATGAATATATTGAAAATAAAATCCAATATACGGTCTAAGAAAAAGTACGAAGAGAGAAATGCACCAAAAAGAGAAATACACTCAAAAAATACACAAAATGAAAAACAGGGGTTATATGGAAGTGGAACCTCTGCGAGCCATGGCCTGCACAAAATCAAAAACAATTAGCATCCAGATCAAAGTTGATTATAATTTATTCATGTATGCATGGTCTGTGTACTGTTGAGCCAATCCCAGATCGAGCCAAGCTTGTCTAATATATCAGTCAAACTAATAAATTAGCCAAACCTGGGCTCTTATACCACTAAAAATCTTGTCACGCCCCGCTTCCCAAAAAAAATACGGAATACGGATACGTGACTATGTCAAGCGAATGATTTTCATCATTCATAAGCTGTCAGGATCTTTACAACATTTCACAGGAATAATCAGAGTAGGAAGCAAGATAAGTCAACCACGCATGCATAAATGAATCAATATACAAACAGGAATTTACTTGAAATATAATTTAATAATTCTCAAATAAATCAGATCTGGAAATAAGTCAATAATCCTGTGTCACATTGCCCAATACAAATAATCCAAGTAGCAGATACATTATTCAAAATAAGCAACAGGAAATAATAATAATAATAATAATAATAGCAAGAACTCTTGCATCTAAAATCTCAGATCACTTACTCCATCGAGCAGCTGATCTCCATAATCTACAATTTAATAAATTGCAGGAAGAGGAAAAAGAAAACAAAACGTCCGTCAATGTAAGTTACGGGCCGCTTGTAGTGCAGGCTCAAGTACAGGTAAAGATAAACAAATATAGAGTAACAGCGAAAGCAACATAGCATGGAATAGGCATGTCAACAAAGCAGGATAACTAACAAGAATCAGGAAACAAAATCAAGTAACATGAATTTACTAACAGGTACAAGTAACATGTATCAAGTGTCATGCAAGTAGGTAAACAGGTAACCAGGTATACAGATAGCATGTACAGGTGTCATGTTATGTCAAGTCTTGTATTTAATTCTAACTAGGTAGCACTTCATGCGTCCCAAACTTTTACCACATGGTTTCTACATTCAAACAAGTTACGTTTAGATTTCGTAGTGGAGGCTATGGGGCCGTGTACTCAGGGATCAGGAAAACAGGTACAGGTATAAGTAGAACCTACTGGTCCTCTTCCGAGTACACCTTCCTATAGGGAAGCGTGCAGTCAGGTAATCAGGTAAATAGGAACAGGTAGAACCTACTGGTCCTCTTCCGAGTACACCTTCCTATAGGGAATCGTGCAGTCAGGTTATCAGGTAAACAGGATCGTGCATGTAGTCATAAAACACATAAAGATGGGAAACGCTGGGCCCCCTTCTAAGTACACAATTCTATATTTTTCACTAACCTCAGCTTGGTTATTTGTTATTATTATCAATTAGGAATGTATGTGTTGTTATTATCAAACAGGAATGTTCTTTACCTTAACCCCGGCTTGGTTATTTGTTATTATTATCAAATAGGAATGTATGTGTCATAAACAGGAAAAGAATAACATGGCATGAACAAGTAACAGGCTCAAGTTGAAAAATAAACATATACAGGTGATAGACAACACATAAAAGGATAGAACAACGAAAATTATAGTTGAGGACAGCAAGACATTATTGCACTAAATCTGGAATTACCGTTGCTACAAATGTACAAATCTGGATCCGTCAGAAAATCTAGAAAATAGACTCTCGGCCGAATCCAGAAAATATATATAAGTCGTATGGTATTTCCCAAAAATAAAACTCAAAACAGATTTGTATCCAGAAAACTTGTTCAGCCAGAAATTAGAAGTTTGCATTCATAAACAGAAAAACAGAATAAAAACTTACTGATTAAATTCAAGAAAAATCTGGGGTATTCCCTTGTATGTTTAGTATCAGAAAATAAAGTTTCATAATTTTCCAACATAGATGGAATAGTCAAATAAAATCAGAAAAAGTAGCAAGATACATCAGTTTTGTAAATCTGGAATTATAAACACAGCAGTACTAAAACAGCAGTAGATTACAAATTTAAATCGAAATCCAGATCCGTCAAAAGGGTGATAAAATAGATACAATAGGCTACAATTCTTATTCACAAAGTTTTTGTCAACAGCAAATAGAATCGGGTTGAATTTAAGGTTCTTTACTAAACAGTATGAAAATTCTGCAAGTATAGTAGTTGTTTGCAAGTATAGAATAGTTTATAAAAGTCATCAATTAAATCCATAAAAAACTTGGGGTTAATCCCAGTCAAGTCTAGTTGTACTCTGCAAAATATTGGATCAAAATTTTATCTTTAACATTAGTATAAAAATAAATAACCGTACAGAATTCATATAAAACTGGATCTAGAATTTTAAACACCTCTGTCGTAAAACAACAATAACTTGCAACTCACAAATTGAAATGAGACCTGTTAGAAATTCTGGAAAGTAGACAGAATTCTCTATAATTCATATTCACAAATAATTTTCATTTACTGTTAATAGGGTCCAAAATACTGAACAAAACAGGGTAACAACAAAGACAGAATTATTCTTCATGCATAAAATCCACTAGATCATATGAAACACATCCAAATCACAACAAAACGTGAAATAAGGTATACTAGATGTCCAAATAACATGGTATAGGGTATTTAACAAATTAACAACAGGATGTACTACTAGTAACACGTCAAGCATGCAAGATTCTCACATCATATTAGGGTTCACAACCAACATACAGATATCCAACAGGGATAAATTAGATCTAAGTTAAGTTTCATGTCGTGTGTAACTAGAGATGACTACGAATGGATCAACACAATAGAGACAAGATATACAAGAGGTTTTGCATAAGAATTGTCTCTAGAAAAAACTACACTATAAGCGGTATTTAGTACTTGTTTGTGCAACAGAAATTAAAACAAGTTACTGGCCTTATAGTCGACGACGAAAACGACGATGCAAAGAGAATAACGGGAACGGATTCCCGGCGACGGACTTGACAAACGAACGAACGAACTACGATCACAACTCGAGATCACACACCCACACACAAGAGCCCAAGTAGCTCGGTGTGTGCACGGCGAAAGAATGGCAACGGTGGCAGCAAAATGATGGCGGGGAGCGCTCGCTGCTGCTGCTGTCAATCGTCGGAAGAGCAGCACACAGGGAGTGTCGAGACGCTGCTGTGCTGCCGATGTGGAGTCGCGACAGGGAGCAGGTGCTGGAGCGTCTATCGAGGTGAGGGAAAACCACAGGGGGGTGCAGCTGTTGCGTCGGCGCTGGCTACGGGAGAGATGGGGAGGACGTCGTTGTTGCTGTGCGTCGGATGGAGGGCACAGCACAGGGACGCAGGGGGCTTCGGTGGCAGGGCGAAGGGGCGATAGTGAGGAGGCCGGGAGAGAGCACGGTAGAGGTAAAGAGAGATTGAGAGGTCGGGAGAGAGATAGCGGCTAGGGTTTTGTGTGAGGGAAGAGATAAATAGGGTGCATAAATATATGGAGAAGGTTATTAGGGTTTGGGGTAACAGCGGATGAGGGTATAATGGGTTTTGGGTATGCAATGGGTAATGGGGTAAGAGTTAAAGGGTGCGGGTGGTTTTGATGGGGTTTAAATGGTTTAATCAAAAATAATATATGGTGATCCAGAATGAGATGGAAACAAAAAAATGAAAAATTAGAATAGGACATGAACAAATATTAATGAGAATCAAAAATAATAGTTCGAACAATCAGAGACGAAACGATAGGAGACAATTGGATCAAGAAGATCAAAAAAGAAGATGACAAAACAAATAGATGAATATATAGAAAATGAAGATCCAATATACGATCCAAAAGAGATACAAGATGAATAAATACACAAAAAGAAAAATATACCAAAAAATACAGAAAAAGGAAAACAGGGGTTACAAATCCTACCCACCTAACAAGAAGAGTTTTGTCCTCGAAATTCAAATAAGTGGTACATAGGGTAACCCCGAAAAGAAAAGAAAGAACAAAACAAAAGGCTACACAAACAGATGAGGAAACTTTTGCTGAATCTCCTCCTCCAACTCCCAAGTCGACTCACCCGGCGAGTGAGGATTCCAAGAAACACGAACCAGATTGATGACCTTGTTCTTAAGCACTTTCTCCCGCCGATCTAAAATAGCAACTAGCGGAATCTCATAAGTCAAATCTGGCAGAACGGTCAACTTCAAATAGTCGATCACGTGGCTCTCATCTCAGATATATCTCTTGAGTTGTGAGATATAGAAAATATCGTGCACTCCTGATAAAGCTGGCGGCAATGCAAACGATAGGCCACCTTGCATACTCATTCCACCACCAAACCGAATGACGCCTCGCCCAGGCTCAAACTCCAAAGCTCTTCGATAGACATTAGCCCATCGCCTCTGCCTATTCTGAGCTGCCTGCAAATGTTCCTGATATGAGTCACCACATCAACTACCCTAGTGATCAACTCCGGACCCAACAACTTCCTATCACCAATGTCTTCCCAGCACACTGCTGATCTGCACTTCTGCCCATAAAGTGCCTCGAACGGTGTAGCTTTAAGACTGTACTTAAAGTTGTTATTGTACGAGATGCAAATGGTCCTCCCATGATCCACCGAACTACAGCATACAGGACCTTAACATGTTCTCTAGAGTTTGGATGGTCCTCTCTGACTGTCCATCAGTCTGGGGACCCCAAAATACTCTGAAGACTCTCCCAAAACTGAGACCTGAATCTCGTATCCCTATCGGATACAATACTGACTGGAACCCCATGAAGTCTGATGATCTCTTGCATGTACTTCTCAGCTAGGCTCTCTGTAGACTGTCTGACTTGGAAGGTAATGAAGTGAGCACTCTTCGTTAGTCGGTCGACAATCACCCAAATGGCATTGTGACTCTTAGGACTCCTCGGCAAAGCGATCACAAAATTCATAATGATGTGTTCCCAATTCCACTCCAGAATGGGAAGCGGTTGAAGAAGTCCTGCGGTTCTCTGATGCCCTGCCTTCACCTGCTGGCAGATCAAACACTGAGACACAAATTGAGCCACATCCCTCTTCATACCATGCCACCAGAAATGAAACTTCAAGTCCTAGTACATCGTAGTACCTCTAGGATGAATAGAATACGATGACTGGTGGGCTTCCTCAAGAAACCTCTGACGAACTTCATCCTTTAGGACACACAACCTGGACTCAAAACGAAGCAATCCATTAGCATGAATAACCATATCCGTTCGGGAACCAGCCTCAACATCTGCTACTGCTCATCACCAGCCTGAGCCTCTTTGATCTGATCAACAAGAGACGACTGAAGCTGAGGCACCAAACAAATCTGATCAAAACTCAGCAACAACACATCCAACTCCAACATCCGCATCTGCTCAACCAAATCTCTCTGCTGAGTCAGGAACATGGCTACCGGTCTCTTGCTCAAAGCATCTAGCACCAAATTCACTCTACTAGGATGGTATTGCAAACTGATGTCATAATCGGTCATAAGTTCCAACCAACGCCTTTGCCTCATGTTCAACACCTTTTGGGTGAAGATGTACTTGAGACTTCTGTGGTCAGTAAAGATCTCCACTCGGTCCCCAAGAAATAGTGTCTCCATAGCTTCAAAGCAAAGATCACTCCGTTAATTCCAAGTCATGAGTCGGATAGTTCTTCTCATGTGGCCTCAACTGCATCGATGCATAAGCAACAACTCGGACCTTCTGCATCAGAACTGCTCCAAGACCCTTACCCGAAGCAACACAGTAAACTACAAATCCACCTGAACCATCTGGAATAGTCAACACTGGTGCTAATGTCAACATGCTCTTCAACTCAGCAAAAGCCTTACTGCAAGCCTCAGACTAACAGAACTTCTGAGCCTTCCCAGTCAACTTAGTCAATGGTCCTGCCATCTTCGAAAAATCTTGGACGAATTTCCGATAATAGCTAGCTAGACCAACGAAACTCCTCACCTCTGAAACTGACTTGGGAACTGGCTAATCCTTCACAGCTTCAACCTTGGACGGATCCACTGAAATACCATGGCATGAGATAATGTGCTTCAAGAAGGTGACCCTGTCGAGCCAAAACTCACACTTGTTGAGTTTCCCATAGAGCTGATTCTCCATCAAGGTCTGCAGAACCAACCTAAGATGCTCAGCATGATCTTTCTGGTTCTGAGAACACACCAGAATGTCATCAATGAAGACCACCACAAATCTATCCAGGAACTTGGAAAAGACCCTGTTTATGAGACTCATAAATACAACTGGCACATTCGTGACCCCGAACGGCATCACAAGATACTCATAATGCCCATATCTGGTTCTGAATGCAGTCTTCTGTACATCAGTCACCTTCCCTTGACCTGATGATACCCAGAGCAGAGATCCAACTAGCTGCTCCGCTCAACTGATCAAATAAGTCATCGATCCTGAGTAGTAGATACTGGTTCTTCACAGTAACATTGTTCAGTTTTCGATAATCAATGCAAAGTCGACGACTACCATCCTTCTTGTTGAAAAAAAGGACTAGAGCACCTCACGACGAAACAATGGGTCTGATGAACCCCAAATCAAGCAACTCCTGAATCTATACCTTAAGCTTTGCTAACTCAACCGGTGCCATCCTATAGGGACTCTTCGATATCGGCACCGTACCAAGCTGAACTTCAATACTAAACTCCACATCCCTATCAAGGGGTAAGCCAGGCAACTCCTCTAGAAAAACATTCAGGAAATCCTGCACTATTAGAGGCGCAGCCTCACAGCCTGAATGCAATTCCATCACACAAACCTCCTGATCAACTACAGTCTCAGCTTGGCCAAGGGCATCTCCTCGGCATGGAACTCAAATTCTGCACGACCTGGGATTCGAAATACAACTTTCTTGGCACGGCAATCAATAATGGCGTAGGACACACCCAACCAATCCATACCGAGAATATAAATGATTGAGGAGTTTATAAAATTTTGGGGTATTCCCGTTTTTCACTAATAACCGTCGCACCGGACTTCTCTAAAAAGCCGTGATGAACTTACATATACATCGCAACATACCGATTGCGCCGAAGATCCATGAGACTGTAGCCCCTATGGTCCGTTCGTGTCCACCAAAATAGAACAAGGGAACATCCCATTGTTATCAAAGTATCTCAGGAATTAACAGAGCGAGATACAGCTCCCATGTTCTTAACCATTGAAAAGACACAGTCTGTATCCCTTTGACAACCCTGGTTATCACCGTCTAGTGCTGGCCCTTAGAGCAAATTAGATTATAGGGAAGTTGTCATGTCCCTGCTTCTCAAAAATACAGAATACGAGTACATGACATTGGTCCAGCGAATGATTAACATCACCCATAAGCTGTTTATCCGATTAACTCAACAATATAATCAATACAGAACAATTGCGTAGGCAATAATAATATCATGAATAATAATACTTGGAATAAACAATATGAAGTATCCAAATACAATGAACCAACGTCTGAAACAATAATAAAAATATTTGGGTCAAAAGCCCGCAATACAATGAAGTAACAATAGTTCAATAATTAAATCTCCATGACAAGAATAATTATTTATTAAGTGGCGATGCAATCAATTTCTTTACCAATGTTGTTCTTCCAAACCGTCAGGCAATTCTCCATCGACACCTGTAAACACTTCATCTAAAAAGAAGAGAAAAATTCTCCTTAGAGCAAGCCATGGACATCAAGTAGACAAAGCAGAGAACAATGGAATAACGGTATAACAATGAATTCAATGGATCAATAGGAATCAATAACATGACACGATAATGAATAATCAATAACATGTTAATCGATGCGATGGTGTAACAATGATTCAATATTTAGTAACAATATTCAACGGTCAATATTAATAATACTTAGCCAATAATCGATATCAATAGGAACAATGATGAACAATATGCAATGTCGGTGATGTGTCGATCCTTATGTCTATTAATCATTTTAATCCTAACCAATGCACGTACTACTATGTCTCATATGTTCCATATCACAGATTCGATGCATACAATTAATTTCGTTTAGACTCTAGTGGTGAATTCTATAGATCATGTGTCGGTACGGTAATCCTTGATATGATACAATATTGTTGCACAATTCATTATAATGAAATACTGATACACTGATTCACTGATTCACGAGTTCACGAGTTCACAGGTTCACAAGTTCACGACACAAAAGATTAGGGTGTCGTAGTCAGCACTCTACAATCAATCGATAAACACATGCCGACACAGTCATTATATTATTCACTATTCAAGTCATTCCCCTAAACTCCGGCTTGTTAATTATTTTATCAATACAACAATACAATATGCAATCTAGAGACATTAGGTGGATGATAGTAACAATAGGAGAACAATAGGATGGTAACATGAATAGGATAATTAGAATGGTGACAATAACTCACCAGGATCATGCAACGCAATATACACACTCTATATCATGCAAGACTACAATATAGGATAATTAAACTATTAAAAACTGGAATATAAAATTCTGGACAACAAGAGTAGTCTGTACAAAAATACAGTTTTCCGCTGTTTTAGAAATCAAAAACTTAATCCGTCAAAAATTCTAGAAACTAGACTTCCACACGGTCCCAACGCATATTTAAAATTCAAAATTCGACAACAGTAGCTAGGTTAATCACATTGTTCTTTATAGATTTCATGTTCAGGTAGAATTTTGACATTATGTTATTATAATTTTAGATACAGCAAAAACTCAAGATAAATTTCATTAAAAGTATTTATTATACTCCTAAACATGTAAACTAATAATCTGGAAATTATCAGAGCAAAATTTTATCATTTGATCAGCATTTTTACTGTTTAAACATGAAAGATACAAGAATTTGAAAATCTGAAAGTAAAAACACAAGTGTTGTAAAACAGGCATAACTTTTTCTACAAAACTCGGAATTCAAAAATTGAAGATGTTCTGAAAACTTGAAAGATAAGACTACAATTCATATTCAGAAAGTAATTCGTTTTAAGATAATTTACTGGTTCAAAACTAGCAGTCAACATACAGGTCAGCAAGCAATATACATGTTTGGTGTAGTTTTTATGAATATGATGGGTATAAATTCTACTAATCAATAAGTTATATAATCAGCATGATGAGTATAAAACATGGTAAATAAGATTAAGAACACATACATACATTAATTTATCGTCAATCAACCATCAATCGATCAAACAACATACAACCTAGCAATTCTCTCTACAATCAATTCATTGTGTCCTGACTATATGTGTAACCCTATTATCAATTCTACATGAATGCATGAAAGATTCAAACTTTAGAGTCAAAAGTGGCATGATGTCAGGAATATTGAGGTTAGCTCGTGTAAACCCTCAATAGACCCAACGAAAGATAGTCAATACAATGATATGATAACGAATAGGATCTACTTGCAAAAATTTTAACAAAACTTGAATTTGATACGATGTACAATTCAAGAGGACAATGACTTGCCTTTTGGACGACAAAATTGAATACCAAGAATAACGGGATAAGGATCCCGAAGCAACGAACCCACGAACACACAAATTATAGCACGTTCAATACTACATGCAAAAAAGGAACAAAGCAAAGTACAACAGCAACCACAATAAACAGACAACAGCCGCAACAGGGAAAGGGGGTCGACGGGTCGGCGACGTCGCTGGCAGGTGGGGTGGGGGGGGACATCGACGGTGGCAAATCGACGCAGGGCGGCACTCAAGGGCGAGGTTGAGCCGGGAAGGGAGGAGCAGCAGCAAGGAGAGCTCGGCTATGGTCGCTGCTGTCGATGAACGGGGAAGGAGGATTGGGGGTTGTGGATTGGCCGAGGGAGGCGGCGCGCTCGGAGGTCAGGCCTAAATTATAAAAATTCAACGGCCTTATGATTTAATTTTTTATAACCTAGGCCATTGTTCCTAACAACGGCCTAGGTTAATTCTTTTTTTCATAGCAAATCAGGCGAAGAGTTATTTGGGACGAAATTCCCAAAATCACCCTTCGCCACTTAAGTGATATTGGGTGATGGGCGGAAGCGATCTGAGCCGCTGATCACGATCAAGAGTGATCCAATGGCTCAGATCGCTGTTTTCCAACCCGTGAAAACAAACTCATTTTCAGTGGAGCATTTGCCATATATATATATATATATATATTAAATCAAATAGTGAAATGCATATAAAATTGAGCATGTCTGGGCTTAAAACAAAATAATAATAATAAAGCTAATAATAATGTTAAAAATAATAATACCGATAATAATAATAACAACAATAATAACAAATATTAATACCAATACCAATAATAATAATAATAATGATGATGATGATATGCATCAGAATAGGATTTGAGTTTAACAATTTATTAAAATCCGAAAATTAATAATATGAATAGTCGATCAATTAAGGATAGAAAACAAGTTCAAATATACCATTTGTAACCCCTGTTTTCTGTTTTCTGTATTTTGGGTGTATTTTCTATTCTGTGTATTATCTGGTTTTGGGTTCCTTATAAAATTTTCCATTTTCGTAAATTCATGTTATTTCACAATATTTTGTATCTCCCGTTAAAATCCATTTCTTTGCATTAATTGTATTTATTGTTATTTTCAAACGATTTTTATATTATTCAAACCCTATTAATGTTGTTGTTATTATTATTGTTCAGTATTATTATTATTACTGTTGTTGTTGTTGTTGTTGTTGTTGTTGTTGTTGACAGTTGTATTTGTAGTTGTTTAAAAATCCACTTCTATTGACAATTGTATTTGTAGTTATTTCAAATGATGTATTTGTAGTTGTTTAAAAATCCACTTCTATTGACAATTGTATTTGTAGTTATTTCAAATAATTTTCATATTGTTGTACAAATTATATTTTGTTATATAAACCTACCTTTTATTGGTTATTTATTTTCCTATTAGTTTTTAAAACCTAAACCCATTATTTTATTTGATTATAAACCCTATTTGCCACTTTTGGATTTTACCCTAAACCCCTTTACCCTATACCCTAATATCTCTTTGATTTTTAACCCATAACAAACCCAAACCCGTTATACACCCATGTATATGCAGACTGTTCATCTTCTAAAACCCTAGCCGCTTTCCTATATCACATTCCCGAGCATTTTCATCTCCCTTCCTCATGTTCTCCGAGATCCCCGTCAACCCCTGGTCCGCTGCCTCCCTGTCGCGACCACCTCGCGATGCAGCCAACACAGCTCCCCGGCACTGTCACCCTCCAGCAGCATACAACACCCTTCCCTGTGTTGTGTTCCCCAGTCATCGACGCAGCCAGCGACAGCGCAGCTACCCTGCATTCCTGTGCTGCGCCTCCCTCCAGTGCCTTGCCACCATGGTCGCCCTCGTCCACCCTCCACCAATCGACAACATAGCCTCACTGTGCTTCCCTGTCGTGAAGCCCCGTTGTGCGCATCCTCCCGGCTTCCTTTTCTTCCTCGACAGCAGTAGCGGCATCAGCCGCAGCGCGCTCCCCGCGCTGTGTTCCCCATCAGCAGTACAGCAGTCAGTCGACGCGCCTCTCCCTGGCTGCCGTCACGCCCTAGTCGCCGCCTGGTTGCCTTCGTCTCCTCTTCGTAGAGCACCCCTAGCTTTGTTGGTTTTGATCAAGCCATCCAGAGCTATCCGATCGACTTGATCATCATGATCTTGATCTCCATCAGAGCGTTTTGCGCCGTCCGTTGATCTGATCATCTTGATCTCTCAATCTGGGCCATCCGATCTCATCAGCCATCATCAGATCATCTTCATCATCATCACATTATGCATCCAGCCGTCCGATCTCCATTATCTTGATCAGATCTGATCTGATCTGAGCCGTCGATCTTCATCGATCTTGATCGCCATCAAGGTCCGCACCGATCCGATCCATCCGATCTCAATCATCGATCAACGTCCTCATCCAATCAAGACAAGTATCTTCTTGTACAATTTATTGTTCTAGTACAAGCTTTTAATTGAAAAAACTGCAAGTAGATCGTTAATGTAACTCTCCTTTGGCTCATCGTTTGTTGATCCTATTTTGTTCCTTACCAATTTCATGATCTTAAGAGTCACAACCCTTCATTGATACATTTGTTACAAAACTAGTTGGACCCATTTTATCTCCTATTTATTTGAACACATGAAACTAAGAACCGCCTTGACTTATAAATGCATGTTGTATGATGTATGTGTTGATTTTACTTCTTTCGAGTTGAGAAACAATTGTGACTTGCTGATTTGATACCCATTACACCCTAATTGTATCACGTGCTAATCTAGACTCATACTAGTCATTTATCATGCCACTTTTATATAAAAAAAAATTCACATGTGCTGTTATTCCTGTCTTTTCTTACTGTTTCAACCCCGATAACATCAGAATCTGGACCTGAGTCCTAAACATGATATGTAGCCCCAGATGTCTATTTACTACCCTTTTGACGGAATTGAATTCCGAATTATGGTTTGTGAGTTATTGCAGTTTTACTGCTGCTGTGTCTGTAATCGCAGATTCATAAAAACTGTTGCATCACTTTATTTTACAATTAATTTAACTTTGCTACCTGTAAGATAATGACTTGAAATTTTTCATGATGATACTAGACACACTAGAGAACATTTCCTAATTTTCTTGGAATTAATTAATGAAGTTTCAGACGTGATTCATATGTATAAACTCAGTTTTATAAATTCAGGCTGAACACAAATCCTGTGTAGGTTGTTGTTTTAACACCTGATGCTACAACTTTTATACATCTTATTTATATGCTCTAGATTCGGTAGAGAGTCTAGTTTATATACCTTCTGACGGATCCAGATTTGCATTTTCGTAGTGGCGGAAATCTCAGTTTTGGTGCAGCATCGTCATGCTGTCCAGATTTGGAATTCTCGTCGTTCTTGATAACTTTTATTCGTTTTGGCCCTCGAATATGCTTGCTACCTAGCATAAACTTGTTACCTATTTTTGATCATGTATACTTGACCTATTTTGCACACTTTCATGCTTGTTAGATGATAATAATAAATAACAAGCCGGGATTTAAGGGAAAGACCATAGTAGTAGACAATATAAGTAAGTGTACTCGGAAGGGGGCCCGTGTTTTCCAGTACTTGGTTCATGAACTTGTTCTATCTTGAGCATATTCATGAACCCATTACTTGGTTCATGAACTTGTTGTGCATTCATGAACCCACAGTTGGTTCTTGAATTTGTTAGTGCATTCACGAACTTGGTTCGTGAACTTGTTACATTATTTTTGTATTCATGAACCATGCTTGCTTGATATTTGATGCCTGAGTACACCGCCCTATAAAGTCCACCACTGGCCTAAACGTAACTATTTGTAAGTAGCAACCATGTGGTAAAAGTATGGACGCATGAAGTGCTACCTAGATAGAATTAAACATTAGACTTACGAATAACTTGTCACTTGTACACACTTGATACCCTACTTGATGCTTGTTACTTGATACTTGTTACTTGACACTTGTACGTGATACTTGTTATTTGATGCTTGATACAATTACATGTTCACTAGTTACTTGTTCCACTACTTGTACTCGTTACACAATTTGGTTACTTGAGTTGTCTTACTTACTAGCTAGTCTCTTGAACTCCACTACTTGTTGCATCCCTATCATATCATGTTATACGTTCTTGGTTCCAAATCTTGTTTCATATTTCTTGCACCGGTTTTCATACCCTTTCTTGTACTACTTGCGGCCCTTACTTACACTAAGGGTGTTTGTCTTGTTTTATCTATTTTTTCCTTTTATATTTATATATACAGACTTTGGAGACGAGCTGCCTGCTGGAATTGGTGAGAAGACGTTCTAGGATTCGCTTGGGAAAGTTTGCTTTAATTACTTTGTGTTTGAGTTCATTTAATTCTGTTGCTACTTAAAACTTGTAACGGACTTGTATTCCCAAAGTTTTTATCTTTTGATCCAGATCTGAAAATTATTTGGGATATTTATATTTTTGTTTCAATTGTTTCCTGTTGATTAATAAATTATTCATGCATGCATGGTTGAGTTTATTTACTATATTCTTATTATGATATTGAGTCGATCCTACAGCTTATGAATGATGAAAATCATTCACTGGGCTTCGTCACGTACTCGTATTTCGTATCCTTTTGGGAAGTGGGACATCACACCATTATTCAAAATGAATAAAATCTCAATTAGAAAAATACTTTAATACAAGATCTGAAATGAATTTAACACAAAATAAATTCATAAAAAATTCAAATTATAGAAAATACACGAAAAATACTAATTATCGGGAATGGGGGTTACAATCCTACCCACCTTACAACAAAATTTCGTTCTCAAAATTTGCTTAGGCGGTATATAGGACAAAACAAAAGCAAACTGTGAAATAACAAAACAGGGGGTTAAAGGGAAAGCAACAAAATAGTAGCAGCACCAGAATAAGAAAGAACATGGATATGAATAGAGTGATCAAGAATTTGAATAAAGATTCAATGAATGATGACAAATGCGAATGTAAGGGTAAGGGAGTAAGAAATGCAAGGAAGAGAAACAACAAGAGAATCCTGGGACCTGCGGGTTATGGGCCCACCATGCTTCCGCTGTGCAAAATCCAAGCTGCAAACATGTCGTTGTAGATCGAGCGATGCCGATCGACAACCAAGTAAAATGAAAAAGAACGGATGACACCGGAATCAAAAGATTATGGATATGAAAAGAATGAAATCATATCCTATAAGGAATCAATAAATGGAAGGGATCAAAGAGAAATCAAATAAGACTAGTTTCCAGATCATGTTGGTTATCAATTGTTCATGCGATTCCTATATTGCACATAATGTTGAGTCAAACCGGTAAAACCCAAATCTGATTAATATATCAATCAAAGTCAACTTCCTTTCGTTAGTCACGTTTGACTAATATAATATCCAAACCAGAGCTCTGATACCACTAAAAATCTTGTCATGCCCCGCTTCCCAAAAATATGGAATACGAGTACATGACATTGGCCCAGCGAATGACTAACGTCACCCATAAGCTTTTTATTCGATTAACTCAACAATATAATGAATACACAACAATTGTGCAGGCAATAATAATAATAATCTCATGAGCAATAATACCTGGAATAAACAATATGAAGTATCCAAATACAATGAACCAACGTCTGGAAAAAATAGTAAAAATATTCAGGTTAAAAGCCCGCAATACAATAAAATAACAATAGTTCAATAACTAAATCTCCATGACAAAAACAATTATTTATTAAGCGGCGATGCAATCAATTTCTTCACCAATATTGTTCTCCCAAACCATCAGACAATTCTCCATCAACACTTGTAAACACTTTGTCACGCTCCGCTTCCCAAAAATACAGAATACGAGCATGTAACATTGGCCCAGCGAATGACTAACGTCACTCTTAAGCTGTCTATCCGATCAACTCAACAATATAATTAATACAAAATAATTGCACAGGCAATAATAATAATCTCATGAACAATAATACTTGAAATGAAGCAATATATAATATCCAAGTACAATAGTAATCCAACGTCTGGAAACAAAAATAACAATATTCAGGTCAAAAGCCCACAATACAATGAAATAATAATGGTTCAACAATTAAGTCTTCATGACAAAAATAATAATTTATTAAGTGGCGATGCTATCAATTTCTTCACCAATGTTGTTTTCCCAATCTATCAGGCAATTCTCCATCAACACCTGTAAACACTTCATCTAAAAAGAGGAGAAAATTGTCCTTAGAGCAAATCATGGACAGCAAGTAGAGAAAGCAGGAAACAATGGAATAACGGTATAATAATGAATTCAATGGATCAATAGGAATCAATAACATGGCATGATAATCAATAATCAATATCATGATAATCGATACAATGGCTATAAACAATGATTCAATATTCGGTAACAGTAATCAATGGTCAATAGCAATAACACTTAGGCAATATTCGATATCAATATAAACAATGATGAATAATATGCAATATCAGTGATGTGTCAATCCTTATGTCTATTAATCATTTTAATCCTAACTAATGCATGTACTACTGTATCCCATTCTACAGGTTCGATGCATACAACCAATTTCATTTAGACTTAAGTGGAAGATTCTATAGATCATGTACACGGCACGATAATGGTATTTACAGCATTGGTACACACTGGTTGGCTCAATAACAATAAACAATACACGATCAATTGGGATACTGTCTCAGTAATCCAACGATAAACCAATAACAATAACAATAGCCAACACACAATATTTTGAAAAACATGGCCCACACTTCAGTGTACAGTCACTATATCATCTACTACTCTAGTCAATCCCTTAAACCCAAGTTTATTAATTATTTTTTATTAATGCAACAATACAATATGCAATTATGTGACATAAGATGAACAAAAGTATCAATAGGAGAGCAATAGGATGATAACTTAGGTTGGAAAATTAGAATGGCGACAATAGGATACTAGGATCATGCAATGCAACATACATACATTAATTCATGCAATAATACGATATAGGAATAATTAATCTACTAAAAACTAGAAGATAAAATTCTAGACAGCAAGAGTAGTTATATAAAAATGTAGTTTCCCGCTGTTCCAGAACTCGAAAACTAAATCCGTCAGAAATTCTAGAAACTAGACTTCAACACGGTTCCAACGCATATTTAAAGTTCAAAATCCGACAACAGTAGCTAGGTTAATCACAATGTTCTTTACATATTTCATGTTCAGGCAGAATTTCAACATTATGTTATTATAATTTTAGAAACAGCAAAAAATCTATAATAAATTCATTAAAAATATTTTCTAGACTTCTAAACATGTTAAGTAACAATCTGGAAATTTTCAGAGTAAAATTTTATCATTGATCAGCCTTTTTACTGTTTAAACATGAAAGATACAAGAATGTGAAAAATCTGAAAGTAAAACACAGCTGTAGTAAAACGGGCATAACTTTTGCTACACAACTCGGAATTCAAAAAATCAAGATGTTCTGAAAACTAGAAATATAAGGCTACAATTCTTATTCAGGAAGTAATTTATTTTAAGATCATTTACTGGGTCGAAAATGGCAATCAACATACAGGTCAGCAAGCAATATGCAGGTTTTGTGTAGTTTTCTTAAAATAAATTAATTTAAACATGATGGGTATCGATTCTTTAGTCAATAAATTGTGTAATCAACATGAAGGGTATCAAAACATGATGAATAAGAATAGAATCATACGCATACACTAAATCACCATCGATCAAACAACAAACAATCAATCAAACATACAACCTAGTAGTTGTTTCTACATTAATTAATTGTGTCATGATTATACGGTTAACCCTATTTTCGATTCTACATGAATGCATGAAAGATCTTATGTTTAGAGTCAAAAGTGGCACGATGTCAAGAATATTGGGATTAGCTCGTGTAAACCCTCAATGAACCCAACAAAAGATGAACAAGGTATAATACGATAAAAAAGGGATCTACTTGCAAGAGTGTCAACAAAACTTTAATTTGATACAATTAACAATTCAAGAGGACAGTGACTTGCCTGTTAAATGGTTAATTCAAATATTGAGAATAATGGGATGAGAATCCCGGGCGACAAACCACGAACACGAGAACATGGAAACACGTGCGAACTACGTGAAACACTCACACAAAACGACAACACCCGATCAGACCCAGAACACCAAACACAGCAAGATCAATCCCCTATTTCTCAAACAGCAAACACCAAATCTCCAATCCAAACACCAAACACCGGATCCAAAAAACCAACACAACTCCTCCTTCACAAACAGCAAATGCCCCAAAACAACACAGCAAAACAACGATCTTAACACAACACCAAATGGCTGACCACTCCACATGATCAAGGGTCAAGATCAAAAGATCAAGACCAAGCCTGATCAAGTGCATCAACGTAGCAATGGCGATTGGCTCGATGGCGGGATGGCGTTGGTCGACGATAAGGTGAGGGGGGTGCGACTGCAGGCGAGGAGTGCCTGGAGGTGTTGACGGCGGAACAAGAGAGCAGCGATAGAGGTAAGGTTGCTTTGTTGAAGACGAGGTCAGAGGAGGAGGTCGGGATTGTAATGGGTTCGGTGCGGTGAGGTTAGAGGTAGGGGACAACGAGGGGATGGAGAGGTGGTGGTCGACTGGAGTCCAGGGAGGAGCTCTGAAGGTGGTGGAAGATGATGGGTTTCGAAGGCTCTATTTTGGGTGGGAAAATAGAGAAGCAGCGGCGTTGCGGTGGACGGTGAGGAGATAAGGGGGCAATGGTGTTAGGTTTGGATAAGGAGAATGAGTGGTCAAAGAAGACGAGGTCGAGGTAAGGTAGGGGCAGGATGGGTCGGTTGGAGAACGGAGGAAGAGAGAGGTAGGGGAGAAGAAGAACACTAGGTTGGGGGGGGGGGGTGAATAGGGATAGGTTAGGGGGTTTGGCGGCTAGGGTTAGACTAGGTTAGGGGTAGGTTGGGTTTAATAGGGTAGAATAGTATATATGGGGAATTATTGGGATATTGGGTTTTTGGGTTGGATCCAATAAGGAAATAGCCAAATAAAAATAGGATCATATAACAAAATATGTTTTGTATTATAATATATAAATAATTTGAAATAACAACAAATACAATCAATAAATAGAAATAGATTTTTAATAAACAATAAAAAATAGTAATAACAATAATAATTAATAATAACAATAATAATACTCACAAGGATAAAAATAACAATACCGATAATAATAAAAATAATAATAATTATAATAATTATAATAATAAAATTAATAATAATAAGACTATATAACAAAATATAAATTTATTAAAATAACCCAAATAGCAATAATACATTTAAATTGAGCTCAAATACAAATAGCCGATCAATTAGGAAGAGAAAATAAAATTAAAATATGTCATTATTCGAAATAAATATAGTTTTCGATTAGAAAATGCTTTAATAAAAGATCTGAAAAATATTCAAAAAAAATCAATTTATAAATAATCAAAATACAGAAAATATTCAGAAAATATGTATTTACGGGAATATGGATTACATACTTCATCTAAAAAGAGGAGACAAATTTTTCTTAGAGCAAGTCATGGACAGCAAGTAGAGAAAGCAGAGAACAATAGAATAACGGTATAACAATGAATTCAATGGATCAATAAAAATCAATAACGTGACACGATAATCAATAATCAATAACATGTTAATCGATGCAATGGTGTAACAATGATTCAATATTCAATAAACGGTCAATATCAATAATACTTAGCCAATAATCGATATCAACAGGAACAATGATGAACAATATGCAATGTGGGTGATGTGTCGATCCTTATGTCTATTAATCATTTTAATCCTAACCAATGCATGTACTACTGTATCCCATATGTTCCATACCACTGGTTCGATGCATACAATCAATTTCATTTAGACTCTAGTGGTGAATTCTATAGATCATGTGTCGATACGTTAATCACTGATGCGATACAATATTATTGCAAAATTCATTATAATGATACACTGATTCACTGATTCACGAGTTCACGGGTTCACGGGTTCACAGGTTCACGAGTTCATGACACAAAAGATTGGGGTGCCGTAGTCAGCGCTCCACAATCAATCGATAAACACAGGCTGACATAGTCACTATATTATTTACTACTCAAGTCATTCTCTTAAACCTCGGCTTGTTAATTATTTTATCAATGCAATCTAGAGACATTAGGTGGACGATAATAACAATAAGAGAACAATAGGATGGTAACATGAACAGGATAATTAGAATGGTGACAATAACTCACTAGGATCATGCAATACAATATACACACTCTAAATCATGCAAGACTACAATATAGGATAATTAAACCATTAAAAATTGGAATATAAAATTCTTGACAACAAGTATAGTCCGTGCAAAAATACAGTTTCCTGCTGTTTCAGAAATCGAAAACTGAATCCGTCAGAAATTCTACAAACTAGACTTCCACAGGTTCCAATGCATATTTAGAGTTCAAAATCCGACAACAGTAGCTAGGTCAATCACATTGTTCTTTACAGATTTCATGTTCAGGCAGAATTTCGACATTATGTTGTTATAATTTTAGAAACAACAAAAACTCAAGATAAAATTCGTTAAAAATATTTATTATACTCCTAAACATGTAAACTAATAATCTGGAAATTATCAGAGCAAGATTTTATCTTTTGATCAGCCTTTTTTACTGTTTAAACATGAAAGATACAAGAATTTGATAATCTGAAAGTAAAAACACAGCTGTAGTAAAACGGATATAACTTTTGCTACAAAACTCAGAAGTCAAAAATTCAAGATGTTCTGGAAACTAGAAAGATGTGTCTACAATTCATATTCAGAAAGTAATTCGTTTTAAGATCATTTACTGGTTCAAAACTAGCAGTAAACATACAGGTCAGCAAGCAATATACAGGTTTGGTGTAGTTTTCATGAAATAATTTAATTAAACATGATGGGTATCAGTTCTACTAATCAATAAGTTATATAATCAGCATGATGAGTATAAAACATGGTAAATAAGATTAAGAACACATATATACATTAATTTATCATCAATCGATCAAACAACATACAACCTAGCAATTCTGTCTACAATCAATTCATTGTGTCCTGACTATATGTATAACCCTATTATCAATTCTACATAAATGCATGAAAGATTCAAACTTTCGAGTCAAAAGTGGCACGATGTCAAGAATATTGGGGTTAGCTCGTGTAAACCCTCGATAGACCCAACGAAAGAAAGTCAATACAATGATACGATAACGATTAGGTACTACTTGCAAGAATTTCAATAAAACTTGAATTTGATACGATGTACATTTTAAGATGACAGTGACTTGCCTTTTGGACGACAAAATTGAATACCAAGAATAAATGGATAAGGATCCCGAAGTAATGAACCCACGAACACACAAATTATAGCACGTGCAATACTACGTGAAAAAGAGGAACAAATCAAAGTACAACAGCAACCACAATAAAGAGACAACAGCCGCAACAGGGAAAGGGGGTCGACGGGTCCGGCAGCGTCGCTGGTGGGGGGGGGGGGGTACGTTGACGACGATGTCGAGGGTGGTAGCAGATCGATGCAGGGCAGCGCTCGAGGACGAGGTTGAGCAGGGAAGAGAAGAGCAGCAAGGAGAGCACGGCTATGGTCGCTGCTGTTGATGAACGGGGAAGGAGGACTGGGGGTTGTGGACTGGCTGAGGGAGGCAACGCGCTCGGAGGTCAGGGCGGTCGGGATCGGCGCCGGAGTAGGGGGCAGTCGGGGAAGAAGATGTATAGTGGGTATTTGGGAAATTGGGCGGGAACAGCTCAGAGAGAGAGAAACGGGAGGAGAGAGGAGAGAGGAGAGAGGAGAGAGAATAAACAGCTAGGGTTTCGATTATGTGCAATTTTAGGGTTTGCAGTAGAGTTGTATTTATAAGGTACAATTAGGGTATTGGGTTAGTGGTTTAGGATCCAATAATAGCGGTTTTGGGTTAAGAACAAATGAAATTAGGTTTTAGGGTTCAAATAAGAGATAGATCTAAATCAATAGGGTCCATATAAAAATACCCACAATTAAATAAAAGATAATAAGTTCAACAAGAAAAGCTCAATCAAGAAGAACGGAAATTTTTCATGAACAAATTTAATCAAAAAGAAAATAATCAAGAAAAAACAATAGGGTATATATATATATATATATATATATATATATATATATATATATATATATATATATATATACTCTCACACACACACACACGCACATTAAACCAAATAGTGAAATGCATATAATTGAGCATATTCGGGCTTAAAACAAAATAATAATAATAATAATGCTAATAATAATGATAAAAATAATAATACTGATAACAATAATAACAAATATTAATACCTATAGCAATAAGAATAACAATAATAATAATAATGATATGCATCAAAATAGGATTTGAGTTTAACAATTTATTAAAATCTGAAAAATTATTATATGAATAGTCGATCAATTAGGGATAGAAAACAAGTTCAAATATACCATTATTCAAAATGAATAAAATCTCGATTAGAAAACACTTTAATACAAGATCCGAAATGAATTTAGCACAAAATAATTTTATAAAAAATTAAATTATAGAAAATACACGGAAAATACTAATTATCGGGAATGGAGGTTACAGAATCACCCCAAATACCAACTTGGTCTTTAAGCGAAAAGCAAAGAGAACATATTTAAATAATAGTTTACTGAAAAATTACGTTTGTCACCCAGAATCATGCACGAAGTATTCTCAAATAATTGATCCCTGACTGGTCTGTCAAATTAATAACCTGACGAGTCGATATTCATCAACTGCCATTGTAGCGCCCCGAATTTCAAATATAATATCTCAGAAATATGTGGCACAATTTCCAGCATCAACCTCAATTGTAATAGTAAACATAGCCAAAAACACAGATAAAATTTTGAACATTTATTACATCAATTCCTTTACAAAGCACAACGGAAAACAAACACCTTGAATTACAAATTCTTTCTTTTACAACACATTCTTTTACAATTTATACAAGCCACAACATCATTCTACCATATGCATCCAAATCCCAATGCCATAGGTACCTACCTGTAAAACATGAGGCTAGAGATAACCCTAACCCCCAAAACTACAGGAGTCAGCCCTAACGGTGTGAGTGACATGAAAGAAATTCAACATGAATAAAACATAAGAAATATAGTCATCAAGAACATGTACCAACAGTAAGAATGAATGGAATAAGAAATAACAAATAAATAAAACATGAAAACGACAAGTGAAACTAGACTAAGTGTCAAGTGTAGGAAAACAGAAAATAACGTGCATAAAACCAAATCAAGAAAAACACCAATGCTATATGCTGACTCTCTAATGCATACTTGTCAGATTCTATGCATCTCACTCTACATAGGTCCGGTGCAAGCTCTTAACGTTCTCCACTTTATAGGGTTAAATCTTTCGTTATGCAACTAATCCTACTATGATGACTACTATGAGATCTAGATAAACTGTGAGTATTAGCCCATGCCTTGATAATTCCGGAGGTCAATCTCATCCACAGATAATTTCGGAGACTATTTCACTCACATCTGGAAATCTTCAAGAATACCTCACACCGCAAGCTATGGCACCTCATTACACGAATACCCCATGAGTGTCGCCTCGACCCCGATAATTTCGGAGACTATTTCACTCACACCGCAGGCCATACTGAGGTCCATAACCCATGTTCTCATTTCATCATATCCCCATCTAGTGCCTGTCCTTATCTTTTAAGTTATTAGTTGATTACGAATCTCCTAGAGTTTGGTGTACCCCACCAGACTTAACTCAACTACTCAACAACAGAGCCTCAACTAATCAAATCACAAAAACTCAACTGATTAACAACATGGCCTCAACTAACCAAATCAAAAAAATCTCAACCGCCGGTAATTAGGGTCCCACTTACCCTCTAGAGACTCATAACTCAACCATTAACCCAAAACATTCAATAAAACTCATAAATCTATCATCAAAACGTTTATATTAAGAAAGCAACAAAATCCAAATCCATTTAATATACTCATAAAATTCCAAAATCGAAATGAAGTATTAAATTCATTAAATAATAGAAAATCATATTTTGAAGTCATAGAAGGTCACAAAACATCAATTCCTTCAAAAATCACATATAGCTTTCTTTATAAAGACATAGGAAATCAATTTAATTTTTATTATAAGAAAATTAATACTCTCTGTAAAATACTGTAGCCTGTAGCAAAACATCATCTAAAACAGTAGCTCAATAATCCATAAGCTCGAAGAAATAATCGTTCAAAAGATACGAAGAAAACTCAATAAAACAACTCAACAACAGCAGGTGCGGTCGACTGCCAAAACAGTGCAAAATAATGGCGTTTGACCGCCCCTTTGGAAATTCTCAAAAAAAAGCATGTCGGTCGATCGTGCGGTCGACAGCTGGCTGCTAAGCAGCCAGGTTAAAATCTTGTGCATGTTTCGACTGATACGTCGATTCCACTTTGTAAAATCAAAAATTTGAAAAACCAATTTCCTGAGCTGAGTTAATACAACTTGTAGAACATACAGGAGTTTACAAAACACATCAAAACCACATCAAATTTACAAAATAGCAATTTCCATCAAAATTCTTCAAAAACAGCAATGTATATATGTATATGTTCATATGAGTGTTTCAAGCATTAGTTATGCATCAAAATAACATCGTATATAGGTAATATATTGTTCAAAACTATCTCAGTACTAAAATAATCAAGATTCAAATCTAAACTCCACAAAACACACAAAAACCCAATTTCTTCAAAACAGTGTAATAGAGTATATATATATGTGTATGTGTGTATATCTAAGCATCAAGAAACCAATGTAAATACGCAATATATAGTTCTATTAATCTCAATATTGGAAACAACTCAATTTCAACTCGAAAACATCAAAAAAAACATCAAACCCAACCTTCGACCTGTTCATCTACAGACCCGAAGTCCCACACCTCTTCTTCACTTTAAAAACCCAATCTTTTCAATTGATAACTCATCTAGTAATTCATTACACATATGCACAACCTGTTACATCCATTTATTCATGAATATATGCAATTATAACAATTATATAATCAAGTTTTACTTCATCAAATCATCAATACGGAGTATAGGCATATACACGCAGTAAAGATTCAATTTTTGTTCACTTTGAGCGATATTCATCATAAGATCTCAATACAACAATCAAAACAGCAAGTATATGAAGGAAAATAACATACTCATGATTTCTATTAGGTTCTTAGTAAATCTCAAGTGCGCCACTACAACATACTATTACGTCTCAAGTTAGGCACGTGCCCATGGACAAATCTAGTATATATATATATATATATATATATATATATATATATATATATATATATATATATATATATATATATACATGGAAACATGGACTTTTATACCCCAATTTATAATTATTTTTCAACATATACTAATGAAAATATGGATTTTTATTTACAACTAATTATTGTCATACTATTCAAACTTGAGCTATATAATTGTTGATTTACTGTTTACAAGGCTTTCATATGTTGTATCGTTCTGAAGACGTGCCATAGGCACATGCCCACGGGCAAATCTAGTTATGTTTAATATTATGAGAGATATTAGTTTAGTCCCATATCGAATAATGTATTGGTTTAGTCTTCTCTTCTGTCCGTCGTCAGCAACCTCACACTACCATCGTGAGTTTGAGAGGGGGAGATATCAACATCATCAAAGTTCTCGTCTCTGTCACCTTCCGTTGACGTCCACCATCTTTCGCATTCAATTATCTGTTCAGGAACAATTCTCAAGTCAGAGGTGAGATCCCATTACAGTTCTTAGTTCGGGGGTGAGATCTCAACATGTGCCAACAGTGCATCACTACAACATACTATTACGTCTCATGTTAGGGGTGAGATCCCAACATGCGCCAATAGTGCTTCACTACAACATACTACTGCTTCTCAAGTCAGGGGTGAAATCCCAGCATGCGCCAACAGTGCGCCACCATAACATACTACTACTTCTCAGTTTGGAGTGAGATCCCAACAGTTCGGAATATGGAGATCCCAACAGTGCGCCACCACTACTTCCTTACATTACTACTACTACTACTACTTCTCAGTTCGGGGTGAGATCCCAACAGTTCGGAATATGGAGATCCCAACAGTGTGCCACCACTACTTTCTTCCATTACTACTATTACTATTCTCAAGTACGAGGTGAGATCCCAACATATGCACCATCGAGCGCCTTTCTTGCTTCATCTACTTGAGCGTCGTTCCTGCATCACAATCTGCCGTCCCTGTCATATGAATATCGTCAATATTCCAAACTCATGTTGTTTGAACCAACTTGAGTTTGGGAGGGTGTGCTAGATATTATGTTAGATATTATGAGAGATATTACTTTAGTCTCATATCGAATAATGTATTGGTTTAGTCTTTTCTTCTCTCCTATATATAGGAGATATATTGTACTCAAGTAAATCAATCAATAATCAATAATAAAGTTTTCATTCCTATCCATAATTCTAACAAGGACTATGCCTAGAGCATGAGATGCTTATGAGGCGGTCAGTTGGAGAGGAATGTGTCAACGTGTGTTTGTCTTCACATGAGCTCAGGCGCACGCTTGACTTCATATAGGACGTTCTCTTAGAGCATCTCCAACCATGCTAGCTATTTTGGCTAGCTAGAATAGCCAAAATAGATAACAAATGGATAATTTGGCTAGCGAAAAAAACTCACTCCAACCATGCTATCTATTTTGGCTAGCCATAAATGTTTTAATTTTTATTTACTAATAAATAGTTACAATAAGAAAAAGTATCTAGAGCATGGAAAAAAAAGACATAAGGGATTGGGTATTCATACATTTTAATTAATTGTCAAAACAAAATAAAATAGATTTGATGTCCTCATCATTATATGAGCATGAGGTAACCCATAAAAGAGTAAATGTGAAAATAGTACTCACCTGACATATGCATACTTGTTGAAGAAACGAACAAGTGTTTCAACAAGGTGAAACAAATAATCAACACAACAAAGCAAGCACTCGTTGTTGCCTATTTTTGATCGAACTCCTCTGATCTAAGACATTGGTAAACAACAATAACAGGGTTCATTTCTAATAGAGATATGATTAAAATCATTTTTTAAAGGGGGAGGGAACTATTTTCAAGAAAAACTAATTCAAATTCTACTTCAAAAGATTGGAAGGTAGCAGCTGCACTTACCTCCCAACGCAATGTCCGTATGGCTACTGTGAAAAGGGATCCATAGCAAATGCTACCAAACGAAGTTGTGACTGCATAGCGCAGTGATTTAATTAATGGTTTTGGTGGCATGGATGCTGCACTTCGACCACCATGGATAAGAACCAGAAAAACCATGCCAGATACTATTACATGTACTGTATTACAAAACACAGCACCAGTCCAAAATAAACTCACAGAGAAAATCTGCAGTAAATAGCCAACAATACTGTCAATTGCGAGGTGGTTGAGATTTCAGTTTAAAAAAAGCTTAATTTAAAGAGTCAAAGACAAAAGAGAAAACTTGCCAGCTCACTACAAGAAGCCACCAGCTTGCACCATCATCTGCACCAAGAGTAATGATACCAGCTACTCCAAATGACCATAACATCATCCAACAAAGCATGAAAAACAAAAAGATGTAGGATACTCTCATCACATCAGGAAGATCCCATACCATCTTCACATCCTTTTGTAGCACTAGCATTGTGAAGGGAATCCTAGAGAAGTCCAAGTAATTAAGAACAAAAGAATTAGATCACCTCAGAGGAATTAGGTCTAGATACTCAAGAACATCAACAAAAGATCAATTAATATGACTTTAACAAGCTATAATTATCAAAAATGGAAAATAAGGCCGAAGCTTAGGCTTTTATCAGATACTCATTAAACATTTTGTTGTAGTTTAAGGAAAAGAAGAAATTTTGATCCTACATAAACTTCTGAAAGAGAACAATATACATTAAAGGATAAAATCATACTTAGTATTATATAATTGCCAAATCTGTTTCATCTATACTGAGATCAAATTTGTTTCATCTATACTTATCATTTTAATTAATTGTGACCTATACTTATCATTTTCATTGTGCACGGCATTGGATATTCATACATTTCAATGAATTTGTAGAACAAAGAAGGCTTCTTATCGAACTGCATTGTAAAGAGTGATTATCAAAGTACTTAAATGTTTTCCAAGTCTGAGCCCTGAATATATATCTCTAATGATCCCTAGACATCATACCTATTCTGTAGGTGTTGGACCGCATTCTACTTAAAATGTAAATGTTTATGCAGTGAAGTTTAAGGTCAAGGAAACTAAAAAATTATTTGTTTTGTACTTATATTTATTGTTCATGATGCATGCACTTCTATTTTTACTCCATTAGCATACTAAGGATGTTATAGGTGTGTTGATCTCCCTAACGCGACTAGCAGAGATATTTTTGTTATGGGTTGTACAAACTTTTATGGTGCTCGAGGGAGGAGATGGTGAGAGGGAGTGTAACTAATTGGTGGACAAGTGCAATGATCTTTTGATTGAAATAACAACAAAACATAATTTAGAAGTAAATACAAAATTTAGAAGTAAGTATACAAAATGTATAAGTAAATACATAATTTAGAAGTACGTATATCAATAAATACATAAGATGAAAGCAAGATATACAGAATTGAAAGCAGGATATTACCGAAACTACACAATTTGTATAGAAACCATTGATTAAATTACCGTAAAGCATAAATACATCTCTAGACTCCATTCTCCATTCTCCATTCCCCATTCTCCAAACAGACTAAACTCCACAATTTGTATGGCATGAAACTCCACAATCAAGTCAAATATAAACTCCATTCTCCATTCTCCATTCTCTAGACCCAAAAAAAAATTAAAAATTAAAAAATTAAAAAATTAAAAAATTAAAATAAAGAACAAATTTTACCTGATGAAGAAGAAGAAGAACTCGATGAACAATAACCCGATGAACAATAAGAAGATCCTGATCAACAAGAAGGAGCAACAATCTACCAAGAACAAATTGAAGAGATTAAAGAAATTGAAGAAAAAACACTGTCGATTTAAATGAGCGAGAAGAAAACTTACCGTTGGAAATCTCCTTGATCTCCGGCATGAAGAGGTGACGACCTTTGGCGAGCGAAAATTAGATCGCCAGGTTTGACGAGCGGATCGCGAGCTGATTTCAAATCGCCAGTATGGCGATCGAAATGGCGAGGCCGTTGGAGAGTATTTTTGGGAGATTTTCACTATTCCGACGAAATTGGGGAAAATGGCGATTGCCGTTGGAGATGGTCTTAGGAGATAGGAATGTTTTGATTAATATAAAGAGTAAATGTGGAATTATATGGCAAAATCTGAATCACAAATCACTTGTTATTGTAGAAATCTCCATGTTCTTTCCCCAATTGGGCTGTAGCAATATCAACAAGTACACCACACTATCAAAGAATCAAACTAGGCAAGGCCAGTGCCCATCATCCATATTCATATTTCAAACATTTTTGGCGAACACATATGTAAGAATTATTTGTTTCTTTCTTATTAACGAAACATGATAGCTGAAACAAAACCTGATGGTTGAAACCAGATGAAAATGTATAATAAATAGAAGGCAAAATTGCAAAAAACCAATATGAATTAGGGTAATGCTACACCTACTACCAAATCTACTATCTTTTTCTTTACTACTTTAAGTGGCACACTATTAGTGGAGGTTGTTGTAGAGTAGGTGGGAGGAGCATTCAATAGTTCTATGTGCCACCTAAGGTAGTAAAGGAAAAAGTAGTAGATTTGGTAGTAGGTGTATCATTACCCATGAAGGGTAATACTACACCTACTACCAAATCTACTACCTTTTCCTTTACTACTTTAAGTGGCACACTATTAGTGAAGGTTATTGCAGAGTAGGTGGGAGGAGCATTCAATAGTTCTATGTGCCACCTAAGGCGTATCATTACCCTATGAATTAGAGTAATACTACATCCACTACCAATTTCACTACATTTCTCTTCACTACATTTCTCTTCACTATATTATGAAACTCTTCTTCATACGGGTAATGATACACCTACTACCAAATCTACTACCTTTTCCTTTACTACCTTAGGTGGCACATAGAACTATTGAATGCTCCTCCCACCTACTCTACAACAACCTCCACTAATAGTGTGCCACTTAAAGTAGTAAAGGAAAATGTAGTAGATTTGGTAGTAGGTGTAGCATTACCCTAATTCATATCGGTTTTTTGCAATTTTGCCTTCTATTTATTATACATTTTCATCTGGTTTCAACCATCAGGTTTTGTTTCAGCTATCATGTTTCGTTAATAAGAAAGAAACAAATAATTCTTACATATGTGTTCGCCAAAAATGTTTGAAATATGAATATGGATGATGGGCACTGGCCTTGCCTAGTTTGATTCTTTGATAGTGATAGTGTGGTGTACTTGTTGATATTGCTACAGCCCAATTGGGGAAAGAACATGGAGATTTCTACAATAACAAGTGATTTGTGATTCAGATTTTACCATTACTCTTCTTCATATGACCTTTATGCAGAAAAAAACCACATAGAACTATATTTTACGCAAAAAACCTTTGTCAAATATGTTTTCAAAAAATTCCCATAAAGTATATTTTTAAAAAACCACATCTAACTTTTCTGCTTGTATTAGATAACCTCATTCAACTTTGCAAGTTGGTTCATCTTTCTCATTAATGTCAAAAAACCTCACTCAACTTTAGCAGAAAGCTCACTTTGCCGGTGTGGATTTTTTGAAAACATACTACATGGAAATTTTCTGCGTAAAAAAAGGTTCAGTACGGTTTTCTGCATAAAGGCTATAGTTCAGATGGTTTTTTTTTTTTGCAATTTAGCCTAAATATAAAGGAAAGTAGTAATCACTGAACTTCCACAGAGGAGGCGGTGGTAGCGGAGGTGAATGCGGCAGTGGTGGTGGAGGGTGGTGAAAGATCGGGGTGTCCCTACGTAGATCTGCAAAAGGGCGAGGTGGAATAGAGAAGTTGATGTGCCGGCCCCTCAGCGGAGGTGGAGGAAGCACAGGTGGTGGGTAGTACACATGCCGGTCCTCCTTAGGCAGTGGAGGTGGATAGTGACCGTGGCAGTTTCCCGTAGGTGGTGGTGGAGGGTGGTGAAAGTACCGAGTGCTCCTATGTGGAGCTTCTACAGGCCTACGTGGACTAGAGTAGTTGATGCACCGGCCCCTTGGCGGAGGTGGCAGCCTAAGTGGTGGGTGGTACACATGCCAGTTCTCCTCAGGAGGTGGCGGTACAAGTGGAGAGTGTTCCACTTGCCAGTTGCTTGTATGTGGCGGTGGAGAGTAGTGGTTGTGCCAGTAACCCGCAAGGTCGAGGTGGCGACAAAGGGGGTTGCGGTGGTGGAGAGAAGTGTAGATATACATTGCGCACAGGTGGCAGAGGGCTTCCTCATCTCCTTGCCCTTAAACGTACATTTAGGTCATCAAGCTTAGTATTACTGCTCACTACTCTTGCACATTGACAGAGAAGCTGCTACACACAAGAACAACAATTGCAGAAAAAACCAGTCTTATTGCCATCCCTTCCTTCCTCTTTCACATGTTGAATAGCAATACTTCACTCTATCCTTTTCTAGGGTGCAATTGTCAGATAGTTTTTTACTTATTGATTTCAATTAAACAGTTTATGTATTAAATTGTCGAGATCCCCTTTTTTTTTTTGATAAAAGATGACTTTTGTCACCGTTTCATTAATAAGAGATAACAAAACTAAGTAGTACAACAGAAATTAAAGTTACAGATAACAGACCTGGTGAGTACACCAAAGAACTCGGACCTACCCGATACAAAATAACAGCAACAACAAACTGAAGACAAGCTTTGAAACTAAAACAACATCATGCTAAAACCAAAAGAAGCCTCTCGAAAAGCGCTATGACTGAGCGCCGACTACCACAAACACTGAAGCTACCACCTACTAGAGACCCACACAATGAGAGTGGCTTGCCGGGTCGAGCATACCCCTCCCCTCTCTGATGACCACCTCATGGTTCACTCTCCATCGTTGGCCCTGATTCTCCTGGTAGCCTCCTTTGCACCTGCCCAATCACGGATTAACACAAAGATTTTGTTCATAGTACTAGATAATCTAAATTGGATGTTGCGGAAAATGAAATCATTTCTTTCTAGCCAAAGGCTCCACATTGTTGCAGCTATTGCTAAATCCCAAGCTTTAATGTCCCCTACTCTAATGAGTGTATTTCTAATGGTTTCCCAGATGTCTAAGGTAGAATTAGGCACTTGATTACACCCGAATCCCCTGCAAATAATATCCCAGGTTACTCTAGCTTTGTGGCATTGAAAAAGGATATGATTAACGTCTTCATCTGCGGTCGAACACCAACCGCAGATCGCATCGATGTTCATGTTTCTCTTTCGCAGGTTAACTTTTGAAAGAATCGCATTTTTGTGGGCGAGCCAACAGAAAACTCTCACTTTGAGTGGGGCATATGTCCCCCAGATAATCGCTTGAACGTTACATCTCGTACCTCCGTCGTTGATCCATGTATACATGGATGAGACAGTGAACTCTTTAGAGTCATCCTTATCCCACCATCTTTCATCTTCTAAGCTGTTAACCGACCTACCCTCTTGAAGAACCTGTCTGTTCAAAGCTTCAAATTCAGCGATACTTTCTGCATTTAAGTCCTGAGCTACGTCGAAACTTAGTCTTCCGTTTTTCCGAATATCTGCCACCATTAGATCCAGATTTTGTGATGCTTCTGCAGCCTTCGGATATTGGGCTAGGAGATTTGTATTGCCGCACCATCTGTCCTTCCAGAATCTTGTATTTTTTCCCGTTTCCCACTTTGCATCTAGTGTTAGTGAAGTAGATTTCTCCCTGCTTAGCAATGCCTTTCCATAGTAGGGATGCTTTTGTCTTCGTGCTTCTTCCACCGAAACAAAATTTTTTTCTTTTCCGATACATGTCGAAGGAGTGTCTCCACCATCCTTTGCGATTGTTCGTGATCTTCCACCACCATTTGGTTAGTAAGGCCCTGTTCATATCGGGTAGATTGATGATTCCCAGGCCCCCGAATTCCTTCTTTTTACAGACTCTACCCCATTGGACCAGGGGTAGCCCTCTATTGCCTTCATCCGTACCTTTCCATAAGAATCTTCGTCTAAGCTTGTCTATGCTCTTGATCACCCACTTCGGTAATTCGTAGAAGGACATCAGGTATAGCGGAATGGCACTAAGAACTGAATTAAGCAGTATAATTCTTCCGCCGAGGGAGAGGAATCTACTCTGCCAACCACCTAGTTTTTTCTTAATTTTGTCGATAAGAGAATTCCAATCCTCCTTCAATAGCGCCCCTGGTCTGATGGGCGTACCCAGGTATTTAATAGGGTAATCACTTAATTGACATCCTAAGATGCCCGTGATGTCGTGAGTTGGCATGGTTAGGTATGCGGACAATGGGATAATACTGGTCTTATTTAAGTTCACCTTCAATCCTGACCACCCATAGAAACAGGTCAATACTGCTTTGATAGCAGTCACTTCCTCCGTGTTAGCTCTGCCGAAAAGGATCGTATCGTCCGCGTATTGAATAATAGATAGTGGCTGTGTGATACCTTTGAACTGTAGTCCTTTGATGACGTTGTTTTCCTGTGCTCTTGCTATCATCTCTGCCATACCGTCCGCTACAATAGCGAAGAGAAGGGATGACAGAGGATCCCCCTGCCGCAGCCCCCTTTTGCACCTGATTTCTTTTCCTTGCCATCCGTTTACTTGAATGGAGGATTTGCCTCCTCTGATGCACTTCTTCATCCATAATTGCCATTTAGAACCAAAGCCTTTTAACTGAAGAGCCTCTTCTGTGCAGTCCCAAGATACAGAATCATACGCTTTCTGGAAGTCCAGCTTCAGGAGGAATCCGTCCGTCTTCTCTTTATGGCCTCTAAACACTATTTCATGAGCAGATGCAATACTATCCATAATGTCCCTACCCTTTATGAACCCACTTTGTGAAAGAGCTATGATATCGTTGAGATGCGGAGCCAATCTTTGGGCCAAAACCTTCGTGATAATTTTGAAAGAGCCGTTGATCAAACTAATTGGCCTGAGATCTTCTGCAGATGTGACTTCGCTCTTTTTAGGCACCAATGTAATTGTAGCGTAGTTAAGCCTGTCTAAGTTCCCTACTCCTCCGAATAGCTCTTGAAATATCTTCATGAGGTCCTCTCTGATAATCTGCCAGTATATTTTGTAGAAAAAAATCGGGAAACCGTCTGGTCCCGGGGCTTTGTCCTGACCTAACGACTGATTGCATTGAGGACCTCTTCTTCCGTGAATCTTGATTCGATCCCTTCGCTGCCTTCGATTCTGGAGGAGCTCCACATATCTGGGGCGAGAGCGCATCTCGGAGTTGGGTCGGCACCCAATAGATCATGGAAGTGCCTATCTAGATGCTCTTTGATAATATCTTCGTTCTCGGTCCAGTGCCCGTTAACTGTGATGCCCGTGATATGGTTCTGTCTTTTTCTGCCATTAGCTACCTTGTGGAAGTACTTTGTGTTTGCATCCCCTTCTTGTAGCCATTGTACCCTAGACCTCTGCTGCCAGTATAGTTCCTCCATCCTGCTAATCTGCTGCAACTCCGATCTGTTGTTTGCGAGCTCGTCTTTCTCTGCCTCCTGTAGTTCCCGACCCTCCTGAGCAGTTTCAAGTGTGTAATTCCTCTTCACTAGTGACTCTCTTTTCATGTTGATTTCCTTCTTCTTTCCATTTGACCATTCTTTTAATCTTTTTCGGAGTCGCCTTGTCTTCTCTACCCAAGCTCCTACTGCTGACGTTTGCTTGGTGCTTACCCCGCAATTGTCCTTGATGATATGTCTAGTTTCTTCATCGATAGTCCAAGCTTTCTCGAATTTGAAACCGAAGTGCTGCTGCTTCCCTTTTAGTCCGCAGTCTATTACTAGAGGAAGATGATCTGAAGTGTATCTTAACGCCGATTTCACTTTGGCGAAAGGATGTAAATCCTCCCACTCGTTCGACACTAGCACTCGATCCAACTTTGCCAAGGTTGGGTTGCGCTGCATGTTCGACCATGTGAATTTCCTATCTGTCATATCTAGTTCCAACAAATCTAAGTCCTCTATAGTTTCATTGAAATCATCTCGATCCGAGCTACAGTGTCCTCTGCCTCTGTGCTCGTCCTGAAATCTAGTGATATTAAAATCACCACCTATCATCCACGGGCCCGGCCACTTGCTTCTAATGAATCTCAGTTCCGTCCACAGGGCACAAAATGGCTTTAGTTTTGTTTGGACTGTACTTTTAATATTTATCAAGACTTGCCTCACGTTATAATCAATAAAACAAGAAGAATTGCCCCACTTGCTTGAACTCTTTGTGCATAATATAATGTGTGAGGGACATATTCCAATTGCATTAAGCCTAGATTACAGAGGAAACAAAAGAATAACAGACTGCACTTGTCTGGAGTTACAGGCCACTGCCATAAAAGAAGTTATACAGATTAAAAAAAAACTTAAAATAAGAGAAATCACAGGAATAATTCTCATAAACATACACCCCAATCTTGTGACACCCCCATACCTGGTTACCTTTAACCTGATAAGCAGGCGCTACTTATCAATCAATCATCAACATTTCTGACATGGCAGTTTCCCAAAAGAAAAAGTTTGATAATAATTCTACAACATCAATGATCCAAAAATTCACAAGTTTTGAACATTTGATCCTCATATGAAAAAAGAGAAAAAATTTCTTTAAAAGGAGACAAGTTGCAGGTTCTCATAAACATATACACCAGTTTATCAAAAATTCACAGCTCGGGTGATATATACATCTATTCAAGATTTCGCTCAAGGCATAGACTGCATGATTAGGAGTCTAAAGCTGATGGGAAGGAAGAACATCAGATCGATAAGACAAAACACTGAAGGTCAGAGTGGCAGCTCATAAATTCTGATCAGGTTTCCATTCAAACCTTGTGCTATGTTCTCGGCTTCTTCGTGGCCGGTTCAAGATGTATCGCCGCACTGCACTTTCGTTTACATCAAACATGAAATGCATGCCTTGGATCTACAGCCGTGAACATGTGTTAGACAAGATATTCAAAATTGAGAACCGCACTAAAGTACACATATACAAAGCTTAGCCTTGTTGCATGAATGTATAGGTCGAATTACATCAAATAAATTTGATTGAATTGAATGATACATCTGAACACATCATTTCTACTGAGAGCTAAACTCTTCCTTGTCTTTGCAGGTCTATTTAAAGAGCGGAAATAAACATAGTCACAGAATTTGCGAAATTTTTTAAAAATTCGCAAATAATTCACGAACATATGAGAAGCCGAACACACTTGCGAATTATTAGTCTATTTGCTGATTAATTGTGGAGTAAGCAAATTATTCGTGGACTTTGCGAATTTTCAATTGCCCCAGGCCTCCGCCTTTGGTTCCGTTCTCTGATCTGGTTCTTTTCCTCATCCCAACTTCAATTTAAATTGGTCGAATCGGCAAAATCTCATATTTAGGCACCTTCAATTTGTGTAAATTTTATGTTGGAGTTGCCATGGGTTCAAGACTTTGTGGCTTTGAAGCATTGAATAGAAGTTGAACCAAAACGTGCTACTATGGCTGTTAAGGTATTTAGAAAGTAGTGCACCCTCAAATTACAAAAGATTTTGATAAAATAGGGAAAATATGTATTTATCCCTATTTGGAATCTAACTTCCTTTTATACCCCCCACTATGCTATTGTTTGTTCCTCAATTGGCCCTTTTATACCCACTATGCTATTGTTTGTTCCTTAATCGGTCCTTTTATGCCCAATTAGTTCAGAATTTATTGATACATCCTATTTTATATACATACATAAAACAAGATATATATATACTTGCGCATACACATACACATATGTATACCTATAACTCCCTTTCCGAATTTACCAGATATTTTCCGAATTCCAAATTCCGAATATTTAAACCTTACAGAATTATTGGAATCCCGAACTTGTGACTATGAAAATATTAAAATAAAGATTGACAATGGAATGGATATAATAAGTTATTAATGGTTTGCAACCTATAAAAAAGAACTTTCTCCTCATAGGAGCGATAACTTTCGTGGACAAGTATGAAGTATGAGCATGTTCATACATTATCATATGGGAGTTGTGTACCAAATCAGATATAATACAGACCTGCCCCAATTGTCAACAAATTAACTGATAACAGATACTGGAACGTCCGAAAGACTTTATCTGATTAAGATACACATTAACAGATTACTCCAAAAGTAAGGCTTTCACAGTAAGCTCTAATTTGAACCTTTATTATAATTCAATTTCAAGGACCACCTTCAAGAAGTGGATAGGAACTCTTTCAGATAAACTCGTAAATGTTGTCATTTTGCATATCAATTTCCATTGTATCACAATGGTAACTATTCCTAGTGAGGTTTATACAGAGTAGTCGTACACACATGGTGGGTCTCTATATAGAAGATCACGGCACTAATCATCATGTTCCTTATGTCGAACAATGTATGTGTACAAAAATTTACTCGTTTGGAGGCTTCTTGCCAATTCATGTCATGGTGGCCAATTGTTGTTACTGAAAAACGTTCATTTCGCAACCACTTGAAACATGACTAGAATGCATCCAAAGAAGTTGATGTTTGTTACACAGTTATTATGTCATGTAAATCAATGTGAATGGTGGTGCCGATCGTCCATTATAGGTCCCATCATTTGTGTACAACTACTCTACACGAGGAAATCACCTCATATAAGTACGAGGTTCCCTTTCCTCTATATGAGTATACATAACCTTACGAGTTCTAAAAGGGGTTTGAAACTCTGAATCAGTTAACAACTTTCCAAAAAAAAAAAAATAACAATGATTTTCACAACTTTGATTGGGAACTGCAGAGAGAGACCAGAACTGAATAGAGGATTGGGGAAGAAAATGAAAAGATAAAGGTTTAATATCAAAATATTTGGTACATAAAATTTTGGGCAGTCTAAAAGTGCTTTTTGGGCAAGGACAACCTGGAAAATTAGGAAACTATGTTTAACTTGGGCCATGGTTGTGGGTTTTTAGCTCCCTTTTTGACTAATTTATCAGAACATTCAATGACGTTTCCCTCCAATGCCAAGTACCTTGACTTGTATGATTTTGACTGTTACTTCTTAATACCTTCAAGCTTTAAAGTAAAATACCAATTCTGCCCTCACTTTTATGATCCCCAAAGCGTACTCTCAGTCTTAAACTAGTTTCCTTCACAGTCAACTGACTCTGAACTGACTCACTAACAGTAACCTCTCCCAAACTCAACCTCTCCATTCCAGTGATTTAACACACTCTCTCCCGAACTATTGCCCTTCTTGGACCTTCCAAGCAAACTCTCCAACCTCAATCTCCCAAACTTTCACACTTTCAAATCTCATCCATGGCCCTAAGACTTTTAGGAATCTTTCGCCTTTATGAAGTTGATTGAAAACTAACCATATATAAGTGGATTGAAGGATGCAGACCAATGGATTAGGCAGGCACCCCCTATTATCAAGATAAGCCTTCTTTCTTTAACATCCCAAGCACTCTGGATTTTCTTTTGAGCAATCAATCTGACGATCTCAATCTATTAAAACATAAATCTGATAAACATTGAACTAAAACACATATGCCGTACAACACAGCTGATAATACCAAACCACCTGGTAATTAATACAATTCCATAACTTTCTTGTTAGCTCTACGACACAGAAGAATATAGATGCCAAAATGAATTATCCAATTCAATTCTAAGAGTTTCTACAAATTTGAATTATTAAATTAACAGGTTTTCAATTCCTAAAGTTCACCCATGGCTAGCTTTTCCCACACAACAGCTTCATGTCTCCCTGCCTTGTCCTCTAATTTTTGGTGGTCCAATAATAAAACATTGGGAAAAGCCAGGTAGATAAATATAGAGACGAAGAGTTAGGTGTTACTGGTTATTAGAATACAAACTATGGTCAAGATAGTCAAAATCGATGTAAGAGGTGAAATTGAGCTTCTGCCATTGGATTCCCAAACAGCGCCTTAACGAATTGTATGAACTCAAGGGGGAAACTTTAAGTAGTTTACAATAAGAAAATATAGTTATGATATATAGCACTAGAAGCAGGGAAACAAAAGGGGACTCTTTGATAACTCTCCCTTTATTCGACCATAACAAGTTATTTAGATAGAAAAGTGCATTCTCTGTGCTTTCCTAGGAAACAGAACATGTTTTTGTTACAATATTGTTCAATCTTCTTAATATCTTAAACTTTAACATTATGCAGTGTCAAGATAATTAGATTCAGCAAAATGAAACTATTGCCGCTGAAATACAACATATACATATTTCGCTATAATCCTACCAACTTTATTCATTTTCTGCACTCGGGCACTATGATTTAACTAAAGAAAGAGATATATATATATGTGGGATTAGTTTTTTTAATCTTACGTTGCGATTGGCCTATCTTTTTTTGGGCTTTAAAGCTACTTCACAAGGAGAAGCCAGAAAATAGAGCTTTGAAATTAAAAGTTAAAGCTGTTTGGAAAGTCTATTTTTTTTAACTTCAAAGCTACTTTTAAGCTAGAAGTTGTTTGGCATAAGATATCAATTGTAAGCTACTTTTATACTCAATTTAAGCTTTTGATTTTATTTCAGAGTAAAATATAAGTTATCAAATTACAAAAATATCTTTATATTACTAATAAAGATATTTAAAGCCCCAAAAAAGGCTATCGACGGCGAAGAAAGGAGAGGTGGCGGCGCGACGGCGTTCGACGGCAAAGAAAGGAGAGGCGACGGCGTTCGACGGCGTTCGGCGGTGGCTGTTCGGCGAGGAAGGGGAAGGGGAAAAAATTGTGTTATGAGGTTTTGAAGGAGAAGCCAGAAGGAGAAGCTAGAAGTTGCTCTGGAGGGGCTTCTATCAAAGCTCATTTTCTTCACTAAAATTAAGCTACTTTTATAGAGCTTTTCAAAGGTTGCGTTTGGCCCAGCTTCCCCTTTTAAAAGAGAAGACAAGCTAATTTTAAGCTGGGCCAAACGCAACCTTAGTATGACCATCTAACATTTTAGTTGTAGTTCAGGGTGCAAATTGAGCCCAATAAACCAATAACCAGATCGAGATCCAACCCATATCAGGTTTGGACCCGAATGTAGTTAATCCGCAAGTTGGATTCTAAAAAATTACTCTATTATATAAGCTTAGTGGCTGGGATCCTGACTGAATTCTACAAAATTTTCGTTGTACCTGTAAGTGGATCTCGTAGGTGTTGCATTGCACACAAAATAAAAGCCATAACTTCTGAAAATCAGAGTAACAATTTTCAGATGTTCACAACATCATATCAATTAAGATGCAAAACCTAGGTAAAGCAAACATTATTACGCTTCACTTTAGAAGCTTTAATCCCAAATAGGAAGAAAGCATGATTATGGAACAGTGCAGACATAACATCATGCTTTTCAATCATACATCATGACTATGCATAAATTTAACTCAAATGACGACCAACAATAGCATTTGGGTAACATTAAAAAAAAAAATCTATAGTTCATAGAAAGGTAATAATAATTTCATAGTCCATACAAATTCGGAAATAAAAGAAGTTTCATACTGATGACAAAACAAATAAGAATCACTAGTAATAAAAAAAAAAGTGAAAAAAAAAGTGTTTCCGGAATTTGTTGATTAATTTAAATGTTCAACAAGTATACAGTAAGTGTCTCTCCATCCAATATATCAGATTTGTATATTAAAAAGTTAGGCCACATATAAAAAAATGACTAACAATTGTCCAAGGAGTGGCCATGAAATGTCAGACACTGGTACAATCCTAGATAGAAGTATTCATGCTACACAGCAAAACAGTGAAGAGGGTTGAGTGAATACGGACTTTGCCGGTCCAAGAACCTATAAGGTTCTATTTGGTAGTAATGTGGACAAAAAGAAACGTGAGTACAATGTTTTTGTGAGAAAAAATGTTGTCGAGAACAAGGGATTCAACAATTTATTGTCGAAGAGCAAAAGCCAAACACACTTATGGAAAGAGCTAAAATTGCCACAAGAGGTACATGAACAAGTGGCGAAAACATCACTTGCGAAAGTGTTTTTTTTTTTTTTTTTTTTTTTTTTGTCTGAACACATTTTAGTGTGAGTCACTTTTAATGGGGATGGTGGATGGTGGATACTCGTAGGTCAAGACTCTTCTTAGAATGACAGCTAGATTTCGCCATTCGACCAAAATGATTGTTGGCCAAGTTTAAAAACCCCAACACCCTTATAGTGGTCCTCGTTTCCTCCTCTCTTTTCCTCTCTTCTCCACCTCACAATTCCAGCCAGATATATAGCAACTCCTTACAAGTTGCATCAACCGACGATTGTAGACGTTGCCACAACTGAATCCACCATACCTCAAATCCCTCCCTCCACCTAACCGCATCCTTCAATCCAAGCCCATTGCCCTCTTTCTTCACAACCACCACTCCTATCTTCAATATCAAGCAACCATTTATCGTCTGCACTAGTTACCCTCCCTCAAAATGGGTGATTGTAAGGGACATGTTTATGGTAAACATTAGCTATAGAAAAAGAAAGAAAAAAAAGGAGAAAATGAATTAATTGTCAACCATTAACGAAATCTAATCTAATGGTGATAAGTAGTTTTATTAGAGGAGTTGGCGAATATCTCCCTCTCCTTATATATATAAGTGTAATACCCCTAGGTGGGGTTAGAAATTACTAGCTGGTGGCTTTTCTAGTCGAATAACTATATGGGAACTTGTAGGATGGGCCTAGTTAGTAGGCATATAATAATGATAAAATGTGTGGTGAACAAGTCTTTTTGAGTAATTATATGGGCTTGTAAGATGGGCCTAGTTAGTAGGCTTAGAAACAAGGTTTGGATAAAATGTGTGGTGAATTAAGTTGGATGCTTCAACTTTTGAATATAAAAAAAAATAAAAAATTAAGTTGGACTGTAGAATTTAGTCCTACATCGAGAGGAGATTGATCGGATTCTAGTATAAGTAGAATTGTCAATGATCTCATATTGCCTTCCAACTAGCTAGTTTTTTAGGGTGAGATTTTAGCCCAGTGGGCTGCGCCTATACTAGATTATGACTACGGGAATGACTCGGGGTTATTAGACTAGTAGGTGGTGGGGTTGAGCATTGCAACATGGCCTACTTGTTAGGCATTTATTATTTTGTACTTTTCTATTGCTCAATAAAAGTTTTAATACATTAAATCATACAACTTTTATAATTCCAATTTAGGCCTCCTTTAAAGTCATTGACATGTTTTCCAAAGAGAACTTTGCCTTTTGTCGTTATTATAAGAGGAAAAGGCTTTGCTCCTAATCAATCCTCCTAATTGATTTATCAAAGGGACCCACATCATGGAGGTGGATGCAGGTATTGCAAAAAAGAAAATGTGACGATAAGGGGCAAAGGTGGTGACAATTGTTGAGGAGGGAGCTGAAATGGTCGTAACGGTGGTAGTTGGCTGGCGCAATGAGGGAAAGAGAGACGGTGTTCAGACTTCGGAGTGGAGCCATAAAAAATAATAACTGAATAAGGGTATTTCTGGGATATTCTAAGTACTGGTCGTGTATTGTGTGCAAATGAAAGCAAATGACCTTGTAGCTTCTAATGAGGTTTTATGCACATGTTAGAAAAACCCATATATGGGTGTGCATGGAAAACATTAGGTGGTTGCTCACTTATATATGTGAGATGTCTACATGGAAAAAATTAGGCCGTTGCTCAGTAATAAATGTGAGATGTTGATGACGTGGAAACAATTATGTCGGCCAAGAGAGGTAAGATGAGATCAAATCTCTACCAACTACTCAGATGCATTTGGCTAAGTTGGATAGGAAATTTTCCTATTGATACCCACGACATGTCTAATATCAGTGCCAATCCCCAACTGGAGACCTGACACTCCCTCTAAAATTGGGCTCGGTCGTTCAAAACGGGGATCTCCCAAGTGGTAGTTCAGATCCTAGAAAATTCGCTTATACAAGACGATCCTTTTGATTCCAATACAAGACAAATGAAGTAATCAAAGAAAGGAAAAAGGCACAAGGATTAAATTCCTGAAATCAAATAATAAAAAAAGAAGGAAAAAAAAGTAAGTCACATGGAAACAAGGAGGATGCAATGTGTGGTGAAATCATCACAGAAATTGCGCAGGAAGAGATTGCATGACCTACAGTATCGCTCTGAATTAAGGAATGGGAAAGCCTTCACGAACTTAAAATTTTACATTATTGGTAACATGTGCACGACATGTGCAATCAATTTACGTCTTTCTTTTATTTCTTTCGGTAATTTCAATCAATTGAAGTTTGAGCTATAAAGGTTTTGAGCACCTATTTTTGATATGATGACTGGATTATGGACATGCATTAATTTGTTATCCCAAGTTACGAGGTATGTCACACTCCCTGATTCATTGGCAAGTGCAATGCACGTAGGATTGAAAAAAAACATTTAGTTCTATATTTAGTTTTCCATGATAAACATGCAAAAAAATTAATATACACTACTGTCAATTTTGATAGAAAAACCTTGCATCAAATATTAAGCATATGAGGTATTAAAGTACTGAAATTTGATGATGTTTGCAAATTCCAGAGACAACTTAAGATGAAAAAATGTGTATATTTTACAGGTCGGTTTCATATACATTCGGGTTACGATAATTTATAATAGGGTATTTGATTTGTAAATAGATGATTGATATAACAAAATCTTTTCTTTTTTAATTTGACAAAAATGTTCTATTCCCTTTTTAAATTTGGCAATAGATTTCTTTTTTTAATTGTCAAATGGTATTTTAAGTTTGGCAACAAAATCCTTTTCTTTAATCTAAATTTGGCAATAATATGTTTGGTTTTTTTTACTTTTTTAAATACAAAGTTGGGGTGTTTTCATCCTTTCAGGTGTAGTGCGCTACATGACAACATTCTCTCATGCTTAGTTATATGATATACATCACATAATACATGCATAAAACATGCAATTACTTAAATTAAAAATTAAATTTTAAAAATATTTTAAATAATCAATTAATTTTTTTTAAAAATAATTGATTGCTTTCTATTTAATAATGAAAATTATCCTTTTTTTAAAAATTAAAATAGACAATGCCAAAATCTGATACACTGATCCGATACTGCAGGAATTGGCCGATACGATTCCGACACCAAAACTTTTGGCAACCCAATACTGTTCCGATGTCGAAATTTGGAACCTTCGTTAGAGTAATCATTTTAATTAATGCACCCATCTTCTTTAATTCCTCTGTTATTTCAAAGATTATTTGCATCTTCATCTTCTGTACAGTTCACAACCCACCCTTCACCTCCACCGTTACCATGGATCCCAACTACAACCCTTCTCCTACATGGATGTTCCTGATCTTGCCTCTCCTTTCTCCAGCCTAACCACATCCTTCATTGAATTCAAACTCGCACCCCCCTAGCCTATGGGCTTATTGCGATTTTCCTCCCTACCTACTACAACGACTCCCTTCCGGATCAATACTCAGCCCAACCATTTACAAGAGATACCACGATTCCTCGGAGTTGCGTATTGGGTATGAATTTGCAGGGTTGTACAAGAGGGATGATGCATAGGTGGAGAAGACAATGCAGGAGGAGCAACAGTCATGGGGATTGAGTTGGAAATATTTTATTGCCTAAAATTAAGTTGGCGATGGCAAAGAACGTGAGGTTAGGCTCATGTGAATTAGTTTCCCATGAATCTAAGAATTATATGAACATACGACCAAGTGAATCGGGTCTGTCCAGTTCAAATTATTAGACATCTCATTAGGCCTAAAATCTCTTGTCATAGTTCACATATGGATGGTGTTCTTTTGCTCCTCTTTAGAAATTAATCAGGGGCACATAGTGAGGGCAATGGGCAAACTAAACGAGCGGGGAGATGGGAGATGGATGGAGCTTTTCAATTGTTGGTTCTATTGTTTTGATGTGGATGAATCTGGAATTGAAAGACTAGTGTGTAGGAGGAAGGAGCAAGGCATTTGATGCAACATAATAACTATTACTGTTTGATGCATTCAAACAATAAAACAAATAAGTATATTGATGCAGGAATAAATATCTTTCTTACAGTAGTATTTCAGCTTCAAAGAAGAACTTTAAAATCATTTAGGCCGACATATTCATTTAGAGATAGAAGCAACTATCTACATACCTCAACCATAAAGCTCGAGAGTAGATTCATACGCTTTTTGGCAGGTACTTCCTTACCATTCACAAATATTGGAAACTTGCCTAGGTTATATAGGAAAAATACCCCCTTCTCATCCATCTTAATAATTGCCTGCATTAAAAATTTAGCTAACTGTCAAATATTGTGAGGCAGATGGAGGATATAATTCAGAATCTGACAAATTGTTATTTTATCCTATAATGGAGAATTAAAATGAAGCTTTGTAAAGCATTATATATATATATATATATATATATATATGAGGTTTCTTCCGTTGCAAACGCTACTGTAGCAGTTGCGATCGTGCGAACCACTTAACCCGTCATCCACAATGACGGGTTAAGGCAAAACACATAACCCGTCATTGGTGATGACGGGTTATGTGTTTTGCCTTAACCCGTCATTGTGGATGACGGGTTAAGTGGTTCGCACGAGTTCGCACGACATTTGCGTTTGCAATGGAAGATAGCCCATATATATATATCACAAGATAATTTGAAAAAAAGCTACCAAGTGACTCCTTCAATTGAAATAAAATCAATGGCTCACATTGACCCTCCCAAAAGATATTTTCCCTCCAAAAGTTTTTCCTCCAAAACAAAAATCCTCCTTTATTATTATCTCTCTCATCTCTTCACTGTTTCATATTTCTTTCTCTCCCTCTCTCTCTCTCTACCTAGAAATCTAGATTTTCATATTTTTGAAGTTTGTAAATTTTTCCAATTTTTTTTCAGATTTTTTTATGCTCTTTTTATTGTTCATGTATAAAATTTTACTAAGTTTCCTGGTTGATTTCAATTGTAATGGAAGATTCAAATGGATATTTACTTGGGTAAATTTCAACCTCTGAAGTTACACTGAAAGCAGCAAATATTTCCTTAAAAGTTAAATTTCATTATTTTGCACCCTCAAAGTTCTAAGAAGTTGAATTTTAGACCCTCATTTATAATTATTCAAACATGGACTTTATTTACAAATAATTGTTGTCGTACTATTCAAACTTCAGGTACATAAACTCCATGAAGGAAGTTTCAAATTCATGCATCCGAAATGCTGGAAAGTAAATGTATCCAGTATTATACTCAGAAAGTATATTAATATCTGATAGTAGAATACGCTAAGAACACCAAAGTTAATCGTCAAATATTTTTCGTCCCTGATATACAGAGCAAGTTCTTCATCAGAACTAAACAACAGCGTATGTCTGGCTTCTCACTGACTACTTCCTACAATGGATACTATCGCTATATATGGCCATGTAAATTTCTTTTTTTTGTATGACATCTACAACACTTTCATAATAGATCAATTAATTCTTTCTTCTCTATTCCTAACATTACTTTCATATGTTGCATCGTTTCAATGACGTGCCGTAGGCACGTGCCCACGGGCAAACCTAATATATATTTATATAATAAAACGCAAAGAAAAGCTATCAAGTGGCTCTCATGGATACTATCACTATATATGGCCATGTAAGTTTCTTTTTTTGTATGACATCTACATCACTTTCGTAATAGATCAATTAATTCTTTCTTTTATATTCCTGACATTACTTTCATATGTTGCATCATTTCAAAGACGTGTCGTAGGCACGTGCCCACGAGCAAACCTAATATATATCTATATAATAAAACACAAAGAAAAGCTATCAAGTGGCTCTCCGTCAATAGTAAGAAAATCAATGGTCCAGATCTAAGCTCTCAAAAGACATTTTCCCCCCAAAAATTCTCCCCCAAAACTCAAATTCAACCCCCCCCCCCAAACAACTCCTTTATTTATTTAATTATTTCTCTTTCTCTTTTTCTCCCCCCTACGGTTTTTAAGCCGTTAATTCCAAATCCCTAAAACCATTTTCTTAAACCTTCGCTTCCATTCCATTGGCGAAGCCTCCATTGTCCTCTCAAGCGTGAATCTCAAAGCAAATCCAAATCCAAATCCAGTGTTGAACCCAAATCAAGAGGTCATCGTCGATATCTGATCTGCTGCTGATTCTGTATCGGCGACTCCCCTCCACCAAATCGAGCACGAATATCAGGCGACTCCGTATCGGCGACTCCCCTCCACCAAATTGAGCACGAATATCAGACGACTCCGTATCGGAGACTCCCTTCCACTGAATCGAGAGCCTCTCCATGCGATGCATCGACTCTAATTTCATCTCATTAATAGAATTCTCATTCTAATTTTTTATTGTGTAGGGGATTACTTAGTTTTTTGCTGACCCGAATTTTGTGTGTGCATGGAATTTAAGTTCACAAAGGTATGATTATTTTATTTTTTGGTTTAAAAATTTTTAATTTGGTGATTTATTTGATGAGTTTTTTATTGGTTTAGATTTAAGGTGTACGCAAGTGAGAGATGGATTATTTGATGGCCTCAATTTGGGCTTCCAAACCATAGCAAGACAAGTAAACTCATCAGCAACCTAAAATAATTTGGCAAATATGCAACATTAATTTCTTTACTACAAGAGAATATACTATCGTGAAGTGTTTCCTTCACTGGTTATTAGAAACCATGGATAACATACATATAAGAACTTTTAGTGTATGTTTGGATATATAGGATTGGGATGACTGGAGTTTACCAGTGAAGGGTGCAAACTCTCCACTGAAAAAAGACAGCTAGTAAATTTGTTATTGATCCATTTGATTTTCTTTTATAAAGGTGCAAAGGGGAGACAAAGTGGAGATAAAAGAAATGATTAGCTTGGATTAGAGTTTTGAGAACTTCACGTATTACATTTTGGTTGAAATAATAATAAGAGGTATTTCAATTGCAAACTAAGTCTCAGGCAAACAAATGTTTAGATTATTGGTATTGTAGATACATTCACACCTGCACTTGGGTTACCATTGTATTTAGACATGCTCATAATGGTTATAGGATTAGAGTAAGCTCTACAAAACCTATATGATCATGTCCTTGCAAAACTATTACAAGCATTTAAAAGTGATGTTGAAGTTAAAAAAAAACTCTATGCAGTGTTTCTAACAAACTATATACACTGCAGGTAAGTTCAAGCTAATGATCAAGAAGGCGATGATTGAGTTTAAAGGTAGATATGGTGCTTCCTCATATAATTTGTTTCCTACTTCAATTAATTTGCTGGACCTCTAAAACTATTTTATATAATCAAACCAAGTACACCGTTCCGAAGACGTGCCGCAGGCACGTGTCAACGGGCAAACCTAGTATATATACATAACATGAGTCATTGTTGTTTTGTACAACTACTGCCAAGAGAGGCTTAAGAATAATAAAGCAATGAAAATGAAATACTTGACACAAAATAAAGGTTTTGAGCCTCTTTTGGCTATATATTTTGGTTTTAATCACAGACACTAGCAAACCAGCCACGCAAGCCAGTTAAAATGAGGAGGGGCACTTGCACTAGGACCACCACTAATAATGAAATAGAGATTCACCAATTTAGAATGTCATAAATTATCAATATATTATTTTGATGTTTAACTTAAACTCCATGCATGTCCTCAAAGTTCAAGCTTGATAGAGATGTGGTGGATGTCTTAAGCAATTATGGAAAGAATGATAGAATGGATGATATTTCCTTTATGCATGACTAAGAAAAGATAAAATTAGATCATTTTAGAACTTGGATTTACAAAGATTAGAAACAAATGTTAGGTTTGAGGTCTTAATAGTAGCTCTGATTAAATATATGTCGAGCTAGTTTTGTATACTAATGTTAAGGCCCTGCGAGTAGCCTTTGCAATAAAGAAAGTGTGGCATTTTGACCATTAAAGCAAAATCTCTGTTTTTACTGGCTTGGAATAGGTAAGACTTTAAGCAAACCACTGCAGTGGGTCCAATCAAGAGAAATACATGAATGCATATACATATACTACAAACATAAGTATACAAAGCCAAAACAAATAGTTAACACATTCGCATTAAAGTCCCAGCTTCAAGTCGCGATGTGAAAAGTCACACGAGTATCTTCATATGATCATGAAACTTGACATGAAAAGTTCATAAGAAACCTTCCAAAACATACTCAATTTAAAGCTGGATAGCAAACACCCGCAATATATCAGATACATTTGATAAAAGCTGGATGCCATATGACTCATATCAAATGAAAAATGTCATAAACATGACATAGATAACTCCTAAAATTTGTCTTATACCATAATTATCAGCTATCGTACATAAATAATAATTTTAATAACCAAATAGACCCTTGCATAAAAGCCCATTCAATACGTAACTAAAAAAAAGAAATTGAAATGATTCGCATAATAATGCTGCACATAAAATAAAAGAAATTAGCATAACGTTGCATAACATATTTTAACATCAACAACTCAAAATCACTCAACTAATAATCAGTAAAAAACAAAATCTGTCTACAATTGTTTTAGATATGCATCACTAAAAAATCAAATTCAGATAAAGTAGTTATTGCTAATGTGCCTCGCATTTATATGGCTATCTAGATTATGTCATAGTAACCAATACTAAAATCAGGTTCTCAAACCAAAACACAAGGGCAATTGTACTTTTAGGTGTGCTCATCATGGATAGGGTAAAATCTATAAATGGATTTATAAGCACGATAATTATACAACGATAATTCAGTAACATGTGAGCTCCATCTTTGCACATGGACTACGACCATTTTGGTGGGAATGTTAAATTCAAAACTTATATGAAAGTACCAGCATGAGGCTAAGCGGTTGAAATCGGTTTTCAGAACTAATCGGTCTAGAGGTCCGATTACCAATTAATCACCGATTAATCGGCGGTTTTTCCGATTAATCGCCTTAGGAAATAATCAGACCTAGACCTAGACCTAGACTGATTACTGATTACTCGGCGATTAATTCCGATTTCAGCATGAAGATTCAAGAAAAATATTTACCTGGCGCCGAGATATTCTATTAGAACGCCCTTCTCTTCCCAAGTCAATGTCAACTTTTATTTCTTCTGTTTCTCTTCCAAGTGACACCTATGGAATCAAGATATTGTAAACTTGAGGGAAAAAATCAATGAAATATTTTGATCATATTAGAAGTTCAATGATTTTAAACCATGAACTCCATACAGAAAGTATACTGTACCTTTTTTTCTTCAAAATTTCTAATTTATATTAGCACAATATCTGTTTGTTAAGAACTTTAATAAACTTCAAGTGAAACCTTCAACAAAATTCACCGAAAACATTTTTGGCATTTATGGACCATATATCCTGACATTTACTAACTAAAAATCTTTTTTGTTACCTCAACTAGGTAATCTTTGGATAATATCCTCTGCACTGGTTTCTAAGTAGCACCACAACCCCCATCAACACTCTGCACATGTTTAAAATTATCTTAAAACAATTTTCTACGTGCGGTCCATGATTATGGCACCCTTGATTGGCCTCAATTCCTCATATTTGACATGCACTCGCCGAGTATCACCATAATACATAATCTAACTAATCAGCTAGCATAGCATCGCCTCACTCGTAATAACACACCACCATTTTGCCATAAAATGGAAATCAGATGGGGAGAGGTCAAAGACGTTAAATGCTAAAGTTAGAATTCAATCAAACTGAATTAATGTTATTCTAGTATTCTACTAAATCAACATATTACAAAAATAGAATAAACGTCCATATTATGAATTTATAATTGCAACCCTGCATGGCAATTAATTAGTTCAGATGGTAGGCAAACTTTGATAAATGAAGTCATTTTTTAATATTGCAGCAGACAATTTAATATTTATAATTTACAAAAATAACTTAGTATTAATAACTTAAGTGTCAATGATTATGCCTCTGTGGCAGGATGAAAGGTCATTTATCTCCTAAAAGGAAAGAATATAGCCCGAAAAAAAATTATACTAACTGCACAAGACAGATGTGTGAAGTATCACCAGGAGAGTGTTTCAGATCAATCTAGGCTACAGGGATTGATTAGATAGTTACCTCAGGATCTTTAATGAAATACTTCAAATGGCGACCATAGAAAACAGCAAAAGCGCCATGTGACAATATAGACCTATTCATGTAAGAGCGAAAACTCTGCTCCCATCTAATGGTATTCTTTGTATCCATGCGCTGATATCTTGATGCTGAACATAAAAAGAAGTTAAAAGTGAGTCAATTAAAGGGTGTGCAAATCCAGCGTAATGCATCAAAAGAAAAGAAGAAAGATGGACTTCACTTATTTTTTTCTCATGTTCTGTCTGTGTGTGAATTATACATAATATATAGGAAAACAACATATAATAGTTTTTAACAATCAAATGTGCCTCCAGTTAGTATGTGTTATGATTTATCTTATACAATTGGAAAATTCAACACAGTTTTGAGTGCACCTTAACAAATCTTTGAGGCAACCAAATGGCCAGAAGTTAACATAAAAGATAGTCACCCCTCAACTACACTTAGGTACCAATTCTTGTGTCTACATTTGTGTGTGTGAACAGAGATGGAAAAAGTGAGACAGGGAGATGACATATTTAATGTGAGGTATTCTAACTGGTTATCCAAATTGATCATCATCATCATCCATCTTTACCTGATTATGAAACCAATGTTTATTTAGAATTTTGTTGTAGGTTCCTCCAAAGTTCAAAGCGGTGGATTGAGTTACCCAAAGTTGCTCAAGGGCCACCCATTTTCTCAAATCTCAATGCATGAGAACACTTGAAGAATTGGACGCTGGGAGGATCTTTTACCAAGGAATCTTTTGCGCACATATTTAATTCCGCAAGGATAAGGATGGAAGATGCCAATAATCGATTTAGACTATCAACAGGCAACCTCATGACACCATTTCATGACAAGAATCTCATCTTACCTCTCTCTTGGCTGCCATTTATTGGTGGTATCGGGAATCACCTTCCATTTATAGGTAATACAACAGACATGTCGGGATTTTCGGGAGAATCCACATGCACATTTCCAATCCTACTTGGTCAATGCACCTCAATATCGACAACGATTTGATACCATGGTAGACACTATCATACACGAATACATGCATGCATTAACATATCCAACATTATAGCCTTAGAGCTTGTGTGCTAACAAATTCCACTGTATGCGCATTATATGTGCTTTTCTTTCCAAAGCACATTGGGAATTAGTGACCATCACCAAATGCCTCATGCTAAATGAAAACAAACAATTCTCTTTTTACTCAAAATGGAAGAACATCTCTGGTATGCATTATGTTCATGTGTTGGGAAAATCTTCTTCTATACAAATACTCAACCTACTTACTATACAAAGTCTGCTTTGATTAAACCTGGAGCAAGGGATTTTACTAGTGAGATAACTTGCATATATCGATGTGTCTGTATGTACACATGCATGTGCATGCCTATACGCTTGGAAGAGATTTGTGTCAAATATATAAGTTCTTTATTGTTCATTAAGCTAATGTCAATCCTGCATTTACCAAAAGTTGCAATTCATCATAACAACATTTTTAAAACGAATAAATCAGTCCCATTTACCAGTATACCATTTAGTTGTAAGAGTTCAATATAAGATGCTAGATATTAAGCACATGAATTGTACATTTTGTATAAACCACTACTGATAGACCAACAGAATGGTCAAAAGTCCCCAGAAGTGTATATTCTTGATATAACAAACTAACCAGACTAAAAATACTAAAAAAGACAAATAAATAAAATAATGAATTGCAAAATGTATTTACCTCCCTTCATCCACATATCTCTGCATCCTATGCATAACACGTGTAACAATAACTAATGGTATATCCAGGTCAAGTTGAAAGAATATTATAAGGAATGAAACCAGATGTACAAACGGAAACTAATTTCCAACTTAATTCTGTCACTGCACCATAATCTCTAACCACAAAATATTAGCATTTCCTCCCAAGAGAAATACCACTGTGATTCACCACGTCTCGCAGATTTGATATGAAATGCAGATAGTACAGTTTGCAACAGAAATGGCTGAGAATTGAATGAATATAAATCAAAAGCGCAGATATAAGCTTAGTGCAAAGAACCATTCATGTCACTAGCTAAACAGATATATAATCCCAAAAAATTGTGAGGATAAGTACTTTCGGAGCTGCTTAGCAATAGTGAACTTTGTGAAAGCATTCCTACCTTCTTGAGTGAGAAGACAAGATTCCTCATCATATGGACCCAAGTCCATATCCAGTATCTGCAAAAAATATACATATATTATTCTCAAAAACAGGAAAGCAGAAAGCTAGAAGAGACCAATGATTAAAAAACATGACTAGACAACAAACGAACAATTTTTTTATACCAGAGCCTCAATGTCAGAGAAATGAGGAACATCATCTTCGACGTCAGAATGCTGCTTTTCTTGACCTGAAGTCGACACAACAGCAGCTGTACGCAAAAGCCCCATTTCTGCTGAAACCGGATCATGATGCAAAGGCAAACATGCTTGTACAGCAGATTGCATCTTTACTTCCTCTGGATAACTATCAGTAGCATTTTGGGTATATGTTTCAGTATTATCAGTCTCTTGAAGGTGATCCTCGAGAAAAGATGCAAAAGAAGCATCAGGGTCATTGTGCTTTTCGAGACTTGGAGGTAAGCTTTCTTCCTTGAGTACATCAACTGTTATGGTATTTAAAGCAATTGTCACTGGTGTGCTCAAATTTGGTTGTTCAACACAGATACCTGCATGTGTGGGGACCTCAACTACTGAACGACCCTCAGATGACTCAACTTTCTCAGCACAACCCATCTTCGGCAAAATCATAGAACCTGCCTCCAGTGATGACACTATAGGTTCCTCAATTGATGTATCTTCCTTTACTTTGTATAAATCTCCTCCTACAGGAACCCTCTCATTCCTAGATACAGACATAGCAGAGACCAACCCTGTGTTTTCCTGCATGCACTGCTCCAGAATAGTAGAAAATGGAGGATGTGCCTGATCAGGAAACTTGACATGATCATTATTTGGAATTTCAGAATCCTCCGTGTTCAATGCGCAGTACATAAATTCTCGAGATTCAGCCAAATTAATTGTTTGTGAGGATGCAGATGGAATAATAACACCTGAAAATGTATCAATATGATAATCATGAAGGCGAGAAAGCATCTGATCATGTGGAATTTCAAGGCCCATCTCCAAAATGTTTGTTGGTCCAAGATCATTTGAGTCGCCTACAACATGTTGTTGGTTGTTGCTAGGGTAACTCAATATAGTAGTGCTTAAATTGCCAAGGTGAGAGGTATCTGAAACGTCGTTTTCATCCACATCCTGGAACAACTCATCGTCGTCAGCAAAGTCCATATAGGTACCCGAAAAATCCATGAATTCATCTTCAGACATAACCGTTGGACCCACTGCACACATACTATCATCAAGCTTTGGTTCTGAAGGAGCAGAAATATCACATCCTGATGCGTCAATCTTCTTTTCATCATCCAATTTGAGCAATTCTTCGTCTTCGTCTAAATAATGTCCATCCGTTGGAATGGTAGGTGTTGGAGTGTCCTCCATAGTCCTCCAAATAGGCATGCCAGATGAGGGAGATGAATATTCAAGCTGACGGCGCGAACTATCACAGTCTGGGACATGTGAGATTAAGTTATTGTTTCCTATGAAATCAGAACAATGATTTCTATCATGGTCAATGTCAGTGTCACCATTTCCAAAGGAGCTGTCTGCAGCCAAAGCATTGGTTTGTCTGATTTGATGAACATCTGAGGAAGTATCTACATAAATAAGATTATCACCAAGAATGCCTGGAAAATCTTTCTGATGAAAGTTATCTTCAAAAGGCCGAGTCCCATTGCTATATCTTGCTTCAAGTGGCAATGATGAACCTTTTCCTGAAAGTCCAAATAAGCAACTCTTGCCTGCTGTTCCATCTGATACTTTACCTTCTACTAAGCCCACATTTTCTGCTTTGATTGCAGAAGAATCAACTCTCATCAGTTCAGTGAAAACATTCTGCCTGCTGTCATATCCTGCCTCCTGATGACTATAATCGAGACTGAAGTTTTCAATTGGTTGTTTGCACTGAGTTCTCCTGCCATAGGCAGAGTCCCTAATTAACACAGGCGGGACAAGAAAACCTAGACTGGAAGACAAAGGTTCACTACGAATTCTTTTTCGCATGGCATAGTAGTGACTGCAAATACTGTCCACCTTCCTTTTTACAGATGATGACTCCTTTTCTTTAGAATTGCAGGTTTTGTTAGATTTTGCAAGATTCGATGAAGCAAGGTCAAACTCAAGCTCAACAATACGGGCAGATGCCTCTGCTGAGATATCCACATCATACAAGAGAGATCGCCATCTGTCTTCCAACTCGTGAATAGTAAATCGGCGGGAAAAGGGTACTGCACCTTTGGCTAATGACGCCAAAGAAGCCCCTGCCTGTCAATATAGAACACCATGGGATGCTTTAGGACAGAGCCAGTTAATCTATAATTAGAAGTAATGTGATAAACAAGAAGAAATAAAATATTCCTATATCTAAAGGTCAGTAAAGTAAAATTTAGGATAGCAAATCTTAATAACTGCCGAGTTCAGAACCCTCTGCAGATAACACTCATTATCCAGCTTTTGGATCCAACACTAAGCTATAACCAAACATATTTAAGGCTTAAAGTCGCTTACTTCAAAGATAGTTCTGTTCTATGCTCTGACAAATGATAATACTACAAACTAAGTGCATATGGAATCCCCATTTTCTTTTCATTCAGGGAAGTCAACCTGATGGTGGGTAGAGATGCTCCGGTAAACTATTAAATATATATATACATAGAATCTGACTATGCTCCACTTGATAGGATTTGATTCTCAAATACTATCAAATCGGAATTATATATTAGGCCATCAAAATTTAAATCTAACAGTATGGATGTGATATATTATATGTAAATAGCTTATAATCAAAAAATGAAATGATTTGAACAATTTTGACTTAAAATTTGACACTAGCAAAAATGAATGGTTTAAATATCAGGTTACAATATTCAGTTTTGTGGCACATGAATATATACAAGGCACAAGAAACAAAATTTCAAAAGTACATCTAAACTTTATATTTATATTTAAGCTATTTCAGTGTAATAGATCACATCCATGCATTAGCTGTTGTATTTCGATGGTGGATCATATACTTTCCAGTTGAAAGGATCAAAGCTCCAATCCTATCATGAAACAGAAGGTTAAAACATTCATTTTGGTGCCACATGAATACATGATGCACAAAAAAAAAGTTTCCAAGAAATCTAAGTTTTACTATTAGGCTATTTCAATGGATCATGTCCACATGTTAGATTTTGTATTTTTTATGCGCAGTCGTATACTTTCTACTTAAAGGATAAGAGCTGAGAGCTCAAATCCTAGCAAGTGGACAATACTATGTGTTGCTGCTTATTTTGGTGTGGGAGCAAATACATAATGAGTTTATATTTCGAAGGAAACTACTAAAAATCTAACATTTGATCGTCGCCGTAAAAAGTGGTTAAAGCTCCTGAGATTGGATCTGGATTGTTGAAAGAGAACCTTGATTTGAATCCGATGGTTGCTGACGTAGCCAATGAACCTGCATAAAGCCTGAAACACCGGCCTCGGCGACAGACCCTTCGACGCTCAAGTCTGAACCATAGAGAGAAAAAAAGTTTGAGACATAAATTTCTGATTACCTTCTAATTGAGGGAGGGAGGAGGGTATTTATAGGTCTGAAAAATAGTTAGGAAATTGATATAAATTTGTTCTCCTGTAAATTCTCTGCCTTACTCTTTCGGTGGGGACAAGAGATTTGACTTACAACCCTCATGGACTGGGTCTCTCTGTTGGTGGATCTAATCGCTTTTAGTGGGCTTGAAAGCGGCCAATGTCTTGTTAATGAGCTTGAACGGTCCAGACTTGTCGGAGAGACCCATTACTGTAAATCTGCCTGTAGAACCTTTAAGATCCGTGTTGGAATCATACAGCCCCGATTTGTTGCGAGTTTGCTATCATCATAAGCCCCCCACTCCCGGAAGACGATTTTTTTTGCTTTCGGAAAGTAGTTTGCCTTGTCTTAGAGTTCTGAGGTATTATCTCATCTTTCAGAGATAACTGAAGATTCCTGAAATTGGTTGAAAGCTTTTGGAGGAGGCTGATACTTTCCTGGTTGAAAGATTCCTGGAACTGGTTGCAATTTTCCATAATTTTTTCGGATTTTTAATAATTTTTCCCCAATTAATAAATTTTTTTGAATTTTTAATTAATTATCCCAATTTTTAATTAAATTTTCGAATTTTAAATTATTTTTTGGGGATTTTTAATTGAATTATCATATCTGGCACGATTTTTGGAGCAATCTGGTGCGTTGATCAAGCTTAGGCTTGCCCGCTGAGTGAATTCAATGGTCATGATGGAGCCGTTGTGATGGGGAGGCAACGTGGCGAAATAAGGTGCGTCCATCGAAGCAGGGTTGGCTTGCTGATGGGATCAAGCGGTTGAGAAGCGGAGCAGGGAAAGCAGCAGCGAAGTCGTGACATGGCGCGATCGGGTTCGCTGATCTCGTGCGCGCCCGCGAATCTGAGCGATCCGGTGATCGACAATTATGCAACAGAGCTGCTTGGTTGTTAGACCGTTTTGGCAACCAAATGGATCGAGTTTGGGTCGACCCGCTTCGTCCAGACCCGTTTGCGAGCATCTTGAAGCGGATGGAGTGCAGTGAAGGCGCTTGCTCGCATCGTGAGGCGATCAGATGGTTGTGCCGCAAGCGCACCCTAGGTCACCTGACTGTTTAGGCGACCTACTCTTCGCTCTTGCTGACTTCGGAGCTCGTCGACCACCCCCTTGGAGTCGACTTCGTTGCTGCATCGTCTTGGAGTTTCGCCGAGTTTCGAGGACCGTGGTCGAGCGGGGGCTTCGTTGGGATTAATTACGGCGAGCTAGGTTTTCAGCGACCAACCCCATCGTCGATCATGAAGCTTTTGGCAACCACAGTGGTCTTGTCGACCATCGCCTTCGTTGAGCTAGTGTGTTGGGCGACCAAGGTACTTCGGCAATCACTCCTCTTGTCAACTTAAGGTTTTGGCGGGCTAGTCGAGGAATTTTGCCGACCACCCCTTCGTCGAGCTAGGATTTTAGGCGACCAACCAAGAGCCTCGTCGACCAAGGTTTTTGGCAACCAAGCTCTTTGTCGACCTTGGAGCTCGCCGTTCTCGCTGTTGAGCTAGAGCCTCGTCAACCAATAGTTTTTGGCGACCAAGCTTTTGGCGACCAAGAGGCAACGAAGAACTTCGGCGACCAAGGATTTTCGTCGTCTTGGGTTCAAGCTGAGTCGGGAGCTTTTGTCGAGTTGAGTTTGTATTGGATTGAACTCGAGTTTTGTTCATCTCCGGAGTTTGGTGGAGTTCGAATTACACCAAGTTTGAAGTCGGGTTTTGTGGACCTAGGGTTTGACGTCGACTTGGAAGTTAGCAAAGCTTGAACTTCGGTTTGGCCAAACAGACACTTGGCCAACTTCGGGGAGCCGAGCTTAAACATCGACGTACTCTTTTGGAGCATTATTGGATTGGATTTCGGCCAAGTTTTAGAAGCTCTTGCAAAGTTGGAGTTTGGCAAGTGTTGGAGCTTGGCCAAGTGTTGATAGGTGTTAAGTTCAAGCTAGGCAAAGTTAGAAGCTTTTAGTAAAGTTGGACTTGTTGCAGAGCTTTGTTGAGCTTGGTTTGAAGATCTTGCACTTTCGCTTGCCAAGCATTTATTGAGCGGCCTACCCCATTGAGTTAGAAGCCATAGTTAATTTTGGCTTCGAACGAGTCGGTGATCATGTAATTTGATTTGGGGATTCCTTGAGTGTTCGCCCACCAAGTGTTTGTTGAGCGATCTACCTCGTCGAATCGCTCTATCGTCGACCAAACGTTGTGTCGTTCACTTGTTTTATCAAGCGTTTCTTTGTTAGACGAGTGTTCTTGTTGATTTGGGTAATGAGCGCTTCGATCATCAGATCTTGTGGATAGCTTAGATGTTGCCACGTGGCAATTTGATCATGGTGGCTCTATAAATAAGACCCAAACCCACCCTTTATTTGCTCATTTACTTCTTTCACTCTCTCTCTCTATAATTTTTTTGAGAGCTCTCTTTAGCTCTTGTGGTAGTTTACCATGAGGTGCTGGTGGTTTGAGGGTGGTGCTAGCGGTCATTGTATCTTTAATATTTTTGTGAGCTTGATCAAGTAACTGATTTGTGATTGTTGTCAGTTATGTCTAGCATTTCGTCAAGCGACTCTTCTTATGTTGCAGTCTGTTTAGAGGTAGACGGCAGTGTATAATCTAACCATTTCACTAAAGAGGAGAAAGGGAAAGGCGTGGTTGGCCGAAAAAGACGGTCGTTGAGCCGAAGAGAGACAGGGGATGTGCACTTAAGACACCGTTGTTTTTAGTTCCTGAGTTGATTAGGAAGTACCCTGAAGTAGATCGAGATTTCCTTAGGAACGACATGAAGTATGCTGGGCCAGACCAAGTCCACACCACTGAAATCACGAGGGAAGAGCTTGCCATGATCAGTGCGGCCTTCGGGATCCCTTCCGTGTATGGGTTACTCTTGTCGGGTCCCGGAGTTAGAGCGTGCTACACGATGTATGAAGAGTATTGTTTCTTCTCATGCAATGCCTTCTACGTGGGGCTTCGTCTGCCCCTTCACCCCTTTGTCAGAGAGGTGCTCCACTGGTATACGCTGAGTCCGATGTAGCTTATGCCGAACGTGTGGAAGAACGTGGTGGGATTTCGTCCTACAATGTCATAGGCTCGGAGCCGAATCGAGCTTGGACGACACTTTAAGATCTCCCAGTTGAACAAGATGGAAGAACAGGGGTATCTTTGCCCTCGCAGTAACCGGGAGTTGATCTAGATCCCTGAATTGATCAAGTATTAGAGGGAGAAGTTTTTCATTGTTCGTAGTCCTGAACCGACATGGAGAAAGACAGTTTTGATGGCACTGAGAGCGAAATCGGTGGCGACTGCAACGGAGAAGAGTTTCAGTGACGCTCTTCTCGTGCAGAAGATGTTTGCGTGGCGAGATATCGCCGACGAAGTTCTCTTTGAGGGTGGTCTTAGCCGGGTGGATCCCAGTATGATTTATTATTTTTCATTTCCTTCCATACTTTGTTACTTAGTTGATGTCTTTGCTATTTGTGTTGCTTTGTTTTGCATTGTGAGTTCTCATCTCATCGTGTTTCATCTTGCAGGGAAAGCAAGGATGGACTTTGAAGACTTGATCAGCAATCGAGAGACCCTCCGCAATAAAAGAACCGAAGAGCCTAAAAAGCGCAAAAGGACAGCTAGCCACACCCCTACTTCGAAGACGTCAAAGGATCCCTCTGCCCCGGCCCCGATCGTTCCAACGGAGATGCCTTTGGGAGCGTCGCCTGATGTTGCCTGCAGGGGTTCTTCCCTGGCGGCTATGGTAGCGAGTGCTACGCCTCTCCCACTGATCGCCCAGGCTACAGTGATTCTTAGCGATGAGCATGAGATGATTCACGATCCCAATTGGAGCGTGAAGTAGCAGGAGAGCTTCCTCGACAACTCAGCTGCTTGCTTGGACGGGATTCACCACCTCCTCACTCCAGCTGATCGGGAAAGGCTGAAGATGGAGCCTCCTGAAAGATCCATCTTAGAGATTGTTCGGTGCAGATGACAGTACGTCTAGTGTTTTTTGAAGATTTTCACATTTTCCGTTCCATTGTTTTGAAAGTTTTTCTTCTTTTTCTAGATGATGTATCACTTTGGCCACTTGATCGATTTTTACGCGCTGAGGAGCCGAGGACGCAGGTCTCTCACGCCGAGAGGGACAAGAAGAATGCTGTCAAGGAGATCAAGACGGAGTTAAAGGCGTCGAAGAAGAAGGGGGGGAATTATGCCTAAAGTTGGAGGCATCGAAGAAGAGGGAGGAAGAGTCGTGTCTGTGGCTTGAGGCATCATAGAAGAGGTGGCCGACCTCGTGTTGGAGTTAGAGAAGGCACGGGCTGAGATGCCTTGGCGGTGAAGGCCGCCGAAGCCAAGGTGGAGGCTGAGGCCAAGGCCAAGCTGCAGAGTAAGACTAATAAGTCCTACGCCCGGGCTATCTCTCATGTGGCAAAACGTGTTCCTGGCTTCACCGAGGGGTACCACGTAATGCTCCGTCCTGGAGAGATTCCTAGGGATGACAGAATCAGGGAGGATTGTGATGAGGGCGGCACTCCTATGGGGGGCACAAAAAGTGGCTCAGGGTAGAAGAGCAAGGGAAAGAGCAGCTAGAGGCTCCTTGGCCTTAGTTCCGCCAAGACATGTGGACACTTGATTCATCCTCCGTATTTTTAATTGCTTTTGTTTTCGATTTCTGGATGACGCCATATTGCGGACTGGCCATTGTACTCTTGTATCTTCCATTTAGTATATGAAAAATGCTTTCTCGCTTTTATTAACACTTGTGTATTGTTTTGGTGTATTTGGAATTACTCTTGGTTGCGACATTTTGTTGTTTATCTCATTTTTGTGATTGTATCCCTCGTCTTGTCAATGTTGAGAAAACTCTTTGATCCTTTTCATAGGCAGATGATTGCAGGAGCTGGGGAGAAGCCGCGAGGCTGTGAGGTTGAGCAGCTTCGCAAGAGGTTGTGCATAATGGAGTTAGAGCTTGATCGTCTCACGTGATCAGTCAAAGGACGAGTGGTTGAAGACAGTGTTAGTCGAGAGAGACTTTGAAATAACCCACTTGCGTGTTGATCACCTCGTCGATATGCCCTTGCTCCCCAAAGTAACAAAGAACAGTGTTGAGGAGTGTACTCTTCTCCGAGAGGTGCTTGTGGAGAAGGAGATATACCGTCTCCAAGAGAAGTTTGGGGGTTGTGCACGGCTAGCACTTCGCGTACTGTTGATGTTAGAAATGGTCCAACAGTTGGTGGAGCACAGTCGACTGCTAGAGGAGCGGGCATGATTGCACAGGTGGCGCCTCACCATCCTAGTGATGCTCAGACTAGGGCGACCACGTTGTCAAGTTTGGTTCCTACCCACGGAGGATCGCGTGCATCGGGTCATGGTCACCAGACTCAGTCTGCGGGATTGGCACTTCCAACCTAGAGTTCAATCGGCCCAAGAGAGATGGTGTCCGGCAAAAAGCCCACAAGGAAGATTGTGTCCCTTTGGAGAAACATTCCTCGCCCACGCAGCCGAAAAGATGGTATGTAGATCATCTTGCAAGACTACTATAGTACTATGTCGCTCAGCGTTTTGGCAAACTTTTGTAGTGATGCTTTTATTTAAAGTTGCAGACTCATTTGTAATACAGCCATTGTAACAAGGCACATAGTTTTGTACTTGAAAATTTTAGTAGTGCTATTGGATCCAAGATAGATTTATGACAATCCTGCGATTGTAAAAAAACTTGTTTGTGCAATGAAAGCTCTTTTATATGCTTGATCATTGTTATGTAATTTGTTGTAAGAAGTTGATGAGTCGTTGATAGAGCTCTTGCGAAGAGCCAGGCATCGAACTCGTTGTTTGAAGTTAACGAGTTGTTGATGGAGCTCGAGCGGTGTCTAGAGCGATTGACAGAGTTAGAACTTATCCATTTTGTACCTAGCTAGTTGTAAGAGCAACTCCAGGGAGTTGAACACCCTTGTATGGGTGTTTAGCTAATTGTAGAAGCAACTCTAGGGAAGAGTTGGACTCCGAACTAGTCGTATGAGAATTGTGAGTCTCCTCCAGTGGCAAGTTGAGCTCTAAACTTGCTTATTTGCAGGCTTGGTGAGCAACTACAATCCACGAGTATGGACCTTTAATCCGTCTTTAAGGGCTCGAGACCGTTGCTCTCCCTCTTAACCTTGGTGGCATGACGTGAAGACTCGGTGTTCCTCACGGTAAGTCTGATCTGAGACGTGATCTGTGCAGCTTCCCACAGACGGCATCAATCTGTTCCGCTTATTTTAGTGTGGGTGCAAACAGATAGTAAGTTTATATTTTGAAGAAAACTACTAAAGATCTATCCTTTGATCGTCTAAAAAGTGGTTAGAGCTCCTGAGATTAGATCTGGATCGTTGAAAGAAAACCTTGATCTAAATATGACGATTGCTAATGCGGTTGATGGACCTACAAAAAACCTGAAACACCAGAGTTGGCCCCGGCGATAAACCCTCCGACCCTCAAGTCAGAACCAGAGAGAGAAGAAGAGTTTGGGAGAAATTTTCGATTACCTTTTTACTGGGGGAGGGGGGAGGTCTCAAAAACAGTTAGAAGATTGATATAAATTTGTTATCTCCTATAAATTGTCCTCCTTAAGAGATAGTGTCAATTACTCTTTTGGTGGGGACAAGAAATTTGACTTACAACTCTCATAGCTTGAGTGTCTCTCTTGATGGGTCCAGTTGCTTTTAATGGACTTGAAAGCGGCTCATATCTTGTTAATGAGCCTGAATAAGACCCAAACCTGTTCGAGAGGCACGTTACTGTTAATCTGTATGTAGAAGCTTTAAGATCCGTGCTGGAATTATATGGCCCTAATTTGCTGCAATTTTTACCATTATCATTATGTATACTCCTAGTGATACATATACAAATTCCATAATCCATCAATTTATAAAGCCTGAAACCTACAGATGATTTTCAAATGCTACAAAATATTCAACTGTTTATCTCTTGAAACCATACATAAACTATGAACCAAATCACAAAAAAGTTGTATTCTCAAATAGTATTTGTGTAGCAGACAGAAAATTTGATTAACATGGTCAGCAGAAATCAACCTCTTCGAACTGTTGAAAATAAGTGCCACATCTAAAATCACACCTTAAATAGAAACTTGATGTACAAATAATGCGAAATAATATGCACTTGATCATGTATTACATATTTAGGTTACTATGCATGCATATGCATAATGTACAACAACCACAACAACCACAACAAAAGGGAAATGTCCTGTGTTTGTAGATAAATCTTACGATCTTTGCTCCCCTTTCAATGAAGTCTTTAAGTATTACAACTTAGTGATGAGTGAAATATACACATAAATTTATTACTCTTTTTACGCATTAAAGTTGCAAGTTCTCGTTGATTTCTTTAAAATTTATCTTATTTCTACTTAATTTTATTTATTTGTTTGATTTTATAGGAATGAGATAGATAAATACAAAATACAAACGTTGTTGGTGAAATCAAGGAAGAGTGCAAGGATAAAGATTTCAAAATTCAAATTGATTTTATGTAAAGATTTCTGGAAGATTTAAGCACTCAATTACACATGTTTACAAATTGGCCCTTTGAAGAACCAATAGAAAATATTTTGATCAACTAGAGGGTGAAATAAAATTTTGTAATAAAAATAAAAGTTGAGTAAATTTAAATTAGGGTTAGTTAACTGAAGTCAGAAGAGGGAGAACGGGAGGTCTGCACTCTGGCCGAAGTCGGAAGAGAAAGAAAAGAGGAAGAAGGCACGGAACCGAGGCTTGAATTTTCGGCAAAAACGAGTTTTTCTTCTTCTCTTCTAAATTTTATTATCATGCAATCCGATAAAAACATGTTTGTTAGTCGTTAATTTATTATGAACTAAATTTATTTTTCTAGGATTTCGATGTAGCCTAGTTCTGAGAACACAATTCTAATTTCATGTTATTTTGTTTTCTAATTTTTCATGATTGTGTGTTTAATTTTTGTTCTTAATGCTTACAATTGTTGGTCGTAAATTTATTATGAACTAAATTTTTTTTATAGGATTTCGATGTAGCCTAGTTCTGAGAACACAATTCTAATTTCATGTTATTTTATTTTTCTAATTTTTCATGGTTGTGTGTTTAATTTTTGTTCTTAATACTTACAATTGTTGGGCCAACTATTGTATGATTTATTGAATCATGAAGAGACCGAGAGGTAATTTGTGATTTAGAAATACAGAGTTAAACACCACTGATTGAGCAAAATTAGAGATGATTTACTGCGATTAATGTGACTAAAAAAATCCATTAACTTAATGAGTCTTCAATTATTTAAATTTGCATAGAGATATGACAAATGATTAGTTTGAGATATTTTTGGTGTTGTTCGAGAGAAAACATTGAATAATTAGGGGACTTTGGTCTACAACTTAGAAAAATAGAATTTCTTGTGACATAAAATTAAGAATTGTGTGGGATTAACTAGGTGAATCAAAAGCCCTAGAATTAGTTTTGCTATTAATAAACAAATTTCAGATTTTCATCATTCTTAATTAGTTTAGTTCTTTCCTTTAATTTAATTTGGTTTAGTTGCTATTGTTATCATATTTTCGGTTTTCCAAATAGTAGTTTATCTAGTAAATTTTGGTAGTCAATAAAATAATTAGTCTGTGTGGGTACGACACTCTTTTCACTAAAACTATACTTGTTGTGATTTTGTACACTTGCAAATATTCCCATCACATAGTGACAATTTGTCCCTCTGGTTACAAAATCAAGGCGAAAACACTCTTTCTCAAGATATCTTCAGAACTTATCATGACAGTGGTGTTCTGTCTCCGCTCTCCACCTTCCTTCATGGCTTAAACAAAAACATTTTGAATGATAAACATGTTTCCGGATCTCCGTGTGTTAAATCATTCTTTCAAATATCAGCATATATAACATGTATACCAGCCCATATAACGGTTTTCGGGGATTCAGATTACGATATGGACCATATAGCGAAAAATAAATAAATAAATAATTTATATAAAAAAAAGGAATTACCAAAGTTTTAGCAAATATCTATCCATTAGTCTTGGTGGCATATATGGATTTTTCGCACAACAAAGCATATTGGTGCATATGGATTCTTTTTTTCTTTTAGCAACTAGAAAAATATCATGCTAGCTCTTAGAGAGAGTTGTATTAGTCCCCAACTCATTAATATAATACCAACCAAACTCTCTTAATATAATCATCTCCTACTCCCTCATTGCCCACCACCAACCCTATTTCGCGCCCTCGAGTTGCTGCATTGATGTTTGGGGGGGTGAATTAGTAAAAAAAATTGTTTAAATTATGGTCTTCCTTCTTTTTCTTCTTATCAGTTTTCTCCCCCTTTACTGCTCTTCTGCCTATTTTCCTACTCTTGCTCCTCATTTCTCTTTTCTCTTTGTTGTTCAGAAACAGCAAGAGAAACCCAATCTTGTCCATCTATCGTACAAGAATATAATTTTTTCCCTTCAAGTTATAACATTCTTATCTCTAATATTATAATGGGAGAAGACCTTAGTGTCATTTGTCAATCTACCAACCTGTGCATTGCACGTGCATAACTAATATGAAAGAGGTCTCAGGTTCGAGTCCTCACTACATCATATTTTTTACTTTAATTTTTTTAATATATTAAATGTGCATCACTCGTGTAAATTACTATCTATCTATCTATAATATAATATATAATCTACTATTTTAATTGAAGAGTTGCAGTTGTAAATCTACCTACTTACGTGCAACTCCAACTCTCCCATTATAGTCTTCACATTACTTTCAAAAATATATAATCATATTTATTACGATATGCATCACACGTGTAAATAGTACGTGCATCACATGTGTATATTACTAGTCAAATAAATGGCATTAGGACTTGCATATATTGTACATGAATTACGCCTTTGGCTGAATCATTAATATCAATGCCTAATATCGACTTATTATCCTGGTATTATCCAATATCCACTACCTGATATGAACCACATGGCATATGATCCTGATATCTGATATTTGAATCTTGTATTTAGTCAGAAATATCAATTGTGTACATCAATCGTCATGTGCCAAGTTTCGCACCTACAGTGGCATTGAGATTAAAACTAACTCCAAACCTATGTAAAGATACATTACTAGTCAGATTTAGGTTAGGTCTAGAATTCCCACCTCCAGGTTTTAACTTCAGATATATAATGTACACATCTAACCCAAAAAGCCTGGTCAGTGTTAGGTTCAATGTGTATATTATCTATTTAATGTTAATGCACTCTTTAAAGCTTTTAGCCAAAACATAGTTGTGATGATGACAAGTAGGTTATGCAAAAAGAGAGGTCACTGGTGACCTCACACCACTCTTGAGATTTGTGGTGCTTAATTGTTTATGGCTTCATACCATTCTGCAATAAAAATCAACATTTTTCTTCAAAATAATGGAAAGTTTCCCTTCATTCATTTTCAAGTAGAGTACACACAGAAGAGAGTCAGAGCTTCATATAGTAAAAGTTAAAAACAAAATCTTAGCAAAATAAACTCCTGCTAATCTTCAAGATAAATCTCAAACTAAATAGACAACAACTACAACTAACCATGAAAGATTCTACTAAATCTTTGAGGCATAACAATTCAAATCGACTGAAAATAACTCTGATGATCTTTGTAGTTCTATGATCGCTTTGGAGGTTTTAGAAAATATTCAGTTGGCTTTGTTGTTTTGATCTTCTGTCACACATCAAGTAATGCAATTGTTCAGCTCCATATAATAGAACGAAGGGATAATGCTAAAATTAGTTCCATGATTTACCTTTAGAATTTCGTTTTTTTTTTAAATGGACAACTTTGGTAGGAAATACAATGAATATCAATAATCTTCAACAAATAAGTCAAAAATCTATAACTAATTTAACAGCAATATGGTATGTATTAAGATATGGTTGGCTACCTAATACACAAGGCAAAATCATGAACCCCGATAAAACCTTAAGTTCCATGAAGAGCTTTGAAGTGTTTGTTACCATTGAACGTGGGTTTCACCAAGTTTATAAATAGTGAATCCCATATGTACACATGGGATGGTTTCAGAAAATGGGTTCCACTTTTTTTTCACACCAAAACCCATGAAACCACACTTAATTATTATTTAAATTGCTCCCCCAAAATCCATATATGAAATTTCAATGTTTTTTTTTTGCACAGACACCACTCACAAATTTCAACATTGTGTTTTTGCCCCCCCCCCCAAATTTTGTATTTGTATAAACACAGCAAATTGAGTATTTGTCTGAATATCATTAAGAATGTGAGGCGCACCAATAAGTAGTCCTACCTAATTATAATTAAACTCATAGAAAGTTCATCACCAAATTGTCCCTCCTCATTAACATATTCTACAGAATGGAGGAACTCCCATCACATAGTTCCCTTGTTGGATTTTAAACAAATAATTGGGGAGGGGGGTACAAGTATGGATTTCATTGGGTTTTGATATATCTTTTAATCTAATAAGGGAACTAAGTGGTTGGAGTTCCTCCACTCTATAAAATATCTTAAGGAGGAGAGCAAATTTGGTCAAGAAGTATCCATGGGTTAAACTAAATAGTTAAGTAGCACTTATTGGTGCGCCTCACGTTGTTCATGATATTTAAAGAAATGCTCAATTTCTGGGTGGTTTTTAACAAATACAATTTTGTGGACGGCAAAAACACAATATTGAAATTTGTGTGTGGCGTCCGCACAAAAACCCCAATTTTAAAACTTACATTTATACTCCGATGGGTTTCACCAATCAATATCACAGAGATCAAAACAAAATTTACAACCCCAAAAAGAAGAGTTCTCTCATTATCCATTTCAATCATTTGTCCGAATACAAATTAACAACATACAAGAATAGATTCATTCTGAGTCGGATTCATTCAAGTCAGTATCAAGTCAGCAAATTCTAATAGAAGATGAAAAATTGGGTAAATTATCAGCTACAAAACAACTAACCTTACCTTAAAAAGCAACCGATTCCCAAAACTGTCACAAACCGAATTAAAATAATCGGATATTCAATCGATCGAGCTCTAAATCAAAGCAAAGAAACGAAAATTACTCAAATAATTATTACCTCAACGGCATTTTTCAGCAATAGATCATCCTCCGCAATCCAGTTCGTCGGCGACGACGTCAGTGACGTCAGCACCCCCATTCGTGCCCAAGGCTTGGGATTGAGGTTGGTTATTGAGGAAATTGGGTTAGGGTTTTTGGGAGCTAGGGTTTTAGAAGGGGAGCGAGAGTGAACGGAATCATGTCGATGTCTGAACGGGTCGGGTTGGTAGGGATTGATGATCCGACCGGGTTTAGTTTTTTTAATAGGATCGGGTAAATTGGTTTTCTTTCGGGTGAGATTGGACCCGAAACCATTCGAAAAACCCAACCCAATTATATTAGGCTTAGGCAAAATTTAATAAAACGCCACAAAATTTTGGCCCAGTTTAAAAAAACGTCACTAAACTTTCTTTTTTTTAAAAGACACAATGTTTAACTTTCAACTCACAGACTTCACTACCGTTATCTTTCTTCTACGCGCACTGCACGTACTCTAAAAACGTGACCAAAATACCCTTGTTTTAATTAGGGTAAGAATCATTTCCTTTCCTTTCTTCTTCCCCAATTACTAAGCGGAAAAAAAAAAGAACCCGAATCAGAGCAACCCAAATCTCGTCGATTTGTTACCCTAAGCTTGGGATAGAAAGCCTAATTGAGCTACTTAAGTAAAAGACCCCAAATTGAGCTACTACTAGTCATACCAGGTTAAATTTGGTGCATTTTTTAAAGTTTTTTGTGGTACAAGTTACATAATTCACATTTGAAATTATCTTACTTCAATGGTTTGTTTGAAATGTAGGGAGTCAGTGGAGAATGAATGATTTTGTGTACAGGGCTACTCAATTTTTTGTGCCTAAAGGATAGAAGAATTTTGGTATTATCAGGGTTACTCATTTTTTTGTGTACACTGGGTTTACTTCTACAGTCAACTTATTATCCCATTTTTTGTATTGTTAAATGCAATGTATTGAACATGTACTATAAAATTGAATGCAATGTATTGAACATCTCAGCTGTCTTTATCTCATTTTTCTAGATTTGTGGTGATGAGATTGATCTGATTTGTTATGTTTGATGCTCCAAATTGTAGATGTGATTTGTTTGAGGTGTTGGATTTTGTCGAATCTGCAATGTGTAAATTTGTTGTAAGTGTGTTGTTAGTATAAGTGAAAGTGTGAAATGTACACACTAACAAAGTTGAAAGAAAACCTGATCATATTAAATATACACACTAACAAAGTTGAAAAAAACCTGATCATGTGTACATATTGTACATTATCAATAGTTTAGGGATGTTTTTGTAAACTCAACTAATAGTTTTGTGATGTTCTTTTAAACAAAGGCATATCTCTGTGATGTTTTTTTAAAACAAAAGAATACTTTTGCGATGTTTTTTTAAACCAAACAATACTTTTGTGATGTTTTTTTAAACAATTTTATACGAAAACCTAAAGTGTTCTGAAATGAAAAGATTTGCTTTTTTTTTATCATAACCATTACATCTATTAACATTTCAAACACCAAATGAAACTCCGCAAACAACCCAATCATTCATAAACATTGAGCACACAAGTGAAAGCATAGTTCACATTTCAAAACACATCGATTACATTGTCATCAAAATACAATCATTGAACAGTTCAATACTGCTATTTGAAGACATACAATATGAAAACAACAAAGACAAACAACGACAAAGCAAACCCCTTCAGTGTTCCCTCCTTCACCTTCAAATCGACCACCTTCTTTCGCAATGAGTCGCACTCCACTTCCAATTTTTTTAACCTTTTGGTCGTTTCCTCAACAACCAAACTCATCTTCACATTCTCTGCCATCAAATCAGAGTATGCTTTCTCCCTCTTGTTGTCTCCAACAATTTCTACCCACCTAAAAAAACGGCAATTATCAGTTTCCCAATTTGGGCATCCAGCGAAATATCTTCCAGCATTGGTAGAGGTACTAGCTATCTTAACTACTGCAGGCTCCTTGTGATGACACAACAGGGTTTCACCTCCATCGCAATTCTTTATGGACCTCCTCATTGGAGCTTTCAAAATTGTGGAATCTGCAAGAGAAGTATGCAAAGATTTAAATTGTGCAACAAAAAGATTATATGAGACATAGAAACATCAAGATTATATGATAGATTTAAGTTGAAATAAAGATTCAACCTGACATTGAGCTTTTTGAAAGAATATTGAGTTCCGATTACAGCATCAGATCTGGTAAGGAAGATGAATATATGGGTTGATTGTAAAACTCTAGACCCATACCACATTAACAACAAAAAAATTAACTAAATTGGTCCACCCAAACCACACTTTCATTTGGTTCAAAGAACATCAGAATACCCATACCGAAACCAACATACACAAATATAATAAATTTGACAACCAACCTTGTTCGATTCCTTCGATACACTTTAAGATTGAGAGCTATTTCCGAATCGAACAGTCAATCTCCAAAATATTACTACTGTACGTCAGATTTAAGATTGGGAGATAATTTGTACAGCATTCGCTGAGCTCCACTCCAAGATTTGCTAGAGTACGTTGTTGATTGAACCTATGGGGTGAATTAGGGTTCATTGATTTGGGGATGTTTTTATGGTAAGGAGAAGGAGGAGAACAGGGGTATTTTGGTCACGTTTTTAGAGTACGTGCAGTGCACATAGAAGAAAGATAATGGTAGTTAACTCGGTGAGTTGAAAGTTAAACATTGTGTCGTTTTTTTTTTAAAAAAAAGTTTAGTCACATTTTTTTAAACTGGGCCAAAGTTTTGTGACCTTTTTAAAAAAATTTCCTTAGGCTAAATTTGAAAGAAAAAAAAAACCACTAAAGAATTGGTCATTTTAAAAAACCCCCACTAAACTTTTTTGTTTTAAAAAAACCGCACTCAACTATGTTATCAAAAAACTCACTTTGATGGAGTGACATTTTTCCCAGAATATGCCCCTTTGAACAAATAGACCACTTTCGAAACTAATTCCCAAAATAGACCCTCGCAGTTCCCAACTGTGTCCTATTCTTTTTTGTAGATGCAGTTGGCAACTGCGTTCTAAGTATATGCATGCCACAATAATTCAACTCCAACACTTGTGTCAAAATAGTGTTAAGGAGAAACTATGTTCACCTTAGACCGCAGTTGGCAACTGCGTTTTTGATTGCACTAAGCTCGCAGTTTCCAACTGCATTAGTAATTGGACCCTATGAAAGATTGAATTAGGAATGCAGTTGGGAACTGCGAGCTCAGTGCAATCAAGAACGCAGTTGCCAACTGCGGTCTAAGGTGAACATAATTTTTTTCTTAACACTATTTTGACACAAGTGTTGGAGTTGGATTATTGTGGCATATACTTAGACCGCAGTTGCCAACTGCGTCAACAAAAAAGAATAGGACGCAGTTGGGAAATGCGAATGGTCTATTTTGGAAATTAGTTTCGAAAGTGGTCTATTTTGGGAATTAGTTTGAAAAAGTAGCCTATTTTTGGGGGAAATCTTGACGGCATTAGGTTTTCGTTAAGGTTTATGTCAAAAAACACATTCATTTTTTATTTGTGTTAAAAAAAACATCACTTAACTAATCGGATGTTTAAAAAAACCTCACTAAACTATTGCGTCAGTGCAGTGCAGGTGACATAAACCCTACCGGAAGTTAACTCCATCAATGTGGGTTTTTTGATAATATAGTTGAGTACGTTTTTTTTTTTTAAATAAAAAAATTTAGTGGGGTTTTTATTAAATGACAAATACTTCAGTGGGTTTTTTTAAGATTTAGCCATTATATTATATTACTAGATTCGCCCGTGGGCATGTGCTTATTGCACGTCTTCGGAACAATACAGCATATGAAAAGCCTTGTAAACAGTAGAACAACAATTATGTAGCTCAAGTTTGAATAGTATGACAATAATTAGTTGTAAATAAAAGTCCATATTTCCATTATTATATGTTGAAAAATTATTATAAATGGGGGTATAAAATCTAACTTCTTAGAACTTTGAGAGTAGAAAATGATGAAATTTAACTATTGAGGAGATATTTGTTATTTTCAATGTAACATGAGCAATAAAATAACATAAAAAAATTGAAAATTTATAGATCTGAAATATGAAAATCTAAATTTCTGAGAAAATAGAGAGAGAATGAGAGAGAGAGAGAGAGAGAAATAATTAGATAAATGAATGAGTTGTTTGGGGGATTTGAATTTGAATTTTCGGGGAAACTTTGGGGGGGGGGGGGGGGATGTCTTTTGGGAGCTTAGATCTGAACCATTGATTTTCTTACTATTGAAGGAGAGCCACTTGATAGCTTTTCTTTGTGTTTTATTATATAGTTATTATATTATATTAATTATATATTATATTTTATTTATATCTTAAGCTAATAGGCTTATCCCTCTCTTCTTTCTCTATTTTGAAATAGAGAAAGAAAAACAAAAGTAGGAATTCATATATATATTACACGTGCAATACACATGTTTTAAGGAGAGAAAAAAACCCCAAAACACTCAATTCACGCATCTCTTCGTCTCACACAATCTTATCCCAAACCCCACTCGCCACCCCCTTTTCACACGCCGCTCTCCGTGTCGCTCACCGACGCCCTTTCCCTATGCCCCATGCCCCAAGCCACAATCTCATGCCACCCCCTCTCCCTATGCCGCTCGCCATCGCCATCTCCCCACGCCGCTCAATGCCCCTTCTCCTCACCCGGTCCCCTTTTCCTACGCCGCTCACCGCAACCTTACGCATGCCCCTCACTGTAACACCCTGATTTTTTATTTATGAAGAGTTTGTGATTTTATGCGTTTTGCACGTATAATTTCATATGCATATTTTTTAGAAAAATATTTCTTTATAGCATGAAAAAGTAATTATTCTCTTTATTTTCCAAAAAGACTATTTTTAAAAGCCTAATTAAATCCTAGGCCTAATTATCTCTTTCTAGCCCACTATAATTAATTAATTAATTATTTTATTAAGAGCCCATGGTTAATAGCCCATTAGTGAGCCCATTTAACTTAATTCCTCTTTTATTTTGTCTAACATGTAGTGTAGACCAATTTAGTAAACAATTAATTAAAACACATGAAAAAACTTATAAAAAGGGGATAGTAGTTTGCATGTGCATTGCACTAGCACGTGCAAGGTGCACTCTAAGTGTAGGCCGAGTTTCACCAAAGAGAGGGAGAGATGGATGAAGTGGGGAGGTGGTTGCTCCATCATGGGTAGTTGCTACAACTCCCCAATTCATCTTGGCTTTTGATCCTTAGCTATTTGGACTAATCATAGCCTTCCATTTGCACTCCAAATTAGTATAAATAACCCCCCCCCCCCCCCCCCCCCCCCCCCCACTCATTCACATTTACACTTGAAAAAGAATTGAAAATAAACGAATAGAAAGAAAGAAAGAAAGACAAAATTGTGAGTAAAAGATTAGGAGTGTTGTGAGTTAAAAGATTGAGTGTTAGTTGTGTGTGTTCCCTTCCCAAGCTAGGCCGGCCTGCCATTGGAGCAAGAAGAAGGAGCTCAAGTACCATCAAGCTAGGATGAGAAGTCAAATTGGTGGCTCAATCTAGGAGGAGAAGGTTTCCCTTGTTCATTCTAGGAGATCATTTAGAAGTTCTTGTGTTTTCTTTCCATTAAAGGTGGGTGATTTTCTCGAACTTCTAATAAGACATCATGCTAGGGGATTATTTGATAAAATTGAAAAGAAAACTCTAGTTGATTTAGACATTAGTTGTGAAATGAGACAAATTAAATTGGTAGAAATGCTTATTAAAAAGATTGTTATTTTATGTAAATTGTGATTATAATTTTAGAACTTACCATGCTACCATTATTTATATTTATATGCTTGTTGTGTGTTAAAGTAAGAAAGTATGATTGTATGTTTAGTTAATTGAAATGATAACCATGCAAAATGTGATTTTTATGAATTCACTTGTTAATGGCATAAAAAAAGGGGAAAATTGTTGCTGAAATAATTGTATAATGATAATAAAAATAATAAAAGAGAGCTATGGAAAGTTTGAATGCAAAATTATAAAGAAACTACATTTGTATGTGCATTTTCGAAATTGTAGATAAAAAATGTATGTAGAGAGGAAAATTATACTTTTTATGTCAAAAATTAAGTTTATTTTACTGACATATTAGAAATGCATAAAAACTATATTCTGGAATTTTAGAATGAAATTTGAGAAGAAAAGAATTTAAAAATAGTTGTTTTTATAAAAATTCGAAGTGAACAGAAACCTAAATCAAAACCCCTAAAACCCAACCCATATCAGGTTAGTCACTTGGACTTATTGGTTATTGGGTGCATTCGGGTGTGCTTATTGTAGCGCGTGGGTTTGGTCGTGGGTCTCGAGTTTGAAACTGGGCATTAGCCCTTTTGTTTTATTTTTTGAGAAAAATTCGAGAACAGAGAATGAATTCATATTGGTTTAAACCCCTACTTCTATCGCTACTGCGCTCTGGCCTTTCTGGTTAGCTGAGGCACCACAGTGTGCTGCACTGTAGCTGTGGGTGGCTTTGGGTTGCGGGTTCGATTCCTGAGCATGGCATATAAACTCTGGTTTTTAACTCTTTTAATTGATTTTTGACTTTTAAAAATCCGGAAAAAAAATACTATAATTATTCTGAAATAACCGAGACTTCATGAAAAATATTTATACAATATTTCGACTTAAATAAAAGATATTGAGCAGTAAAAATTGAGTAGACTTCTATAAATGGACATTTGCATAAGTATAAAATGTGATTTAATTCATGAGAAAATTCTACCTAATTTATAAAGATGATCTTGTATGAGAAAAATTAAAGAGTGTTTATTTATGAAATTTTATTTCAATAATTTGTGCAAGTCGTGCATTTGAAAGTTAAATGAAAAATATGATTTTGATTTTGAAGGAAAGAAATAATAGTACGAGAATTAAATGTATTTATTGAGATTAATCTTGAACGAGAAAGTTATAAATCGAAATTGAACTTTAGGTATGAAATTGATTCATAAAAAGAAATGGAAATTATGTTGAGTTATGAAAAAGACTTTATGAGTATGAAAACTCAATTTTGTGATTATGAAGTGAAATTGAGAACTAAAGTGTAGCTAAGCCTTATACCGGTATTGAAAAGAAATAGTTGAACTGAGACTTGAAATGAAAAGACCAAGACTTGGGGTCATGTTATATAAATGGTTAAGACCGGTATAGTGGAAGGGCTAACTCTAAAGGATTGATTTTATTCATGATTCAAATAATTAAAGACTGATACATAGTGAAGATGTGACGAAAGTAAGAGAAAAACACAAGTATGAGGGTCTCGGAACTACGGCGTGAGAATATTCACAGGCTGTCTACACGATGCGTCGTGTCATGACGTGGATATGTCTCCAGGAGTCTGTACAGCAGGCGACGCTTGTGGTGTGTTTGGTGACTATCGGTGGTGTCATGTCCCATGACGGAGGCTGACTTGTCCAAAGGTTCTATATGATGCGTCGTGTCATGACGTGGGATTCCCCTCCAGGCTGTCTGGACATGAGCTCGTAACTCATAGAATATCTAGGATACTTATCGTAGTTAATGTAGTAGGTTAAGTCATGACGAAGGATTGAACCCTACAAGATGAAGAACGATTAAGGGCTTGCCCTCAGACCTATGTAGTATGGGATGCATAGAATCCGAACAAGTGTGCATTAGTGTCATGTAACATAAATAATTGCATCAAGAACTAAGTGCACATTCACACACGACATCAATAGGATAGTCCCCGTAGTTCTTTATGTGACAAGTTTGTACTTTCCAAGTAAGAGAAAATTGATGTACTATATCCTAGCGTCAGTTGAATGAACTAACGTGCCCACAGTTTCTATGCAGGATAAAGATTAACAAGACTAAAGTATGCATGATGCTTAAAGAATGATTCAAGTGTTGTACATTTCTATTCATGTAATTGTTGTAATTGCTTCTACTGTAAATATGTAATGTAAATGTAACTCTGATGTAACAAAGGTTTTTAATTCCTTGTAAAATTGTACGAAGATAAGTGTAAAGATCCTGTGGAACTTCGAATTCGGTCTTATTAGGAATTCGAGGTGTTACAGAGTGGTATCAGAGCCACACTTCCAAGTAGTACAAAATTATAAGGAACGACACCCTAGATGTGGACATTAGAGTGCGTGTTGAGTCTAGAGATTTAAATGTAAGTCACTTATATTTGTGTTTCTCTATGATTTATGCTTCTTCTTCTCCTTTCACTAAGATGGCGGACCACTTTGACCCAGCTGGAGGTGATGACTGGCACATAGTCGAGAAGGATTACTACCCCTGGGCAAGCTGATTCGGACGAAGAAGATCCTAAAGAATTCGAAGAGGAATGACCTGAGTCCCGAGAGATCACTCCACCCCCAGATTCATCTGATGATTCCTCCGACGAGGAAGAACCAGTTCCGAGTAGTCTCATTGTGTCTCTTCCGAGGCAGGTAGAGACTCAGAGGGAGAGAGCGGAGCTACTGCAGGCACAGTGTGCGAAGTGCAAGGAGAGCATTGCAACTCTCAGTCATCGTGTTTGGGAACTTGAGAAGAGGAAAAATATGTACGATGTACTGAAGGAAGAAGTGGCAGAACTACGGGAAGAGCTTCGAGAAGCCAAGAGGAACCGTAGGAACTAGAATGTTGTATCTTCTTACTGCTTTCATTTAATGTCAGAAATGTTTTAAATTCGAATGTATAAAGTTTGGAATTCAATGAAATAAAGAGTTGATTTAAATTCATGTTTTCTACATCTAATTTAATGGATCTTTTGCATTGGAATATGGCTGGAAGAAGAGCTAGAAGCGGAGAAGGTCTGGACTTGGAAACAGAGCTAGCGAGGGTCTATCAGACACTCAATGCCGTTGCCATGAATCAGAATTAAGGGAGGGTGCCTGTGAATCCAGTACCCGAAGTAATCAAACTCGTGGAATCATTCAAGCGGATGAAACCACCCTGTGTTTAAGGAGAAGTCAGACCCTGACGCAGCTGACAATTGGATCAGACAAGTAGAGACTATCTTCGAAGTCTTGGAGACTCCGGAGGGCAGCAAGGTGAAGTTGGCTGCACATCATATCGAGAAGGATGCGGCTGTGTGGTGGCAGTCGATGAAGCGGACGGTGGGAGATATTGTTCTTGGTTGGGAGGAGTTCTTGGAGGAGTTCCGCAGTCATTATTTCCCATCAGACGTCCAGGAGAAGAAGGCCATAGGAATTTCTGGCGCTACAGCAGGGCGATATGTCGGTTAGAGAGTATGAGACAAGGTTCACTCAACTCTCGAGGTATGTGCCCGAACTGGTGATGGATGAGGCAAAGAAGGCTCGAAAATTCGAGCATGGTTTGAGGCCAAGTTTGAGATCCGGGATGATACCCCTCGATATCAGGAGGTTTGACAAGTTGGTTAAGTGCGCTGCGACCACTGAGACGGATATGGAGCAGTTCTATATTGTTCAGAATGGGAGGAACAACTGGAATGTTGGGAAGAGGCCCGCAGTTTCTGGCAATTTCAGGGGACAGTCGTCAGCTCAGAGGTTCAAACCGATAGAAGCAAATGCTGTCAACATAGCTGGGAGACCCGAAAATATTTGGGTGAGACCTCCGGTGGTGACTTGTTTCAACTGTGGTGAGACGGGACATTACAAATCTCAATGCCCCCAAGCCGCAAATTGTCACCCGTGGTGGACCAACGCAGCAAGTTGGGAAGAAGCCGTACCAGCAGGGGCGAGTATTTGCCTTGACTGAAGCTAACGTTGATGAAGTGGATCATGTCATCACTGGTATGAGGGAGGATGTTTAGAAGTGTTTTTCTGTTGTTCTCTTTTCCCGCTTTATTTAGTGAACTGTTATGTAACGAGTGTGTGTTATGTAACAGGAGAACTTTATTTGAATGGAAAGAAAGCTATTGTTTTGTTCGATACTGGGTCCTCTCACACTTTTGTATCACCTAAGTTTGCTAAAGTTTTAGGAGTTGAGCCGAAAGTCTTTCTAGGTAAAGTCTTGGCAGTAGCTACTCTATCATGGGAGACTTTAACCATTGATCGGTATTATGCGGACTGCGAGATTATGATTGGGGACAGAATTTTTGGGATTGATCTGATCGTGAATGTCTTGGGAGTCGATGTTATCATTGACATTGATTAGATGTTTGTGTACAGTGCAAGCATCGAGTGCAAGACCAAGAAAGTAACAGTGAAGGCTCCGGGTGGTCCCGAAGTCACTTTTCAAGGGAAGAAGAGATGTTCTGGGCTGGTGGCAGCTATCAGCAAGAAGGAGGTTCCTGTAGAGGTGCAGCAAATTCCAGTGGTTCGGGATTACCCGACTGTATTCTTGGAAGATTTGTCTGGGTTACCCTCGCATCGTGATGTAGAGTTCAACATCACTATTCAGCCAGGGAGTGCACCAATTTCCAAGGCACTGTATAGAATGGCGCCTATAGAGCAGGATGAGGTCAAACGGTAGATTAAGGAACTATTGGAGAAAGGCTTTATTCAACCGTGTGTGTTACCTTGGGGAGCACCGGTGCTGTTGGTAAAGAAGAAGGATGGTTCGATGAGGATGTGTATCGATTATCGGGAGCTGAATAAGGTCATTGTTCAGAACAAGTTTCCTATTCCCCGAATTGACGACCTGTTCGACCGTCTACAAGGAGCAGCTGTTTTCTCCAAAATAGATCTTCGATCAGGATACTATCAGGTTCGAGTGAAGACTGAAGATGTGCATAAGACTGCGTTCAGAACTCGACACGGGCATTACGAATTCTTAGTTATGCCGTTTGGAGTGACGAATGCACCTGCAATCTTCATGGATATGATGAACAGAGTTCTGTGGCCGTTTATGGATTCTTTTGTCGTGGTGTTTATCGATGATATCCTTGTGTACTCCAAGTCAGAGGAGGAGCACGCAGAGCATCTGGCTGTAGTTTTGAAGAAGCTCTAGGAGCAGGAGTTGTATGCCAAGTTGTCCAAGTGCGATTTCTAGAAATCTGAGGTAGCATTCCTGGGTCACATCCTTTCTAAGGAGGGAGTGGCAACTGATCCGCAGAAGATAGAGATAGTGAAGGATTAGGCTAGGCCTACTACAGTGAAGGAAATCAGGAGTTTCCTTGGGCTAACTGGATACTACAGGAGGTTCATTCAGGGCTATGCACAGTTAACCGTGCCGCTTACTGGTCTGACCAAGAAGAATGTGAACTTCAAGTGGACTGAGCAGTGCGAGGTAAGCTTTCAGGAGTTGAAAGAAAAGCTGACTACTGATCCCATTTTAGCTTTGCCTAGAGCAGGTGTTGAGTATGATGTCTACAGTGATGCTTCACATCTTGGGCTCGGTTGTGTCTTAATGCAAGAAGGGAAAGTGATCACTTATGGGTCTAGGCAACTAAGACCGCATGAGAAGAATTATCCGATTCATGATCTAGAGTTGGCTGTGATTATCTTCGCCTAGAAGCAATGGAGACACTATGTATATGGTGAGAAACTGAACATGTACACGGACCATAAAAGCTTGAAGTACATCTATCAGCAGAAGGACCTAAATCCGAGGCAACGAAGATGGCTAGAAGTACTTGAGGACATTCGTCCTGAGATTAAGTACCATCCTGGGAAGGCTAATGTTATTGCTGATGCACTTAGCCGTAAGAGCAGTCTGGCTAGTTTGATTACAACTCAAAGGCAACTTGCAGAGGAGTTGGATCGGGCTGGTATTGAAGTCATTCTGCAAGGCTTGGGATCATCTTTAGCTCAGTTGAGGCTCCAACCAGCGCTGAATGAAAGGATTATCACAACTCAGACGGAAGATGCAGAGATTCAGAAGATAAAGGAGCAGGTTGGTGCTGGCAAGTTGTAAGAGTTTCAAATCAGGGATGAAGTGTTGTGGTTTGGAGAGAGGCTATGTGTTCCGGATCAAGCCGAATTGTGGGAGAGCATTCTTCAAGAGGCACATGCTACTCTTTTATCTGTACATCCTGGGAGTACCAAGATGTATAAGGACATCAAGCAACATTTCTGGTGGCCAGGTTTGAAGGGGGATGTGGCTGAGTTTGTGGCGAGGTGTGAGATATGTCAGCAGGTCAAAGCCGAGAATCAGAAACCCGGAGGTTTATTGCAATCGTTACCTATTCTGGAATGGAAGTGGGATAATATCAGTATGGATTTCATCACGGGTTTGCCCAAGAGTTCAAAGGGCAATGATGCGATTTGGGTCATAGTCGATCGACTAACCAAGTCTGCTCACTTCTTAGCGATGAAACTCATTTCCTCGATGGACAAATTGGCCGAGCTGTATGTTGGAGAGATCGTCAGCCTTCATGGTGTTCCATTAACCATTGCGTCTGATCGAGATGCACGATTTACTTCGCATTTCTGGAGGAGTCTTCAGACAACTCTGGGTACCAAGACGGATTTTAGCACTGCTTTTCATCCTCAGACCGATGGGCAGACCGAGAGAGTCAGCTGTATTCTTGAATATATGCTTCGGTGTTGTGTTCTAGATTTTGGAGGCAGTTGGGAAAGGCATCCAGCTCTATTGGAGTTTGCCTACAACAACAGTTTTCATACTAGTATCGGGATGACTCCGTACGAAGCTCTGTATGGCAGGAAGTGCAGAACACCTGTCTGCTAGTTTGAAGTAGGGGAGCGGCAGATGTTTGGACCTGAGATTGTGCAGCAGACCTCTGAAAAGATCAATCTGATCAGGAAGAGGTTGGTGGATGCTCAGAGTAGGCAGAAGAGCTATGCAGACAACCGGAGAAGGGATCTTGAGTTTGAGGTTGGTGACTTTGTCTTTATGAAGGTTTCACCTAGCAAGGGTGTGATTCGTTCGGCAGAGGTGAGAAGTTAGCCCCAAGGTTCATAGGCCCGTATAAGATATTGAAGCGGATTGGAAAAACTGCTTATCGGTTAGAGTTGCCGGAAGAGTTGTCTCAGGTGCACAATGTCTTCTATGTGTCTATGCTGAGAGGGTACATTCCAGATCTGAGTCACCATTTGCCCGAAGTGCCGGAGGGTTTGCAGTTGGATCTGAGTTACATTGAGCTTCCGGTTGAGATTGTCGATCGTCGGGAGAAAGTCTTGAAGAACAAGACGATACCGATGGTCAAAGTAGTCTGGAGAAACCAGTGGGTTGAAGAGGCCACTTGGGAATCTGAGGAGAGGATGATGAGAGATCATCTTGAGCACTTTGTTTGATTTGTATCTTCTTTTCTTTTCTTCTCTTATCTCTTTGTTGTATTTCTGTTTTCTCACACTTTAAGTAAGGTTCCGGAGACGGAACTATTCTAAGGAGGGAGTGTTGTAACACCCTGATTTTTTATTTATGAAGAGTTTGTGATTTTATGTGTTTTGCACGTATAATTTCATATGCATATTTTTCTAGAAAAATATTCCTTTATAGCATGAAAAAGTAATTATTCTCTTTATTTTCCAAAAAGACTATCTTTAAAAGCCTAATTAAATCCTAGGCCTAATTATCTCTTTCTAGCCCACTATAATTAATTAATTAATTATTTTATTAAGAGCCCATGGTTAATTAGCCCATTAGTGAGCCCATTTAACTTAATTCCTCTTTTATTTGTTCTAACATGTAGTGTAGACCAATTTAGTAAACAATTAATTAAAACACATGAACAGACTTATAAAAAGGGGATAGTAGTTTGCATGTGCATTGCACTAGCACGTGCAAGGTGCACTCTAAGTGTAGGCCGGGTTTCACCAAAGAGAAAGGGAGAGATGGATGAAGTGGGGAGGTGGTTGCTCCATCATGGGTAGTTGCTACAACTCCCTAATTCATCTTGGCCTTTGATCCTTAGCTATTTGGACTAATCTTAGCCTTCCATTTGCACTCCAAATTAGTATAAATAACCCCCCCCCCCCCACTCATTCACATTTACACTTGAAAAAGAATTGAAAAGAAACGAATAGAAAGAAAGAAAGAAAGACAAAATTGTGAGTAAAAGATTAGGAGTGTTGTGAGTTAAAAGACTGAGTGCTGATTGTGTGTGTTCCCTTCCCAAGCTAGGCCGGCCTACCATTGGAGCAAGAAGAAGGAGCTCAAGTACCATCATGCTAGGAGGAGAAGTCAAATTGGTGGCTCAATCTAGGAGGAGAAGACTTCCCTTGTTCATTCTAGGAGATCATTTAGGAGTTCTTGTGTTTTCTCTCCCTTAAAGGTGGGTGATTTTCTCGAACTTCTAATTAGACATCATGCTAGGGGATTATTTGATAAAATTGAGAAGAAAATGCTAGTTGATTTAGACATGAGTTGTGAAATGAGACAAATTAAATTGGTAGAAATGCTTATTAAAAAGATTGTTATTTTATGCAAATTGTGATTATTATTTTAGAACTTACCATGCTACCATTATTTATATTTATATGCTTGTTGTGTGTTAAAGTAAGAAAGTATGATTGTATGTTTAGTTAATTGAAATGATAATCATGCAAAATGTGATTTGTATTAATTCACTTGTTAATGGCATGAAAAAGGGAAAAATTGTTACTGAAATGATTGTATAATGATAATAAAAAATAAAAAAAGAGAGCTATGGAAAGTTTGAATGCAAAATTATAAAGAAACTACACTTGTATTCGCATTTTCGAAATTGTAGATAAAAATGTATGTAGAGAGGAAAATTATACTTTTTATGTCAAAAATTACGTTTATTTTACTGACATATTAGAAATGCATAAAAACTATATTCTGGAATTTTAGAATGAAATTTGAGAAGAAATGAATTTAAAAATAGTTGTTTTTATAAAAATTCGAAGTGAACAGAAACCTAAATCATAACCCCTAAAACCCAACCCATATCTGGTTAGTCACTTGGACTTATTGGTTATTGGGTGCATTCGGGTGCACTTACTGTAGCGCATGGGTTTGGTCTTGGGTCTCGGGTTAGAAACTGGGCATTAGCCCTTTTGTTTTATTTTTTGAGAAAAATCCGAGAACAGAGAATGAATTCATATGAGTTTAAACTCCTACTTCTATCGCTACTGCGCTCTGGCCTTTCTGGTTAGCTGAGGCACCACAGTGTGCTGCACTTTAGCTGCGGGTGGCTTTGAGTTGTAGGTTTGATTCCTGAGTTTAGCATATAAACAATTTTTTTTGGATTTAAACTCTTTTAATTGATTGTTGACTTTTAAAAATCAGAAAAAAAATACTATAATTATTCTGAAATGACCGGGACTTCATGAAAAATATTTATACAATATTTCGACTTAAATAAAAGAGATTGAGAAGTAAAAATCGAGTAGACTTCTATAAATGGACATTTGCATAAGTATAAAATGTGATTTAATTCATGAGAAAATTCTACCTAATTTATAAAGATGATCTTGTATGAGAAAAATTAAAGAGTGTTTATTTATGAAATTTTATTTCAATAATTTGTGCAAGTCATGCATTTGAAAGTTGAATGGAAAATATGATTTTGATTTTGAAGGAAAGAATAGTACGAGAATTAAATGGATTTATTGAGATTAATCTTGAATGAGAAAGTTATAAATCGAAGTTGAACTTTAGGTATGAAATTGATTCATAGAAAAGAAATGGAAATTATGTTGAGTTATGAAAAAGACTTTATGAGTATAAAAACTCAATTTTGTGATTATGAAGTGAAATTGAGACTTAGAGTGTAGCTAAACCTCATACCAGCATTGAAAAGAAATAGTTGAACTGGGAGTTGAAATGAAAAGACCAAGACTTGGGGTCATGTTATATAAATGGTTAAGACCGGTATAGTGGAAGGGTTAACTTTAGAGGATTGATTTTATTCATGACTCAAATAATTAAGGACTAGACACATAGTGAAGATGTGACGAAAGTAAGAGAAAAACACTAGTATGATGGCCTCGGACCTACGACGTGAGAATATTCACACGCTATCTACACGATGCGTCGTGTCATGACGTAGATATTTCTCCAGGAGTCCGTACCACAGGCGACGCTTGTAGGGTGTTTGGTGACTACGGGTGGTGCCATGTCCCATGACGGAGGCTGAATTGTTCATTGGTTCTACACGATGCGTCGTGTCATGATGTGGGATTCTCCTCCGGGCTGTCTAAACTTGAGCTCGTAACTCATAGCACATCTAGGAACTTATCGTAGTTACTGTAGTGGTTTAAGTCATGACGAGGAATTGAACCCTACAAGTTGAAGAACGATTAAGGGCTTGCCCTGGGACCTATGTAGTATGGGATGCATAGAAACCGAACAAGTGCGCATTAGTGTTCTGTAACATAAATAATTGCATCAACGACTACGTGCTCATTCACACACGACATCAATAGGATCGTCCCCGTAGTTCTGTTTGTGACAAGTTTGTGCTTTCCAAGTAAGAAAAAATTGATGTATTATATCCTAGCGTCAGTTGAATGAACTGACGTGCCCACAGTTTCTATGCAGGATAAAGTGATTAACAAGACTAAAGTATGCATGTTGCTTAAAGAATGATTCAAGTGTTCCATTTCTATTCATGTAATCATTGTAAATTGCTTCCACTGTAAATATGTAATGTAAATGTAACTCTGATGTAACAAAAGTTTTTAATTCTTGTAAAATTGTACGAAGAGAAGTGTAAAGATCCTGTGGAACTTTGAATTCAGTCTTATTTGGAATTCGGGGTGTTACACTCACGATGCACGCCTCCCAGCCAGCGCACACCATTCACCTTCCAGTAACGCACGTCACTCACAAATTCAATAATTCAGTAATGAATCAACTTTTTTTTTCTAGTAATTATATCTTTTTCATCTAAACATTTCGTCCTTTGAAATGACGATGTCGTAAAATGATCGATTTAGCAGCACTAAATGGATATTGAAATAAGCGATTAAAACCAAATAAAGATATAGTCAATAAACATTAAATAAACACAAAAATATAAATAGTCAAACAAAGGTGCTCTAATATCAATTGTAAAGACCAACGATTAGGATTGATATGTGTGATTGGCTACAAACTTTGCTTAAAGCTCATATGACTTGATGGGCTTCAAGCAGTTAAAATGGAATTAATGTGTTCTACTAATATTTTTGTTGTTGTTGTGTTTGTGGTTTATATAACTTCATTGAAAACACATACGATCTCTATTACCGATGTTGTTGTGTTATACTATTATTACAGATCTTTTTGTCCGACCTTTTTTTAATAACACAGTTTAGAGAAAGTATTATTAATAAGGTCTTAATTTATAATAATGAAACATCATTTTTGTATTTTAATTATGATTGGTTTTTTATTATATTATGAAATTGTCTTAGTTTAGTATTCTTTTTCTATAATTTTATGTTCTCATGTTCTTTTGTCATCTCCTACATTTAGTCTCTTCTCTCTTGCTCTCACAAAATATTTTAAGATTATTATTATTATTATTATTATTATTGTGTGTGTGTGTGTGTGTGTGGTGGGGGGGACATCGGTCCTATGGATTTACCCAAATGAGCATTATGACAAAGATATGTGTGTTTCTATCATAATTAAACGTCATATACTCTTGTTGTTCACTTTGTTCGTTTCCTTTTACCTACTTTGTAACATTATATTTTATTTCAAGAGAAAAAGGGTAATGACAGATAAAATATTCCACATATTCAAATTGGTACATGAAAGTAAGTTATCTGTATAGCAGTGCTTTCATCCATTTGCTTGGCTTTAGTTATTTAGTTGTATTTATTTGTAGCATCAATATCAACTTCTTATTTTAACATGAAATCAACTTTACTTTGATTCTGCAAAAATATTCGATGACTGAGGCATGTGGTTGGGTTCATTTTCAAGGTATGTGCTTCGAAATGTCAATATACTAATGTAAATATTTCAGGTTAAGAAAAAATTTGAGAATTTTTATTTTAGATATTAAGAGTGTCGATTTCATATTATATTTACTGAATTTTATTAGTTTTTGGGATGAGAATTTTATTTTTAGTATGATATTTTTGATGATCGCTTTATCTAATTCTACAATTTGTCATAATTAAAAGAAATGATAACATGTCACTACATATTTACAACTTGGTTTATAAGATTCAGAGGCTTCAATCCATTTGGGTTTGAAATTGAAATCTTCAATTTTGAGTTTTGTATAGAAATGGCTTCTAGATAAGATTCAGACGCTTAAATCCATTTAGGGTAGAAATTGAAATCTGCAATTTTAAATTTAGTTTAAAGATGGATTTTGGATTATGATTGGTAGCATGTTTTCAATTTATTTTATTTTTTAAAATGGAATTTGCTAGAGAATGGTACATTGCATTTGTTTGTCTGTTTATGGGGTGAGAACTTTTTTTTAGCAATAATAGTATGCATTGCGAGGAGCTGGAAGGAGGTGTTGGATGGGAGGTTGAGGCGGACAGAGAGGTGAAGGGTAATGTCAGAGAGGGGGACATCACGGCTTTCGATGACAGAAACACAGGAGATGATAGAGGAGTGGAAAGCAACATCGAAGAGGGTGTGGATTTAGGAGGGGAGGGGGACTGGAGGGAGCGGAGGGTTGACATGAGGTGGATCAGGGATTTAATAGAGCAATTTGCACAAGGGTATGAAGAGAAACCTCGATTCATGTTTCATCCCTTGGCTATGTCAATAAGATCCTTTCAGTTATTGTTAGTTAAAATACACATTCCTCAAACTCCATTTTACGATCCAGTTTATCTAAACTTTAAATGTAAAATTTACTCTACCGGCTTACATTTATAGTTGACTTTTGTATTTATGTTAATTACTTTTGATAAGTTCTTGAGCTTTCCATTCATTTCTAGCAATTTCTCATAATTATTTTTGTCTGTGCAATTTTGCATAGGGATATACTAGTATCTATATATTATACTAAGGGGTAATTGGTACTGTCACGCCCCCGCTTCTCAAAAATACGGAATACGAGCACGTAACATTGACCCAGCGAATGATTTTCATCAAAATTACCGGAAAACAGAATCTGGAAAAGGTCGACACCTCTGTAGTAAAACAGTCATAACTCACTCATACGAAATCAAAATCAAGCAAGGTCAGAGGGGTTTGAAAGTAGACGAAGTCCTCTAAAACTCATGGTTTATACCGAAATTAAGATACTGACTTTAAAATAGTCCAAAACAGCAACCAAAACAGAACAGCGACAAACTACAGATTTTTCCCTTGAAAACAAAATCGACATAGATTCAAGAAAATTGATCCAAACACGCACAAACATGAAACCGAGTCTACCATGTATCTAAACATCATGAATTGGGGTGTCTAACATGTCCACGAAAAGTATTTCACATGGGTCTCAACCAAAACACAAATTCTTGCACAAGTCTCACATACATGATCAAATTCAAGAACGGGTAAATCCTAGGTTAATTCATGTCAGTACTTGTGTCATGAGTCATCTATGGTCAAGTTTTTACAATAGAGACAAAACCCATCAAGCATATCACAAACAAGAGTCGTCTTTAGACCCAACTACACTATAGGTGAACTTTTTGACTTATATCAAACAAATAAATTGGAGTACAAGTTACTTGCCTTAACCGGAGATGAAGAACGACGAAAATCAAGAGTAACGGGAATGGATTCCCGACAACGAGCAAAACCCACGAACAAAAATCCACGAACGAAAATCCACGAACGAATGAATCCAAGCAAACTTGAGCGAAAATCTCCACACGAACAAACTCCACCAAAAGAGAGATGATCCGAGAAGGATGATGACAATAGTGGCTTGCGGCCACAAGAAAACCCCAAGGGAGAGAGACTAGAGTGGTATATGGTGGTGTAGGAGGTCGGATGGATGAGAGATATATATAAGGGGATTAGGGTTAATGGGTAATTGGGTTGTGGGTAATTCAGAGTAGTAGTAGGATTTGTTTAATGGGTATGGATAATGATTAATTTCATAGGATAACAAATAGGATTTAAATAAAAGATCAAATCGAATAGATAAAGTAATAAATAAAAGTAGGATTATATATCAAAATATATATTGATCTACAAGATAGAAACTATCTGAAATACTACAAATACAAATAACAATAGAAATAGATTTTTAAATCAACAATCAAGAGTAAAAGATAAAATAACATGAATAACAAAAATAACAATAATCATAAAAAATCATAAACATAAACATAATAATCCAAAGCATAATAAAAATATTTGTATAATAAAAAAATAACAGTGGGAACTAGTTATAAATAAACTATTGATTAAAAATAGGTTTTTAACAGAAGATCTAACAACACATTTTAACAAAGAATTTGAAAGTAGAAAAATTAATTTACAAAAATTTTAATTATAGAAAAATACACATAAAATACGGGTTTGGGGAAACAGGGGTTACAGGTACACGGATTGGAAGATTCCCAAGAATGAGAGGATTCCCGGGAATGTGAGGGTGTGAATGAAGATTTCCAGGAATGTTGCATTATCGCATTTGGTATAATACATTGCATTCCCGGAAATCCTTTATTATTGTATTTTTTATTGTAATTTATTTTGTTATTTTATTGTTTGTTATGGAAATCTCATGAAAATCCCCAAATCACATGATTTTAGGGGGAGGTATATTTTTTTATTATAGTTTCCTAGGTTATTTTATTGTTTGTTATGGAAATCTCCATGGTTTTTGGGGGAAATATAAATCCTTCCCAACAAAGGTTTTTTATTTCCTTGGGAATCCATCATTCATTCCAAAACTATGTTTGCCACATACCAAACAAGGTAATTCAAAGGGAAATATGTGATTCCCTTGCACATTCCCACGTACCAAATACCCCCTAATATGAGAGAAAGTGTCTACCCCTCTCATTCCTCTATTTTGAAATAGAGTAAGGAGAGAAAAAGTAGGAAATTAACATGCTAACACGTGAGAAAAAAGTAGGAAACTAACACGTGCTAATACGTGTAGTTAATTTACAAAAAATGAAAACAACCACTCACCTTTTCATCCCACTTTCTCCTCTCCTCCGACCCACTTTCAAAACCCTCCACCTACCTCTCCTCCACCGATGCCACCTCCCACCTCCCACCTCCCACCTCCCACATGCCCCTCTCCTCCAGTGATGCCACCTCCCACCTCCCACATGCCCCTCTCCTCCAGTGATGCCACCTCCCACCTCCCACATGTCTCTCCCACGCGGTTGCCATTACAGTTCCTGATGTTGCCTCTGATGCAACTCGCCGCCGCCGAACCCTACTATTTAGGTATGCAAGATTGAATAAAAGTATACTACAATATAATTACCACAGTTTCATGTGTATAAATATATTAATAAGAATGACTTAGGGAATGTACGAATTGCGTAGGGAAATTCATAGACTTTGGAAAAGAAGCAAATAACAACTCAAAGGTTTCCTGTAAAGTTACCAGATAAGAACAACAAACATCTAAGTGTGTGAAATAGTTAAGAATAAAATAGAATTTTCAATCAAAAGAAATAAATTTCATAGTGGCTTAATCAAATTCATATAAGTTATCATACGAACGAATGTTCATAGAATATGTAAATTACCAAGAGAACTCGACTTAGAAAGTAAAAAGGGTTCTAATAGAAAACTAACATATTATGGAACAAAATCATCAAATCACCTCCTCCAGCAATTCAAGAAATAAAACTTCTATATTTATGTATTTATTATAGTATATAGAAGATAGAAATTACAATTAATATAAGCTAATCAATGTGTTTCTGATGTTGATTATGTTTCATTTTAGAGGGAATGATTTAAGAGGGAAGGAGTTTGTGAAACTCACAATGGAGAAGGAGATAGCGGAGTACATTGGAATCCGGAAAGAGCCAAAACCCTACCTAGCACGACATTGTCAGACCAACTTTGGTAATTATTCGACTTTTTATCTTCTTTGCTTTCAGTTGAATAGAAATATAGAATGATGATGGTTGGTTTGGAAATAAGAATTTGTTAATCTATAGATTTGTCATCTTTTGCTTATATTGTGATCGAAATAGTTAAGAGGCATCTATAAAATTAAGGATCTAGGGTTTACCTATGTCTCGGTGTTGTGTCGATGTTGAATAGGGTCACCTTCGTCCAATCAAGACTTTTATGTTTTCATATAAGAACTAAAGTTATTGTGCATATATGATAGCATGTACATGATAATAATAAAAATATGAACTGATGAAATCTCACTTAGTTGTTTCAAAGAATATAACTGAAATAAATAAATATTGTTGCCGCTAATTTTGGTGTGGGGGCAAACAGATAGTATTTGTGGATTCTTAGGGAAATTGAATAGTAAACCTGTATACCTGTTCCGCCGGAGTTCTGATCGTTGACTCCCGCCGTTCACCTGAAAAAAGTGCGAAACACCGGGGTTGTTCCCGGCGACGCACCCTCCGACGCTCAAGTCAGTAATCTGGAAGACTATGAAAGAGCGCAAAAACTGGTGAAAGATTGATTACCTCTTAATGGAGATGGATGGGGGGTATTTATAGGCGTCTTAGGGAACGAATTAGAAAATGTAATCCCCGTGATCTGATAAGGAATATTCTCCTTGTAAACAGATTAGGAATATAATCCCTAATTCCCAGTGGAGGGATAGGCATGAATCAAGGCCGTTGATTAGGATCTAATCAGGAACCCTAATTCTATCCCTCTGATCGGGCTTTATCGCTGGTCGAAACCCGCGCCCGATCGAAGTGGGTTCGTTTGTGGGTTATTGGGCCTTTATCGGGGAGACCCAGTACCCATCTCAGACCCTATTTGTGGGGGAAATCACCATTTTACCCCTGGGCTTCAAGATTCGTGCCCGATTTGGAAGGTTCCGATTAGCCCCCATTTTTAGCCATATCACGAGCCCCCCACTCCTAAAGGCGGAGATTGATCGGCCTTTGAGGAGTAGTTTTAACTGTTTCAATGGCTAATGGAGTTGTATCGGAGCCTACCCGGAAGGTTTTGAATCTTGAAGGTGGTAGTTTGGTGATTTTTCAAGTGGATTGAACTCTGAGTCGCTCCTGAGCTCTTGGAAGATTGTTTTTGGGCAACAATTGTTTGTTTGGGGGTGAGAAGGTACTCTCCCACTTTATAATTGCTCCCCAGGGATTCTTCCTTACCTTTTCGAATTTTTTAATTGTTTTTTGGCGCCATGGCTTGGTTATTGTCCTTCGTTGAGGGGTGTTTACATTTGTACCACGCCTCCGACTCCTAGGGCTCGCTGGCTAGGGGGCCGAGGTCCGTACGCGGTTCGGTGCGTTTTCCTGAAGAGGAAAACGAGTTTGGCGTAGCGGCGAGTACTAGGAGGGAGTCCGGTATAGCGCGAGGTCCAATTCTTCCCCGTAAGGAGGTCGGTGTCACGAACGCTCGGCGTTGAGTGCCGAACTTGATTTTTTCCCGTAATGAGGTCGGTGTCATGAACGCTCGGTGTTGGGTGCCGAACTTGATTTTTTCTCCGTAACGAGGTCGGTGTCATGAACGCTCGGCGTTGGGTGCCGAACTTGATTTTTTCCCCGTAACGAGGTCGGTGTCATGAACGCTCGGCATTGGGTGCCGAACTTGATTTTTTCCCCGTAACGAGGTCGGTGTCACGAACGCTCGGCGTTGGGTGCCGAACCTGATTTTTTCCTCGTAACGAGGTCGGTGTCATGAACGCTCGGCGTTGGGTGCCGAACCTGATTTTTTCCCCGTAATGAGGTCGGTGTCACGAACGCTCGGCGTTGGGTGCCGAACTTGATTTTTTCCCCGTAACGAGGTCGGTGTCACGAACGCTCGGCGTTGGGTGCCGAACTTGATTTTTTCCTCGTAACGAGGTCGGTGTCACGAACGCTCGGCGTTGGGTGCCGAACCTGATTTTTTTCCCCGTAACGAGGTCGGTGTCACGAACGCTCGGCGTTGGGTGCCGAACTTGATTTTTTCCTCGTAACGAGGTCGGTGTCACGAACGCTCGGCGTTGGGTGCCGAACTTGATTTTTTCCTTGTAACGAGGTCGGTGTCACGAACGCTCGGCGTTGGGTGCCGAACCTGATTTTTTCCCTGTAACGAGGTCGGTGTCACGAACGCTCGGCGTTGGGTGCCGAACTTGATTTTTTCCCCGTAACGAGGTCGGTGTCACGAACGCTCGGCGTTGGGTGCCGAATTTGATTTTTTCCTCGTAACGAGGTCGGTGTCACGAACGCTCGACGTTGGGTGCCGAACCTGATTTTTTCCCCGTAACGAGGTCGGTGTCACGAACGCTCGGCGTTGGGTGCCGAACCTGATTTTTTCCCCGTAACGAGGCTGGTGTCACGAACGCTCGGCGTTGGGTGCCGAACTTGATTTTTCCTCGTAACGAGGTCGATGTCACGAACGCTCGGCGTTGGGTGCCGAACTTGATTTTTTCCTCGTAACGAGGTCGGTGTCACGAACGCTCGGCGTTGGGTGCCGAACCTGATTTTTTTCCCGTAACGAGGTCGGTGTCACGAACGCTCGGCGTTGGGTGCCGAACCTGATTTTTTCCCCGTAACGAGGTCGGTGTCACGAACGCTCGGCGTTGGGTGCCGAACTTGATTTTTCCTCATAACGAGGTCGGTGTCACGAACGCTCGGCGTTGGTTGCCGAACTTGATTTTTTCCCCGTAACGAGGTCGGTGTCACGAACGCTCGGCATTGGGTGCCGAACCTGATTTTTTCCCCGTAACGAGGTCGGTGTCACGAACGCTCGGCGTTGGGTGCCGAACTTGATTTTTTTCCCCGTAACGAGGTCGGTGTCACGAACGCTCAGCGTTGAGTGCCGAACTTGTTTTTTTCCTCGTAACGAGGTCGGTGTCACGAATGCCCGGCGTTGGGTGCCGAACTTGATTTTTTCCCCGTAACGGGGTCGGTGTCACGAACGCTCGGCAGCTGGTGCCGAGAACCTGAACTTGTCGCTTTTCGTCTCGACATATGAGTTTGTATCTACTGTGCGCCTTCTGAACTTCTGACAGCTTCTGACAGCTCTGACAGCTCTGACAACTCTGACAGATGGGACGTTTATTAATTGTAGTGACCTCTGGGCTTCTGTCAGATGGGGCGTGCATTAAATTCGACTCATGATTTGGCGCGGTTAGCAAGGCGACGATTGGGGTCGCTCCGTCGTTTCGTTTGAATGGGCCGGTCGTACGAGCCCATTAGCCTCGTTTGGAGCGCCCCTCTCTATAAATCCTCACCCCCCTCTCTCATTTCTCATTTCTCCTCTCTTTTGCTCAGACGGTTTCTTGTGCTCAGGCGAATTTTTTCGGTGTCGGCGTTTGGTTCAGGCGAAGTTTTCCGGCGGCTATCTCTCTTAAGGTAATTTATCATCAATTATGTTTGTAGCTTCTGTCTCCGAAGAAATCTCTTGGTCCGAGCCCTCCCTTGAAGACGTCGAGGATTCGACTCCGACCCCGACCAAAGGCAAGAAGGTGTTCGGCAAGGATTCGATCGTTGTGGATCCGAAGAGAATGGGGGAGTTCGGACAACTGCCAGGGCCGTTGACGGGGCTCCACAGAGTTAGGCAGCTCCCGGAGGATCAGGCCGAGCGCATTGTTCATGGGAGGGGGAGTTCCTTCGAGGAGAATGCCGCGAGGGAGACGACGGAGGCGGACGATGCGGCATCGATCCTGCGCGAGGAGGATCTGGCAGTGATCCGGGATTCTTTTTTCATCCCGGAGGAGTACGAAATTATGCTGCCGGGCCCCGGAGTTAGGGCCAACTCGCCGCTGCCAGTGACGATGTGTTGCTGGCCGGTCGACGCCTTTATCGTCGGTGCTCGGCTACCTCTCCACGCGTTCGCCGTTACCGTGGTGAGTTGGTTCGGGGTCAGCCCCATCCAACTCATGCCGAACGCGTGGCGAGTGATAAACGGTTTCGTTCTCCACTGCCAGGCCGCAGGGATCGAGCCGCAGCTGAACGTGCTTCGGACGCTATACCGGCTCCACCAAGGGAATAAGTCGGAGTACCGGTATTACTTGACTCCGAGGCACGGTGGCAGGCTTGTCATATGCCCCGACTCCATTAAGAACTGGCGAGAGAAGTGGTTGGTTGTGCAGAGTCGAGAGGCATGGCCGATCCCTTCTGACTGGGTAGAAGGGGTGCCGAAGAGGGCGAAGGCGATGCCGAAGCTCTCAGTGGAAGAAGAAGAGGCGTTCCGGATTCTCCTTGATCGGCCGAAGTACGATTGGAGGGAGCTGACAGAGGACGTCCTCTACAAGGGAGGGCTCTGCCGCGTAGACCCTAGTACGCGGCTCTCGTCAAGTTCTTTTTTTTTTTCGTACCTTCTTCCTTGTTGTTTTTTATGTGCTAACCAATTTTCGCTTTTGATGCAGAATCCATGGACTACGATGCAGTATTGGCGCTCAGGGCAGGGCTCGCCAGCAAGGCACCGAAGAAGCGCAAGAGGGTCGCATCGAAGCTGCCCTCGACCTCGAAGGCACCGAGGATTGGGGCCTGTGTCGAGGAGGTGGAGGTCCTCGACAGTCCGGCCGTCACTGTGGCGGGGACTCCGGCCCCAGCATCTGTGGGCGAGTTCCCCATTGCTGCCGCCCTCGCCATGCCGACGCCGTCGCTGACTGTGGCAGGCGAGGAGCTCCTGACAGAGGAGCACAAGCGGATTCACATCCCGGACTGGCAAGTCCGGAGGCATGATGGTTTCCTCGGGAACTCGCTGGCGAGCATGCAGGCCGTCAAGCACCTCGCCACCCCAAAGGACCGAGCCGCCATGGAGGCGGGGAGAGAGGGCGACGACGTGATCGAGATCGCTCGTTCGGCGGTGTCGGTAAGCTCCGAGTTTCCATTGTTTGTTGCACTTCTTGGATCGCAAAGAAAATTTTTTCTAACTCTTTTAGTCCTTCTTTGCTGCAGATCATCGTCCACTTCGGCCACCTCACCGAGAGGCTGACAGCTCTGGAGAAGGAGCTGAAGCATGAGTCCGACCAAGCTCGGAACGAAAAAGCTCGGATGTCGAACGAGCTCGACAAGCTCCGTGTCGAGCATGAGGGCAGGTCGGCGAGGATCCAGCACCTCGAGGCCGAAGTGACGAGGTTGGAGGGCGAGCTCCTTCGCCAGAAGGAGGGGTTGGCTAAGCAGCTGGCCGAGGTCGAGGCCGCCAATGCTGCGGCTGTGAAGGCGGCGGAGGACGCAACCCTTGAGAAGGCGCAGGGGTTCCTCGCCCAGAACATGGCGAAGGCCTTTGCCGCCGCCCTCGAACAGGTGTCGAAGGAGTACCCCGACGTGGACGTTTCGGGGTGGAGGCTGTTCCCCGGCCACGTCGAGGGTTTCGACCCCGAATCCGAGGGGGAGGAGGATGAAGGGGATGACGAAGTTGATGCCGGGGCCGGGGTCACTGGCGAGGCCCCTAGCGCTGCGGTCACTCCGCTGTCGGTGGCGTCTCCTTCGGCGAAGTCAACCCCCACCCCACCTCGTCGCTCGGGGAAAGAGGTCGAGCCTTGACTCCGCTCCTCGCTTTTTTTTTTGTTTTTCGTTATGTTTCTTTTCACTCATTGTAACGCCTAATAGTGGACTGGCCACCGCTACTTTTTGAAATGAATGAAAAGAAAATTTTTGCAAGTGTTGGTGTTCGGATCTCTGTCTTTCGCCCCTTTTTCTGCTCAGCGTTCTCTTCTTGTTTCGAGAGTTCCTTGTTTTTAGAAATTTTTTTCCAAGTGTTGTGCTCCGGCGGTGTTCGACCTTTTTGTTGATTATTTCGACCTTTTTGCAGCTTATGGTGGTTGCCCAAGATGCCGAGCTCGCGCGTTCGGATGAGGAAGCTCGAGCCGAGGCTGGCCTAGGGGCGACGAGGCTGTGTCTGGCGAGGTGCCGAGAGCGGCTCTACGAAGTCGAGCTCGGATTGCGTCGAGCTGAAAGCGAGAGGAACCATCTCCAGCTCGTCCTCAGCCGGCGAGATATCGAGATTCGCCGCTTGGAAAGCAGGATCGAAGAGCTTACCCCCACGGTTGAAGGTGAACATTCGCCTACTGCTTTCAGTAATGAGATTCGGATTCAGTGCATTCGTCATAACTTGTCCAAAATAACAGTGGAGAGGGATGAGTTGCTCTCCGAAATACAGCATCTGCAGTCCGTAGAGGCGAAGCTTCGGAGTGAGGGCGAGGGGCTGACGGCCGAAGTGGCCAAGTTGACGACCGAACGGGTACAGTTGACTGCCGAGGTCGAAGCGCTGAAGAGAGCGACAGTGGATAAAAGCATCGAGGTCACCCATCTTCGTCGCCTCATCGCCAGCCGATCAGGAGTTCCGGACTCAGCGATACCCCCACATTTCGAAGTCAATGTCAAAGATGACTTGTTGCGGGATCGGATCTCGGAGTTGGAGGCAGAAGTGGCTCGCCTTAAGCCGCATTCAGGACCAATCAACGTTCGAAGCACGTCGTGCACTCGCGCTGAGAGTGAGCGGGGTATTACCTTCTACGAGATGGCGACCAGTCAGCGGATCAGCCAACCTAGTCCGGGGGACGCGCAGAGCTCGGTGGCAATTTCGTCGAGCGGAGCATCCGTCGGAGTAGCTACTAGAAGTGGTGCCGAGGATACGTCTCAATTCGCCGGCTTGGGGTCGCGCTCCGGAGACAAGCATCGTCACTCTCGAGTGTCTCTGAAGCGGAACGCTCCGGCTCCAAAAAAGCGCTAAAGTCGTCGACTCCGCGAACTTTTGTGTATTTCTCTCCCTTTTTTCTTTTTTGCTAAGTGTAATAAGTCGGCATTGTAACTTTTTCTTTGACGAGTTGTAATCCTGTTGTGTCTGTCTTTGTACCGCATCTTTTTCATCAATAAAAGTGTTGTTACCGAACTTGTGTGTTTTTTACTTTCGCGACTGTTGTCTGCTGCGCCGAGGCTTCTAAGCCAGCCGCATACTTGTATGCCGATCGGCGAGGGGAATGTTCGGCCAGTGGTGCCGAGCCTCGTCTATACTACCCAGCACTTGCGCATTGACGCAGTTCGAGAGGCAGCCGCCGAACTCGCCTCACAAGACCTCGGATCGTTGCTGGAGTAGTTCGGCAGCTATGACCGTGATCCTGAACGGCGAACTACCCCTAGCCCGCTTGGGAGCGATCATGTGAAGTATGATCGATCCAGGAGACGGGCTCGGAACCATCGTTAGGTTAGTTTAAGGGTTGTGGGAGCGTTTCTGAATGGCGAACTACCCCTAGCTCGCTTAGAAGCGAACTTGCGAAGTAGAGTCAAACCAAGTGTTGGACTCCGAACCATTCAACGGCTGTGGGAGCAATTCCGAATGGCGAGCTACTTCTAGCTCGCTTAGGAGCGAACTCGCGAAGTAGAATCGAGCCAAGTGTTGGACTCCGGAACCATTGTTAGATTAGTTTAAGGGTTGTGGGAGCATTTCCGAATGGCGAACTACCCCTAGCTCGCTTAGGAGCGAACTTACGGAGTAGAGTCGAGCCAAGTGTTGGACTCCGAACCATTCAACGGCTGTGGGAGCAATTCCGAATGGCGAGCTACTTCTAGCTCGCTTAGGAGCGAACTTGTGAAGTAGAATCGAGCCAAGTGTTGGAGTCCGGAACCATTGTTAGATTAGTTTAAGGGTTGTGGGAGCATTTCCAAATGGCGAACTACCCCTAGCTCGCTTAGGAGCGAACTTGCGGAGTAGAGTCGAGCCAAGGTTGGACTCCGAACCATTCAACGGCTGTGGGAGCAATTCCGAATGGCGAGCTACTTCTAGCTCGCTTAGGAGCGAACGTGTGAAGTAGAATCGAGCCAAGTGTTGGACTCCGGAACCATTGTTAGATTAAAGAGCTAAAAGCAGAGAGATGTAATTGCAGCAAAAATATGAAAAACTTTATTTATTAATATCCAATGATCGGCTGCTTCTAAAGTTGCTAGCCGTTATTAGAATGAAAAAAAAACAAGAAAACTTCTACAAGTGACAGGAGAAGAATGGCTCGACATCCCGGACTACTTAGAGAGGCGTTGCCGCTTTCTCTTGGTATTTTAAGAGATGGTCGGCATTCCAAGCCCTGGGAATCTCCCTGCCTTCGAGATCTTCTAGTCGGAATGTGCCGGGACGGATTACTTTTGAGATCTTGTAAGGTCCCTCCCAGTTCGGGGCCAATTTGCTTTTCTGACCAGGGAACGAGATGGCCAATTTTCAAAGGACCAGGTCCCCTTCTTTGAGGTCCGTTGGGCGGATCCTTTTGTTGTATGCTAGCTTGATCCTCCTTCGGTAAGCCTGCTGGCGTATGGCAGCACTCTCTCGGATTTCATCTATCAGATCTAGGCTTGCTCTGAGTTCTTTAGCGTTCTGCTCTTCTTCGTAAGCTATCAGACGAGGAGAGGGTATCCCGACTTCTAGGGGGATGATGGCCTCGGCCCCATAGGTGAGATTAAATGGGCTCTCGCCTGTTGGGGTCCGCTTGGTGGTGCGGTGATTCCAGAGCACGTTTGGCAGTTGATCGACCCACAGTCCTTTGGAACACTTGTCTAACCTCTTCTTGATGCCCGAAAGGATCTGTCGGTTGGCATTCTCGGCCTGGCCATTCGACTGAGGATGGGAGACGGAGGAGAATCGGTGTTGTATGGCGAGGTCCTCACATAAGGCTCGGAAGGCGGCCCCAGTGAACTGTATTCCATTATCCGTGACTATGACCTGGGGAACGCCGAATCGGCAAATCACATTTTTCCAGAAGAATTGAACGACCCTATGCTCGGTGATTGTAGCCAGGGGCTCGGCCTCTATCCATTTCGAGAAATAGTCGACTGCCACGACTAAGAACTTTAGCTGTCCGGGGGCTGGTGGAAATGGCCCTAGTAAATCCATCCCCCACATAGCGAAGGGGATCGGACTTGATAGGGAGGTGAGCGGTGCTTGTGGAAGGGGTCGGATGTCGGAATACTTTTGACAGGAGCTGCATTGCCGAACGTGTCGTTCAGCGTCCCGTAGGAGAGTGGGCCAGTAATACCCGTAGTTCAACACTTTGCGCGCTAGAGCCCTGGACCCAGAATGGGCCCCGCCGATGCCCTCGTGGAGCTCTTGCAGGGCGTAGTCGGCTTGCCCGGGGGAAAGACACCTTAGGTAAGGGCGACCGTCCACCTGGGTGAAGGATCGTTTATATAGGATACCTTCGATTAATGTATAACGCTCAGCTCGGGTCCTGATTCTTCTTCCTTCCCTCGGATCTTCGGGGAGGAGTCCGTCCTTTAAGAACTCGACGAGGGGTTTCATCCAGTTGTCTTCGAGGAGGACGGGCAATGTTTCAACGGAGTCAGGTGTTTCGTCCTCTATGCTCGGCTTCAGGAGGACTTCTATCAATACGGTCTGCTCCAGACCTTGAAGGGAAGAGGAGGCTAATTTGGATAGGGCGTCGGCCTGGGCATTTTCTTCTCGGGGGATCCTTTGGATGAGGGCCTCTTCAAATAGCGCCATGAGGCTCTTTACTTTGGCCAAGTATTTAACCATTCTATCATCGCGGGCTTCATACTCGCCGAGGACCTGATTGACGACCAACTGAGAGTCGTTGAAGATCTGTAGCCGCTGTGCCCCTGCATTTCGGGCCATTCGAAGACCGGCTATTAGCGCCTCGTATTCGGCCTCGTTGTTCGAGGCTTTGAAATTTATACGGAGGGAGTATTAGAGGATGAAGTCATCTGGGCCTGCCAGAATGACTCCTGCCCCGCTTCCCTCATTGCAAGAGGATCCGTCAACATAAATCGACCAGACCGGTGGTCCCTTCACTGTCTGGCTGGGCTTAGGGATGGTACTTTCAACTATGAATTCGGCCAGCGCCTGAGCCTTGATCGCGGTCCGAGGCTGATATGATATGTCATGTTGGCTCAGTTCGATCGACCATTTCATAAGGTGTCCCGAAGTCTCGGGTTTGTGAAGAACCTGTTTCGCCGGCTGGTCGGTAAGAACGACCACCGAATGGGACTAGAAGTACGGGCGAAGCTTCCTCGCGGCCATCACCAGGGCATAAGCCATCTTTTCAATCTTCGGGTATCTTAGCTCAGCGTCCCGAAACACTTTGCTGACATAGTAGATGGGCTTCTGGGCCCGGTCTTCTTCCCTCACTAGGACCGCACTTAGGGTCTGCTCGGAGGCTGCCAGGTAGAGGTATAGGGGCTCACCAGGGATCGGCTTGCTGAGGAGAGGGGGATTGACGAGGTAGGCCTTGAGCTGGTCGAAGGACTCCTGTTGCTGCTGCGCCCATTCGAATCCTTTAGCCCCCCTGAGGGCTTTGAAGAAGGGGAGGCATTTTTCCCCAGACTTTGACAGAAAGCGCCCTATGGCAGCTAGGCGACCAGTTAATCTCTGAACTTCTTTAACATTTCTAGGAGGGGCCATGTCCAATATGGCCTTGATCTTCTCCGGGTTTGCTTCTATTCCTCGTTGGCTAACCATGAAGCCGAGGAACTTCCCTGATGAGATGCCGAACGCACACTTGTTCGGGTTGAGTCTCATATTGTGCTTTCTCAAAACATCAAATGCTTCTTGGAGGTCGGCCACATGATCAACACCTCGGATGCTTTTCACAAGCATGTCATCGACGTACACCTCCATGTTCCGGCTGATCTGGGCCTGGAAAACCTTGTTGACGAGGCATTGGTATGTCGCCCCTGCATTCTTTAGGCCGAATGGCATGACTCTGTAGCAATAAAGGCCTTGGTCGGTCACAAAAGATGTCTTCGGGATATCCGGGGGGAACATTCTTATCTGATTGTAACCCGAGAAAGCATCCATGAGGCTGAGGAGCTCATGTCCCGAGGTTGCGTCAATCAGAGTGTCGATGCTCGGTAGAGGAAAGGGATCTTTGGGGCAGGCTTTGTTAAGGTTGGTGAAATCAATACGAATTCTCCAAGTCCCATTGGACTTCTTCACCATTACTACGTTTGACAACCACTCAGGGTAGTTTACATCCTGTATGAATCGGGCCTTCAACAGCTTGTCTACCTCCTCTTTTATAGCGAGATGACGCTCGGGGGCGAACTTGCGCCTCTTTTGCTGAACCGGTTTGGACCCCGGATCAATGCTCAGGCGGTGGACCAAGAGTTCTTCGGAGATACCGGGCATGTCTGCAGCCGACCACGCGAAGAGGTCTTGATTGCTTCGGATGCATTTCACAATATCTGAGTATAGGGCGAACGGGAGGGCCTTGCTAACAAAGAACTTGTGGGTCGGCTCCTGCTCAGAGAAGAGTACTTCCTCCAATTCGTCCACCGGCTCGGAAGTCGGCCGAGCAGCATCTTGGGGGAGTTCCAGTGTTTCTAAGGAGAGGACGGGTCCGAGGGTAGAGGTCATATAACACTTGCGGGCCTGCTCCTGATTGCCCCTTACTTCTCCCACTCCGGCCCGGGTGGGGAATTTCATTTTAAGATGATAGGCAGAAGGGACGGCTTCAAGGGCGGCCAGACCGGGCCGACCCAAAATGACATTGTAGGCTGCTGGGACGTCCACGACCATGAAGTCCATCGACTCCGTTCGGGTAGTAGGAGTTTTGCCAGCGGTTATGTCGAGGGTAATCACCCCTTCAATAGTCACTGGCACTCCCGTGAACCCGTGGAGTGTGTATCCGGCGGGCTTGAGTCTGTCACGCGAGAGTTTCAGGCCTTTAAAAGCGTTGAGGAAGAGGATGTTGACGGAGCTGCCGTTGTCTACTAGGATCCTCTCCACTTTGAAGTTGGCCATGTGAAGACTGATGACGAGCGCGTCACAATGAGGGGTGGACACCCTCAAGATCTTCGTCAGAGAAGGTGACGGGCACTCCGAGGCCTTTGGGAGGAGGGGTGGTTCGGACCGAATTGACTTCCCTTATGAATGCCTTTCGAGAGGAGTTGGAGGTGCCCCCCATTGGGCCCCCGTGGATGAGGTGGAGGACTCGTTCTTCTTCAAAGTCGGGCGTCTCTTCTCGTTCCGGATGCTTGTTAGCCCCCCGAGGCGGGAAAGGGAGTTCGGCTCGATCCTTTTTTACAAACCTGGTCAGCTGCCCTCTCTGGATAAGGGCTTCGATCTCGTTTTTCAGGGCACGACAATCGTTGGTGTCATGCCCATGGTCCGGGTGGTAACGACACCATTTTTCTTTATCTCTTCTCTTGGCGGGGGTGTTCATCCTGGGAGCAGGGGGTAAGACCCCTTCTTTCTCAACTTCCATCAGAATAGTTGCGACGTTAGTGGTGAGGGGAGTGAACTTCTCGAACCTGGGGGGAGTTCGGCGCTGGCCGGCATTGTCCTTTTGGAGCTTCTTGGCTCCTTCCTCCTCTGTTCCCTTTCTCTTAAACCTGGAGGAAGACCCCTCCCAGTTTGGTCGCTGCTCGGCCTCTTTGGCCCGGATATACTTTTCACTGCGAAGGAGGAGGTCGGAAAAGTTCTGCGGAGGCTTCTTGGCGAGGGAGGAGCGGAGGTTGGAATTGAGGACATTAGATTGAAATGCTGCCGTAGCGACCGACTGGTCGAGGGATGCTATAGACCTGGCTTCAGCTGTGAACCTCTTCACATAGTCTCTCAGTTTTTCCCCCTTCTTTTGGTGGAGGTGCAATAGGGAGATGTGGTTTTCTCAGCCCTACGTTTGCTTACGAAATGTGTGACGAAGAGGGTTTCGAACTGCTCGAAGGAGAATATTGAGGAGGGGGCAAGGCGAGAGTACCATTCTCGAGCTGGGCCCTTAAGAGTTGCGGGGAAGGTTTTGCAAAGGAGGGCATCGGAAGCCTGGTGGAGAAGCATCAAGGTCTTAAAGCTCTTGATGTGGTCAACTGGGTCGGTCTCCCCGGTGTAAGTTTCAAATTGGGGAGGTTTGAAGCCAAACGGGACTGGCGCATCCACTATGGTTCGGGAGAAAGGGGGTCGGCTAGGACATAGAGTCCTCCCCCTAAGCTCCTCTTCTCGGTCTATCTGGCCCAGGCGCCTCTCTACTTCATGAAGACGACGGTACATGGTGTCATCCTTCCGACGGTAATCAGCCGAGCCCCTAGACTCGTCTTCGTATGAGGGAGAGCGGGAGCTACGGCGATGGTAACTTCGGGAGCGACGAGGACTAGGGGTACGCCGGGAGTTGCTTGGAGCAGGACGAGGAGATGGGGACCGTCGGCGAGGGCTTCGGACCGGATGAGGAGATCGGCGAGGGCTTCGGACCGGAGGAGGGGACGGGGCCTTCGGCTCATTAGGGTTTTGATGGAGGTTGAGAGCCTGCAGGACGGTCGCTTGGAACTGCTGGAACTCGGCACGGGTGATTGGTGCCTCATTGTTCCTGGGCTGTTGCCGACCCGCTGGGGAGTGTCTTCTTCGGTAACGCTCGGGGGACTCTTTCCTCCCCCTGCGGACGGGGGACCTGTGGTACCGGTGGTGAGGAGACTGCTCGCCCGGATGGTGTTGGCGGGAGGCTCCCTCTCGGGCTCGCTTTTCATCCAGGTGGCGGCGGAGATCGTCATCTCTCTGGCGGTTGAGGGCGGTATTGTGGCGACCAGAGGCTCGGGGGTGATGGGAGGCCATAGAGTCCGTAGAGGCGTTGTGGATGGAGACGTGCTCCTGGTGAAGAGGCTGTTTTTGAGGGTTAGGACCCTTCGCGGGTGTTTGATTAGGAGGAGGAAGGTCTTGTTGGAGCGGGTCTTCCGCCGTAGGGGGAAGCTGCCCTTGTTGTTGGGCAGGATTGTTGGGGACTTCTTGCTGCTGATCAGGGTTGGGTCCTCGGTTGGACCCCCTTGACCTGACTTTCCGAGGTGGCATGGCTGGAGAAGACCTGTATTCGGGGAAGAGGAGAGGTCTCTATTCGTTAGTTTCCCACAGACGGCGCCAATCTGTTGCCGCTAATTTTGGTGTGGGGGCAAACAGATAGTATTTGTGGATTCTTAGGGAAACTGAATAGTAAACCTGTATACCTGTTCCGCCAGAGTTCTGATCGTTGACTCCCGCCGTTCACCTGAAAAAAGTGCGAAACACCGGGGATGTTCCCGGCGACGCACTCTCTGACGCTCAAGTCAGTAATCTGGAAGACTATGAAAGAGCGCAAAAACTGGTGAAAGATTGATTACCTCTTAATGGAGATGGATGGGGGTATTTATAGGCATCTTAGGGAACGGATTAGGAATGTAATCCCCGTGATCTGATAAGGAATATTCTCCTTGTAAACAGATTAGGAATATAATCCCTAATTCCCAGTGGAGGGATAGGCATGAATCAAGGCCGTTGATTAGGATCTAATCAGGAACCCTAATTCTATCCCTCTGATCGGGCTTTATCGCTGGTCGAAACCCGTGCCCGATCTAAGTGGGTTCGTTTGTGGGTTATTGGGCCTTTATCGGGGAGACCCAGTACCCATCTCAGACCCTATTTGTAGGGGAAATCACCATTTTACCCCTGGGCTTCAAGATTCGTGCCCGATTTGGAAGGTTCCGATTAGTCCCCATTTTTAGCCATATCAAATATCATTACTTGGGTTTTCCAGATAAGAGTAGCACATGTTATTAAATAAGATAAACTGAAAAAGAGACACAATATATATCACCATTGTATTGTTTGAGTTCCATATAATTTTATGAGTCTGTCAAAATTATTTTTGTCTATGCAATTTGCACAGGGATAACACTAGTGTAGGGAATATTTTAAAGATTCCCCCTTCCTCTGATCCAAGCTCTCCAAAGCTTGTCTCAGATTCTAATGGTGGCTCTTAAAGTTTGTTGCTCTCTGTTGAAGAGAAAGTGAAATAGTTGTTCTGTTACATATCAATCCTCAAGTGTTTGTGTATCAGTCCCTAGCTAATATTTGTATTTGAGAGGGTTATCTGTTAAAGTGTTTGTAATCTTTCCTTTTGGTCCCTGTGTGAGATGCATGGGTTATGCATGTGCGTTTGCTGTAAGTAGGGATGCTCTCGGATAAGAATATATATGATCTGTATCCTAATCCAAAATTCGTGCAAATACGGTTACGGATTCAGATATCCAAATCCAAAAATTTCTGGATGCGGATACGGATACAAATATCCTTTAAAAATGCGGAGCGGATACAGATATCTGCATAATTTATAATATATAATTTATTTATATATTTATAAATAAATATTTATACATATATTATATATGCATATATTATACCAAATCCCTACATAAATCCTGAATCCCTAAATCCCAATTCACAAAACCCAACTCTTGATTCTCATCCGCTCAGCATTCGACCTCCTCACCACCGGGACCTCCAAAAACCAACCCCTCTCCGACCTTCTCCCCTAGCCGACCTCACAGTCACCACCTCCACTGTCATCAACTCATCATCATCACCGACCTCCATCCTAAATAAATCATGAATCCCTAAATCTCAAATTCACAAAACCCAACTCTCGATTCTCATCAACTCAGCCTCTGACTTCCTCACCGTCAGGACCTCCGACCACCAACTCCTTGCCGTCGGGAGCTTTGAAAACTGACCCTCTCTCCGACCTTCTCCCCTAGCCGACCTCACCGTCACCATCTCCACTATCATCAACTTAGCATCACCACCGACCTCCATCACCAACCTCTGTCTTTGTTGTCTTTGTTGCGTTCGTTGTTGTTGTTGATGTCTTTGCCGCCAACAACCACCGAAGTGTTGACGGATGGTATAAATCTCTCTCTAACTTTGAATCTATTCTTCGTCGTCTTTTATAAGTTTTAAGTGGTTAATTAGATATTATATTTTATAATCTTTTTTAACAGAAAAGTAAAGTTCACCATGTCTTCTTCTACTAGTGAACAATCTATCACTCAACCCATTAATACCGAAACATCAAGTAACTCAAATATTCAAGCGTGAAAACCACCGAGAAATGGATCAGAAGTGTGGAATGATTTTGTGAAATATGATGAGGATATAAAAGAAATAGTGGATGGAAAAGAGGTAGAAGTAAAACTCGGAAAGGTCGAGTGCATTCATTGTCATTTCAAAATTAGTGTGGAAAGTAGACTTGGAACTATACACCTGCAGAACCATATAACAACATGTTCAAAGAAATAAAAAGCCTACATACGCCAAATGTTGAGATGAGCATCCTCCAAGAAAACTGATGAAACTTGTGATCCAGAATGTTTTAAATTTGATGATAAGAAAAGTCGTTGTAAACTTGCACAAGCAATCATTGCTCATGAATATCCATTTAATATAGTGACACATAGAAGATTTTTGGAGTATTTGCACTTTTTTCATCCCGAACACATAGTTTCTTCTCGCAATACAATCGGGGAGTTGTGTATGAAAGTCAATGTTGATTACGAGAAAAGGTTGTTTGAAACATTTTATGCACATACAAGTAGGATAAGTTTCACAATGGATAATGTGTTACTTCTTATTTCATTGATGTTGCTTGGACTTTGGAAAGGAGGGTTATCGGCTTCATTAAAGTTAAAGGGTGTACAGGGATTATTATTTGTGATTCTTTCATGCCTTGCAAGCTTCAATGGAATATTAATAGTAAGATTTTTACTGTTACCGTTGATAATGACACAGCTAATGATGTTGCTATCTCGATGACAAAGGACTGTATTTTGGATACGCTTCCTTACAAGGGTTCTTTTTTTCATGTGAGATATGTTGCATATATTATCAATCTTGTTGTCCAAGATAATTTGAAGCAAATTTTAGAAGCTATTCAGAATGAGAGGAAAAAACATTAAATATATTACAATATCATCACAAGTGCAAGAACATTTTTATGATATCGCTAAACAACTTGGTGTGAACAAAAGACCTGTTTTTCTTGATAATTGAATAAGATGGAATTAAACTTATGATATGTTACGTGTTGCATTAGAATATAAGCAAATATTTAGTAAATTCTGTCTCAAAGACAACAAATATAATTCTTTCCCATCAGGAGATGAATGGAATCATATTGATACTTTGAGTAATTACTTGAAGCATTTTAGTGATCTAACTAAATTTATTTCCGGTTCCAATTATTGTACCACTAATCTTCTTTTTGAGGAATTTTGTGAAGTTCTATTACTTCTTAATGAATGAGAGAGAAGTTCAGATAATATAATTGTGAGAATGACAGTTGCGATGAAGAAGAAGTTCATAAAGTATTGGCTGAAGGCTAACAAGCTTTTTATAATTGCGACATTCCTTGACCTAAGATTTAAGTTAGTAGCCATTAAGTTGTACAATTATGAAATATTTGCAAAATTCTCATGAGAAAAGTCTAAGTATATTCGCATATAATATTGTAAAATTAATTAAGGAACTTCATGGTGAATATTCGCAAAAGTCTCGTGAGAAAATTCATAGTATACCAAAAGAAGTTGGCTCAAGCAATTCTTCCCAAACGGTGGAACGTGTTGGTGAGAAGAGAAAGACTAGATTTGATCAATATATTGAGACTTGTGAAAGCATACCTTCAAAGACGGATTTAGACATCTATATGAAGAAGGGTGTTCTTAGGTGGAATGAGTCTACAATGGGGAAATATGATATATTAGCTTGGTGGAGAAGGAATATCGGAAAGTATCATTCACTTGCAAGAATTGCACGAGATGTTTTTGTTGTCCTAATTCCCACAGGGGCTTTGGAATCCACCTTTAGCACTAGTGATCACATGATCATTTGTCATAGAAGCCGAATGAAAAAGGAAATAATTGAAGCATTGATATTCACTTAATATTGGGTGAGAACATAAGATGGAGGTAATTACAATACTCTTAAATATTTTGTTAGCGTGCATTTATGAATTAATAATAAATTATCTCTATTAAGTGTCAATTTTGTAGCATACTATTTTCTAATAATTTGGTCAATGAAGATGCTAAGATGGAGGATGAATATATAACTCTTATACAAACATCACTAGGTATGACGAGATTCAAATAATGTTACACCACTTGCAAGAAATTTTAATTTTTTAAATAAACATAATCTTTAATACTATAATGGGAGAGTCGGGGTTGTCATTTGTAGACAACCTATAATTTGTAGACAATCAACCATCTAATCTTAACCATTCATTTTTAAGTGAGAGTTATATTAACCATTCATTTACGCAACTATTGTTAGTTACCATAATACCCTCAAAGTTCAATTTTATTTATGGCATAATTATTTATAAAAGTTTCACTCATATAAAATAAAAATTTGTGCCACTAGGGATTTGTAAAGAGTATGTATGAGTAAAGGGAGATAGCAGGTTCGAGGCCAGATTACATCTTATCATTTACTCTATAAAATAAAATATAAAATTGATTAGAACGTGCATCACACGTGCAGATTACTAGTTTTATTTAACTTTTATTCTTAAGGTAACAATGAAGTGAATGAATATATCTTGAAACTTTTTGATGATTACTGCTAACATCACTTCTCTGACAGTTACCATGTTAATCGTACCAATCTGAAGAGATCGAATCTGGGATCATAAGTTACACAACAAAATAAGGAGATTGATGCATTTAATTTTTGTACTGGCTCAGAGGTGTTGAGGTAGATGTGACGAAATTTCCCAAAAGGCCAACTCCTCCTTGGTTCGGCTGGAAGTTAACTGAATCACAAAAGGCAAGGATTCTCATAATCTTCAGTCATCCATCTTCTTTTCATGATTAAGTATTTTCAGTTCATCAAAACTGTAACACCCCGCAAAATTGAGTTATAATAATTTTGCCCCCACATGTGTTATGCATGGGTAATTTGTACAACTGCGTATAATGTCGTGTATAATACCTTGAATATTTTTAGATGTTAATTTGTGGAATATAAATATTTGGGAATGACCCATATGCATATTTAATATTCTACTTTTTGAATAAGGACTTAAAAGCAATTGTGTTAGAGGCTTCTAGTAAATGGTTATCATAAAAAAAGGGGCCTTAATAAAATTATCCAATTTTTTAATTATGCATGATTCTTGCTGGTTAGTGACATAGGGGATGTTTAGTGGAGGTGGAATTAATTACAATCTAGAGTCAGGGGAGGTGGATTAATGAGTTTGATGGCATAGTGCATAATTAAGCTTATAAATACCCACATAAGCCTAGCTTTCAAGAGATGAGAAACAAAATCTTTGGAGTTAAAATTTTCAGAAGGTAAACTTAGAAACTCTATTTCATTTCATGAATTGTAGATTATTAACATAAGAGATGATAGTAATAGTGTATGTTTTGTTGTGGTCATAAGGTTAAGTTTATCGAATTTGGTGTTGGAACACTTCGTGGAGCTTAGAAGCAATCGAATTCAAAAGTTATAGGTGGGTAACAACTTTACTACTCTAATTTCAACTATCTTATAGGGTGTATGCATGTTAGAGAAGCTATATATGTTGTATTGGATGAGTATCATGCTTAGATTATGTGTTAACTGTTAATTAATTATGTGAAATTATGGTAAGAATAACTTGGAACGTTTTAAGGCTTCTGTCCTAAATTTTGGTTTTACTTTCGAATATCATTTCTCTTTAACTAGATGAAATCTAAAGCTGAATTTTTTACATGTGTATCTCATACATGTCTGTAACATCTCCTCAAAATTTCATGAGTTTTGAATTTCATTTGGTATTTTAAATAAATCTGAACTCATTCATGGTTAAGAACTAAAACATGAAATATTCTATAATTCTGTCCCGAATATCATGATTATTTCCAAAAATTATTTCTCTCCAAATATATGGAATTTGAAGCTGAAATTTTGAATTGTGAATTTAGTATATTTCTATAATATGTCCACAAAATTTTATGAGTTTTGGATATTGTTTAGAATTTAAATAAATTTGAACTTATGATTAATTGACAAGTTTGCCTTAGTTGTGGAAATTTGTACAGTTTGTGTCCTGAGTTTCAGACTTACATCCGAAACATTTCTCTTTAACTAGATGAAATCTAAAACTAAAATCTTTATGTGTGTACGCCGTATATGTCTATAACATTTCTTCAAAATTTCATGAATTTTTGGATGTAATTTGGTATTTTAAATAAATCTAAACTCATTCCTGGTTAAGAACTGAAATATGAAAAATTCTATAATTCTGTCCTGAATATCATGCTTACTTCCAAAAATCATTTATCTGTAAATATATGAATTTTAAAGCTGCAATATTTACATGTGAATCTGGTATATGTATACAATATGTACACAAATTTCATGAGGTTTGGATATCGTTTATTATTTTAAACAAATTCGAACTTAGGACTGGTTGATCGTTTGCCATGGTCTGAAAATTTGTATACCTTCTTGTTTTTGACCATTCTGACCTCTTGTATGCCATATTTTGAGGAAACTCAAAACTAAGCATTTGAATTAGATTTGTTAATCTTTTTTTTGAGTCTACGAAATTAAATTTCAATGAAGTGTGGGATTTTCAGTGATTTTGTTAGTAGCAAAAGCTACAGTTTTCTAGAATCTGAACATACTATTTTGATATGGATTTAGACAAATTAATTGTGTAAATTTAGATGTCCTTAACTACAATGTTGTAGTATACTCATTTATGTTTCATATAAAATTAAGAAATCTATTTTTCTGATAAGTATTGAAATTTATATGTTTTTTGCAAGACTACTATGTTGTTGTCCAAAGACAGTTGAATATTTAAATGGTGGATTCTATATATTTGGGACTGAGGATATGCCTGGTAAATCCACGTGTGTGGACTAGGGGTAGGCCAGTAAGGTCTATGAATCCAAGAGGATGATGGTCAAATCCAAGGGAAAGATTGTGACTTAGGTGATGCCTGAGTCTAACAAGAGTTAGAGAACTCCAAGGGAGGAGTGGAATTTGGTCGGTATGACTAAGATTCTAGTTCGTGTGAAATGTAAGTCCGGAATAGGGATCGTTAAGTCCATATAATATTTTACATAATTTAGACTAAAATCTTGCGTTAGTTAATTTAATATTTTGCATTAAAAGAAGATATGACAAAACAATGACGAACATATCTGGTAGAGAGCTACGATTCCTGGGAATGTTCGGGACTGAGGATACGCCCGAAAAATCCATGGTGTGTGGGCTAGGGGTAGGCCTGTCAGGTCCAATATCCTGGGGTGTGCGACTTGCACGTTGGAGTATAAATCATTGGGTTTAGGTATTGCATAGCGAGGGATTCAACCCTGTAATGAGAAGAAATGCTAGTAACTTGCATTTGGAAACTATGTTGTATGTGTGGCATATCGTTCCAAACAAGCGTGCATTAAAAGAGCATATTTGAATTGTACATGTTACAATAGTAAGTATATGTTTGACACTTTAGTAAATTAGTTCCACACTCACTCATACAATATTGTATAATTGACTATTTTCTATTTGCATTATATATATATACTAGATTTGCCCGTGGGCACGTGCCTACGACACGTCTTCGGAACGATACAAAACACGAAAAGCCTGTAAACAGTAAAACAACAATTATGTAGCTCAAGTTTGAATAGTATGACAAGAATTAGTTGTAAATAAAAATCCATGTTTCCATTAGTATATGTTAAAAAATAATTATAAATAAGGGTATAAAATCTAACTTCTTAGAACTTTAAGTGTGGAGTTGAAGAGATATTTACTATTTTTAATATATCATGTGCAAAAAAAAATATTAAAATTCTGAAAATCTAAATTTCTAAGTAAATATAGAAAGAATAAGAGAGAGAGAGATAGGGAGAGAGAGAAAGAGAGAAATATGAAAAAGTGAGGAGGGAAGAGAGAGATACTAATAAAGTAATAAGTTTTTTAGTTTTGGGGGGAAATTTTGGTTTTGGGATTTGAAATTTTGGAGGGAAAAATATGTTTTGTGAGGTTTGATCTAGGCCTTTGATTTTAGGGGGGATTGATTGTGAGCCACTTGATAGCTTTCTTTGTAATTTATTATATATATATATATATATATATATATATATATATATATAGGGAGCCCTTCGGTTGAGAATTAATTTGGTGAGAACTCCGTGAGAACTCAAGGAGTAGACCCCCCATGAAAAATCTGAACTAGCCATCTCGTTCTACACGCCTTAAATAGAATAACATAAAGAAATCACATAATTCGATGTTTGTTTTCCCATGATTTACATCATCACAAAATTGTTTGGCTAAAAATTCTACTCCATTTGATGGATGGGAAAATGAACTTCAAATTATTTGAATTCTTTATGTTATGCTATCTAAGGCGTGTAGAACGAGATGGTCGGTTCGGATTTTTCATGAGGGGTATACTCCTTGAGTTCTCACGGAGTTCTCACCAAAATTAGTTCTCAACCGAAGGGCTCCATATATATATATTGATTCAAGTTTTTCTTCTATTATGCTGTATTTTGGGAGTTAGGTGAAGTTGTTGGGATTTTTACCATCCCACAAGCTGACAAACCCACAAATTGTGGTTTTGCAAGTAAGGGTGCTTGAGGTCTTAACATAGAAGTGTGACATCCTGAGCCCGTCATCTTATCAATCAAAGTGTTTGGACTTGTAGTAAGATTTCTGTATTTTCTTGTATTATATTATGTTTATGTACTCAATTGAAGTAAACAATTCTGGATGTGTCACAAATTTTTTCAGTGTACGAAATTCGGAGCATTACAATAACTCATTAATTCATAATTATTGTGTATTTGTGGTTGATATGGGTATTGAGCTTGCTTCAGGCCAGAGCAACTCACTTGTGTATTGACTAGGATTCATTTATACATTGCAGAAGCCTTTGAAAGAACATGCAAGTTCCGCTAAATATGTAACACCCCAAATTCTAAAACAGTCTGAATTCGAAGTTCCACAGGATCTTTACACTTTTCTTCGTACAATTTTACAAGGAAATAAAAACTTTTGTTACATCCGAGTTACATTTACATTACATATTTACAGCGGAAGCAATTTACAACAAATTACATGAATAGAAATGTACAACACTAGAATTATTCTTTAAGCAGCATGCAAACTCTAATATTGTTACTCACTTTACCCTGCATAGAAACTGTGGGCACGTCAGTTGCTTATAACCGACAAAATATTATATACTGCTATCCTCTCTATGCCAAACAGTATAACGATTCTCAAATACTTAAACAAACCACAAACTTGATCACGAACAAAACTACAAGGGACTATCCTATTGATGTCGTATTGTGCGGTGCACTTAGTCCTTAATGCAGTTATGTATGTTACATGACATTAATGCGCACTTGTTCAGATTCTATGCATCCCATACTACATAGGTCTGAGGGCAAACCCTTAACCGTTCTTCATCTTGTAGGGTTCAATTCCTCGTCATGACTTAACTACTACTGTAACTACGATAAGTATCCTAGATGTTCTATGAGTTACGAGCTCATGTCCAGACAGCCTGGATGGGAATCCCACGTCATGTCACGATGCATCGTGAAGAACCTATGGACAATTCATCCTCCATCATGGGACATGATACCATCTGCAGTCACCAAACACCCCATAAGCATTGCCTGCAGTACAGACTCCTAGAGACATATCCACGTCATGACACAACACATCGTGTAGACAGCCGGTGAATATTCTCACACCGTAGCTCTGAGGCCCTCGTACTCGTGTTTTTCTCTTATTTTCATCACATCTTCACTATGTGTCTAGTCCTTAGTTATTTGAATCATGAACAAAATCAATTCTCTAGAGTCACCCCTTCCACTATACCGGTCTTAACCACTTATATAATGCGACACAAATCTTGGCCTTTTCATTTCAAATTTCATTTCAACATATTTCTTTTCAATGCCGGTATGAGGCTTAGCTACACTCTATTTCTCAATTTCACTTCATAATCTTAAAATTTGAGTCTTCATACTCATAAGTTCATTTTCACAATTAACATGATTTTCATTCTTTTCTATGAATCAAAACTCATATATAAGGTTCGATTTCAATTCATGTATTTCATACTCAAAATTTTATTTCAATAAATCCTTTAGATTCCCATACTAGTACTTCTTTCTTTTACTTAATTCAATCCACAAAGTTGTATTTTTCATCTATCTTTAGAGTGCACACAAAACCCAAATAGATGAATAAAAGTCCATAATCAACACACTTAAATTTTCCTCCATTCAAAATTTCTCTTTTATAACTTAATAAAATTTTTTCAAAAGAAAAAATCACTTTTCATATTTATACAAATGTCAATTTCATGTAATTCTACTAAATTTTCACTTCTAAGTCACTTTTATTTTAGTCAAATAATGCACAAATATTTTTCATAGGATCCACATATTTTTAGAATAATTATAGTATTTTTTTTTCGAATTTTTAAAAGCCAAGAAATCAATTTTAAACCTAATAAAATCAAAATTTTTTAATCCTGCCGAAGCCAGGAATCGAACCCAAGACCTGAGACTAGCCGCCCGCCACCAAAAGCCAACTGAGCTAAGGTGCACTTGCGATAAGGAAAGGGTTTTAATTAATGTGAGGTTCGGTTTCGGGTTTGGGTTTTATTCAAAAACAGAAAATAAGAAGGGCAGAGCCCAGTTTCGAACCCGGGACCACAAGGGTCACCCACAAGCTACAATAAGCGCCCAAGCACCCGTTAACCAATTGGTCTAAGTGACCAGACTGATATAATATGGGGTTTTTAGGGGTTAAAGTCCAAGGCTCAGTTATTTCGAATTCTTACACAAATGAGGGTTTTTAAGTCCTTTCTTCTTCTCCAAATTAATTCAAAAACTCCAGAATTCACATTCTATATAATTACAGTAGTCCTAGTAAATTAAAATTTTCATTTTTGATACAAAAGCATAATTTTTGCCCTCTACTTGTATTTTACTATTTAATTTCAATTTTAGAGAAAACAAGTATATTCTTTCTACAAATTTGCATTTTAAAAAAAAAATCCCTAGATCACTTATATTAGTTTTGTTACCATTATCCAATTATTTCAGTAATAAATTTCCCTTTTTTTTTCATGCCATTTAACAATCCAACAATTAAATTCACATTTTTCCATAATTCTTCTTTCAATTATTTAACATACAAGCATATCTTCTTAATCTAGCACATAACAATCAAATAGAGCATGGTAGCATGGTAAATTCTAAACTAACAATCACAATTTTTGCAATCAATTAACTTTCTTTTAACATACATTCCTACCGATATCAATTTGTCTCATTTTCACATCACATGGCTAGATTAGTTATAGTTTCTTTTTAATCTTATCAAACATAGCTTAGCATGATGTCTAATTAGAAGTGTAAGAAAATCACCCATCTCTAATGGAGAGAAAACACACAAAATTTCCTAGGGATCTCCTAGAATGAACAAGGAAAGCCTTCTCCTCCTAATTTGAGCCACCACGTTGCTTCTTCTCCTAGCTTGATGATGATGGAACTTCTTCTTGCTCCTTGGAAATGGGCCGGCCAACTATAGGTGGGGGAACACACACAATTTTGCCACTGAATCTTTTAAACTCACAAACTTCTCAATCTTTTGTCTCACGAACTTGTATTTCTATTCTCTCTATTTTTTTTTATTTAAATTTTAGGTGGGGGTATTTATACAAATTTTGAGGGTGAATGGAGGGCTAAGATGAGATCAAATGGTTAAGGATCAAGGGCCAAGATGAAATAGGGAATTGTAATAACTTCCCATGATGAAGTAACCACCCCACCATCTCATCCACTCTCCCTCTCTCCCATGCATAATCCGACCAAGCTTCAAGAGTGTGCATATTGCACATGGTAGTGCATGCACGTGCCATTCTAGTGTTCCCCATTTGCAAGTTTGTTCATGTGAAAAAAATTAATTGTTCATGAAATGAGTCTACACTACAAGTTAGGCTATTTAAAAGAGGATTAAGTTAAATGGGCTCCCTAATGGGCCAATTAACCATGCGTTCTACTAATTAAATTAATTTATTAATTAAGATGGGCTAAAAAGAGACAATCAGGCCTAGAATTCAACTAAGCTTTAAAAAATGGTCTTTTTGGAAAATAAAGAGAACAATTTCTTGTTCATGCTATAAAGAAATATTTTTATAAAAGAAATTATACATATGAAATTATACGTGCAAAGCACGTAAAATCACAAACTCTACATAAATAGAAATTTAGGGTGTTACAAAATATAAGATTCAACTACCATTTTTCTGTATTCTTCATAATTTCATTAAAAAGAAGATGATGAAACTATACTAATTCATGATTAGCAAAACCGAGATAGTTTGCTAGGTTTGGAGGGGATGGAGATACTTGATGTTGTTAATTATGTGAGGCTTCATTATCCCAAGTTGAAATTATCTTTACAGAGCATTTTCCTTATATTATTTAGGATATAAAACTCAAAATCTTGCGTTATTTTCACACCCCGCTTCCCAAAAAAATGAAAATATCGGCACGTAACTAAGACCCAACGAATGATTTGCATCATTCATAAGCTGTACAATTAACTCAACAATATAAAACATAATCACAACCACGCATGAATAAGTAACCACATAAACCATGAATAAACTTCAATAATCCATGAAATAAATCCATAAAATAATATCCAACATCTGGAATGAACTGCGGGTCGACGCCCGAAAGTACAATGTACCGAAATAAATGTAAAACAAAAAAACTTGTTGTGCAATCTAGACTACCTAAATAAATAGATAAACTAGACACAAATTAAAACCTCGCAAGTGTACGAATCGTTTATAGAAGCGTAGCAATAGCAAGGGTCGATCCCACAGAGATTGTAGACTTTAACTTACCAACCAATAAAAAGAATAAGAATCATAAAGAGTTGTTCTAAAAGAAATAAAAAGATCAAAACTAAATTAAGAAATTCTGAATCACTAATATTTATGAAGTAGTTGGGTTTAGATCTCCACCAATAGTCAATAATGCGAAGTTTCCTTCTGAACTTCTTCTTATTACTCATGTTTGTTCCCTTCAAAGGCATGGTATCTACTCCTTAAAGTACTGTTTCCCTAAGCCAAGAATTAGGCATGGTATCTACTCTAATTCGTTTCTTTCATTAAGTGTTTAGCATGGTATCTACTAAGTTGTACTTAAAGAAAACATAAGATCAGTGGAAACGAACAAACACTCAAGGTTCTAGAAATTGGTATCAGATCTAGATCCCTTAAGTTGATTGAACCAAGAACCCCTAAAGATTCCCTTGTTACAAGTTACGGGCACGAGATACGGGTCGTCTCAATACGCTCATATAACAGATTCAGATAGATGGTAATGCAAACTTGATATTCTCAAGTTCTGTATGTCAGTCGACTGGATGTCACCTCAGTCGACTGCTCTCAGAACCTTGAGAACAAGTTTGATTATCATAAATCTATATCAATTCAATCAGATTCAATCAATAAGTAAAATAGAAGAACTTAGAAGAATATAGCACTACATAACTACGGCTTCAATCTACCCAACTATGAAATTAGTTTCACAAATTCATAATAAAAATATTAATAAATCTGTTCATGGATTGCATTACAAAATTAGAGAGAGGAGAAAAAGAATAAAAAATTAATTGCAAACCCCTCTTTCTGTCTCAAAATTTGCACCCAAATGCTTCCGAACCAGAGAAGTCAGCAGCAAGCTCGCGGAAATCGAGAAGCAGTCGCCAGTCAAATCGAACAGTGCACTGTCACGTCGAAGCCCAGTACAGCACCTGTGCGTCCACGTCAGCCGGTCCTGTCGCCTTGGAGAACGCGCCCGAACCCTGCTGCTTCTTTTTGCTTTAATCCGAAACAGAGAGACAGAGAGAGAAGAGTTAGCGTTTCTCTCTCTGTTTCTCTCTCTCTCTTTGTTTATATTCGCTGGCTTCCTCGTTTTCTTCGTTGTATTTATTTTCTGGCCGGGTCCCTTGTATATTTGTTTGTTTATTTATAGAAGTAGATCTGGATGTGTAACACGATTAGGATGTATCATCTCACTTGTAGATTAGGATTTATCTGCAAACACAAAAATCAGAATTAAATATTTAAATTTAAAATTAGATAAACTTAAAATAACAGATTTTTATGTTTTTGCCTTATCCAAATCCATTTAAATTTATTTTTTTCCTTTTACACCCTTATAAAAATTAAAAATCACTTTTTGCATAAAAAATCTTATTTCTTCATAAATAAATAAATAATTGAAATCTTAGAGAAACAAGACGATTTATAGTTGAAAACAAGCACTTTTAATGGGTTATTGAATACAAATATTTGTATAAAAATTAGACTCATCAAATACCCCCAAACTTAAGCTTTTGCTTGTCCTCAAGCAAAAAGTAAAATTATGAACAAGGGAAAAATAATAGTAGACTCAACCCATCACACCAAGAATTCTCATTATGCAAGCATCAGAAAATTGCAATTAAAAATACAAACAATTGCAAATAAAGTAAAAACAAGTCTACCCACTTTCTCCAGTGCAATTGTTTAGTCATAATCCCTAAACCCAATCACATTTGTCATGCAATTAATTTAATTATAGTATGTAACAACTTCATCTGTGATTATCCCTTTTCTCTACTACAAACCGAGTAGCAAACTAGAGTTTTTTTCTTTTCTTTTTTTTTTTTTTTTTTTTTTTTTTTTTTTAGAGTCTCTTCTCTAAGTTGTCACTTGCCTTTTTACGCGAATGCAAGACATTTGTGATGAATCCACCCGGTTACTCAACAAGTCACAAACTTTAAAGTGCTTTGCATACTCATATTTCAAGTTGCCGTTTGACGTAAAAGTAAACATTGGTGATGAATACCCCTAGTTACTAAGCAACTCAAAACATTGGAGTAGATTGACTTTATTCAAATTTTTTTATTTTTTTATTTTTTTTCATTATTACTCTATTTACTTAAACTCTGTTTAGGACTAGATCAAAGGGAATAATCACAAGAGAAAGCATCACATTTGTATTTTATGTATAATCGCATGACTCTTACAATTTTGTAAGGAATTATGAAACTTAACAATCCTAAAGTAAATAAGTATACTTACTCTTACTTTATAAGAAATTGTTTATCCCAAAAGAAATATTCCAACGCTTATCACAATTAAGAATCAAAAGTGTAATGGTGAGATTAATTTAAATCCTTTTTTTTTAAAAAAAAAATTTTTGTTTTCTTTTCTAAAAATAAATCAAAATTTGTAAACCTTCCCCCCCAAACTTAAATATCACATTGTCCTCAATGGGAAAGGAAAAAGAAAAACAAAAATAATGCAAAAGTTCAGAAATTCTCCCCTGATTCGTCTTGAAAATTCTGCACGAGCAGTGTTCGGTAATTTTGCGATATCTGGAGCTGTAGATGTTCAAATGGGCTGAATTTTTTTTTGCTGGAAAGCTAAGAAGATAGGCTACAACTTTTCTTTGAATCACTTTTCCAGATTTTGACTCCAAATTGCTCAAAAACAGCCGTCAATGCATGTGTTCAAAACAGCTCCGCCCCGGCGACTTCGAATTTTCTGCAATCCTACAAGATAAAATCCAAAAATTAAAATAAACTAAACTAAAAGATAAATCAAATCTAAATGAATAAAAGAAATAAATAAAAAAAATGATTAAAGAAATGAATAAAGAGAGAGTGTAAGTACTCCCCTGAAAATTGGGTTGCCTCCCAATAAGCGCTGTGTTTCTTGTCTTTAGCTAGACTCGATGAGGTCATGCCATGTATTGAATGGTTTGAAGATTCACATCTTCCTCTTGCGGTTCTATGCTCATCTCTATGTATGGCTTCGCTCTATGCCCGTTCACCTTAAATGTTTGATTCTTCTCTTTGCTATGAACCTCCAATGCACCATGTGGAAAGACTCTTGTGACAATGTATGGCCCATACCATCTTGACATGAGCTTTCCTGGAAAAAGTCTTAATCTTGAGTTGTATATCAGTACCTTCTGTCCTTCATAAAACTCCTTCCTTGCTAGCTGTTTGTCATGGTACAACTTGGTCCTTTCCTTGTACAATTTTGCATTTTCATATGCATCGTGCCTCAACTCTTCAAGCTCATTTAGTTGCAATCTTCTTTTGTCACCTGCTTGTTTCATATCAAAATTGAACCTTTTAATGGCCCAATAAGCTTTGTGTTCCAACTCCACTGGTAGATGACAGGCTTTTCCAAAAACCAAACGGTATGGTGACATGCCGATGGGTGTTTTATAAGCTGTTCGGTAGGCCCATAATGCATCATTCAAGTGCAGCGACCAATCCTTCCTCCTTGTGTTGACTGTCTTTTCCAAAATGCTCTTGATTTCTCTGTTGCTAATCTCCACCTGTCCACTAGTTTGAGGGTGATATGGGGTGCCCACTGTATGTGTGATACCATATTTCTTCATCAAAGAAGCAAATGGAAAGTTATTGAAGTGGCTTCCTCCATCACTAATTATTGCTCGTGGTGTCCCAAACTAGTGAAAATGTTCTCCTGCAAAAACTTGACAACAACTTTGTGATCATTAGTTTTTGAGGGGACAGCCTCGACCCATTTAGACACATAATCCACACCAACAAGAATATATAAATAACCAAATGAGTTAGGAAAGGGACCCATGAAGTCGATTCCCCAAACATCAAAAAGCTCGATTACTTGGATGTTTTGCAGTGGCATTTGATTTCTAGAAGAGATGTTGCCTGTCCTTTGGCATTTGTCACAAGTCCTGCAAAAAGAAAAAGCATCTTTGAATACTTTAGGCCAATAAAATCCAGATTGTAATACCTTGAGTGCTGTTCTTTTTGGTCCAAAATGTCCTCCACATGCATATTGGTGGCAATGTTGTAGAATACTCATTTGCTCTTCTTCTGCCACACATCTTCTTATAATTTGATAAGAACAAAATTTGAACAAATAAGGATCATCCCAATAATAGTGCTTGCACATAGCCACCAGTCTCTTTCTTTCCTGACTTGTCATACCTGGAGGGAAAACATGAGCAGTGAGATAATTTATAATATCTGCAAACCATGGAAAATTTGAGCAGTGAGATACCAGTCGACTGGTCCTGTTACCAGTCGACTGTCCCGATGATATGTTTATTTCAAATAGATGTTCATCTGGGAAATTTTCATTAAGTGGGGGCACAATTCTCTCTTCCTCATGCAGTAGTCTGGACATGTGATCTGCAACAACATTGTCGCTTCCTCTTTTATCTCTAATCTCAAGATCGAATTCTTGAAGCAATAGCACCCATCTGATCAACCTAGGCTTAGCATCCTTTTTCGCAAACAAATATCTCAAAGCAGCATGGTCAGTGAAAACAATGACTTTAGAACCAATCAAATATGATCTAAACTTCTCTACAGCAAAAATAACAGCTAACATTTCTTTTTCAGTAGTGGAATAATTTAGCTGTGCATCGTTTAGAGTTTGAGAAGCATAGTAAATAACATGGGGTACCTTATTGATTTTCTGACCTAAAACAGCCCCTAAAGCATAATCACTTGCATCACACATTAGCTCGAAAGGATGGCTCCAGTCTGGTGCCATGACAATAGGTGCAGAAATGAGAAGATTTTTCAATGTAATAAAAGCATTTGTGCACTCTTCTGTCCATATAAACTCAACATCCTTAGCCAACAAATCACAAAGGGGTTTGGAGATTTTTGAGAAATCTTTTATAAATCTTCTGTAGAACCCTGCATGTCCAAGAAAACTCCTAACACCCTTGACTGTAGTGGGAGGGGGTAGTTTTGATATTATATCGATTTTCGCTTTGTCTACCTCTATGCCTCTTTTTGACACCACGTGTCCCAAGACAATACCTTGTTGTACCATGAAATGGCACTTTTCCCAATTCAGCACTAAATTGCATTCTTCACATCTCTTAAGTACAAGCTGCAAATGGTTAAGGCATTCATCAAAACAAGATCCAAAAACACTAAAATCGTCCATAAATACCTCGATGAACCTCTCCACCATGTCCGAAAATATACTCATCATGCATCTTTGAAATGTTGCTGGTGCATTGCACAATCCAAAGGGCATCCTCCTGTATGCAAAAGTACCAAAAGGACATGTAAAAGTGGTTTTTTCTTGATCTTCTGGAGCAATAGCAATTTGATTATAGCCACTATAACCATCTAAAAAACAATAATGACTATATCCTGCTAATCTTTCTAACATTTGATCAATAAAAGGAAGAGGGAAGTGATCTTTCCTGGTTTCGTTATTCAGTTTCCTGTAATCAATGCAAACCCTCCAACCTGTAGTCACTCTAGTAGGGATAAGCTCATTCTCTTCATTCTTCACCACTGTGACTCCACTTTTCTTAGGCACTACATGTATAGGACTTACCCATTTGCTATCTGAGATAGGGTAGATGATGCCAACATCTAGTAACTTCAAAATCTCCGCTCTTACCACTTCCTTCATGTTTGGATTAAGCCTTCTCTGTGCTTCCCTGCTTGGTTTTGCGTTGTCTTCAAGAAGTATTCTATGCATGCATTTGGATGGACTTATTCCCTTGATATCTGCAATGGTCCATCCTATTGCACCTCTGTGTTCTCGTAGTACCCTCAGCAACTTATCTTCTTCCTGTGCACTCAGGTTCGCAGCAATTATCACAGGTAGCGTTTGGTTCTCGCCCAAATATGCATGCTTCAAATGGTCGGGTAGCTGCTTAAGCTTTATGTCTGGAAGTCTCGGTGCAGTCGACTCATCCTGTCCACCAGTCGACTTGTCTGCAGAAACAAAAATGTCACCAGTCACCAATTTTTCAAACACAGGTGAAAACTTACCGGAGTATGACTTTGGAGTTTCAAGGTGATGTACTGTCTCTGCAATCCCCCAGTCATCGTATTCCTGTTCAACATTAGATAACGTTAGAGACTGTGTAATTGCAGCTTGTAATGGTTCAATGCTATGTACCTGAAATGTTTGATCAACAATCTCCTGCACCACATCCACATTATAGCATTCATGATCATCATGTGGTAATTTTAGTGTATCAAACATTTTAAATTCAACCTTCTCTCCATTTATTTTCATGCTTATAGTACCCTTTTTAACACAAATTTTTATATCAGCCGTACTCATAAAGGGCCTACCTAAAATGATTGGTAGAGAAGATGGCATTGAAGAGTCCTCCATGTCTAACACAATAAAATCAGCAGGCAAAATAAATTCGTTTACCTGAACTAGGACATCTTCCAAAATACCTCTAGGTCTTTTGATACTGCGATCCGCCAACTGCAACGTGATGGATGTTGGTTGGAGTTCCCCCAATCCTAGCTTTTCATAAACGGTGTATGGGAGAAGGTTGATGCTTGCCCCAAATCTAGTAGTGCTTTCTCAAAGAAGTGCTCACCAATCCTGCAAGGAATGGTAAAACTACCTGGGTCTTTTAATTTGGGAGGTAATTTCCTTAATAAGACAGCGCTCACTTCTTCTGTCAAAGCCATATCCTCCCTAACCTGAAATGTTCTTTTGTGAGTACAACATTCTTTCAAAAATTTAGCATACGAAGGAATTTATTTTATAGATCAAGTAGGGGGATATTAATTTCTACCTTTCTGAGAGTTTCAAAGATGTCAAATAAATGTTGTTCTTTCTTTTGCTTGACTAACCTTTGAGGAAATGGTGGCAAAATTGTCCTTTCTTTGTCACTTACCTTGTTGGAACCCAAAACTTTTGATGGTTGTGTTTCTGTTTCTTCGGTGTGTGCTCCAACCTTGTTGTCAATTGTCTTACCATTTCTGAGAGTTGTTACTGATTTGAGCTGTTCTTGGCCTCCAGGGTTTGGTATGGTTTGTGAAGGAAGTTCCCCTGCCTTTCGTTCGCTTAATTCTTTCGCAATTTGGCCAATCTGTGTTTCCAACTTCTGAATTGCTTGCCCTTGTTGGTTGCTTGTTTGATGTTGTTGTTGGAGTAATTGAAGAACGGTGGATTCAAAATCCAACTTCTTCTGTTCTTGAACTGGCCTATCAAACCCACTTCCCATTTGGAAGTTCCGTGCATGTCCTTGTGAAGATTGAGTGCCTTGATTGTTGCTCCATGAGAAATTTGGATGATTCCTCCACCCTGGGTTGTATGTGTTTGAGAAGGGATTGTTCTTTGGTGGAAACACTCCTCGACCTACATAGTTTGCATGCTCCTGATCTGTGAAAGAAGACATGGAACATGTATCAGTGGTATGATCTACATGAGAACAAATTGCACAAATTTCGTTTGTTTGATTTTTAACTCCACCCATCATCGACATTGAATTAACAAGCATATCAATTTTCTTATTCATGTTTACCATTTCTAATTGAATGTTATTGCTATTAGAAATTTCGTAAACTCCCTGTTTTTTCGAAGGGCCCCTCCTTGTTGAGAATTGTTGTGAATTCTCGCTGAGTTCTTCAAATAGTTCAATGGCCTCTTCATCGCTTTTCCTCATTAAGATCCCGTTGCAAGCTGAATCCACAATTGCCTTGTTAGTATCATTTAACCCTTCATAAAAAGCTTGTACCTGATCATCTTTAGGCATGTTGTGCATAGGACACTTGAGAAGTTTGTTCTTGAAATCCTTCCATGCTTCGAAAAATAAATCTCCATCTTTTTGTTGGAAGAGTTGAATCTCCCTTTTCAGCTGTTTGGTCTTTTGGGCTGGAAAGAATTCTTTTAAGAACTTTGTCGCCAATTGCTCCCATGAGTTTATTGATCCTGGTTCCAAAGAATTATACCATAGTTTAGCATTAAGTTTTAAGGAAAAAGGAAACAAGATTAACCTGATTTGTTCAGGGGTAAGCTCTTGGACGCTTTGTGTCCTGCAAAGATCGAAAAAGTCTTGTAAATGGAGATGAGGCTCTTCATCTGGTTTGCCACTAAAGTGGGGAACCATGCTAAGTAACTGAGGAGATAAATGCATGTTCCCTGTGACATTAGGTTGATACGCAATGCAGGAAGGTTGCTCGATATTCTTCGGAGTGAATTTGTCCTGCATTGGCACTCGATTTGGCATTTCCTCACCCATTGCTGTATGTGAACTGGGTCTCTGTGCAGTCGACTGGTTCGTAGCAAACAGCTTACCTAGTCTGTGCAAAGTGCGTTCTGTTTCTGCGTCAATAGGTAGTAGCTCTGGACGAAGTGATCTCCTTCCGTGCATCCACCAAAATCCTGTAACCTAAAAGAAAAATACTTATTAATAAAGTAAAAAGAAAGAAAATAAAAGCTTTCTACTGATTTGTAAGTTAAAATACTAGACAATCCCCGGCAACGGTGCCAAAAACTTGTTGTGCAATCTAGACTACCTAAATAAATAGATAAACTAGACACAAATTAAAACCTCGCAAGTGTACGAATCGTTTATAGAAGCGTAGCAATAGCAAGGGTCGATCCCACAGAGATTGTAGACTTTAACTTACCAACCAATAAAAAGAATAAGAATCATAAAGAGTTGTTCTAAAAGAAATAAAAAGATCAAAACTAAATTAAGAAATTCTGAATCACTAATATTTATGAAGTAGTTGGGTTTAGATCTCCACCAATAGTCAATAATGCTAAGTTTCCTTCTGAACTTCTTCTTATTACTCATGTTTGTTCCCTTCAAGGGCATGGTATCTACTCCTTAAAGTACTGTTTCCCTAAGCCAAGAATTAGGCATGATATCTACTCTAATTCGTTTCTTTCATTAAGTGTTTAGCATGGTATCTACTAAGTTGTACTTAAAGAAAACATAAGATCAGTGGAAACGAACAAACACTCAAGGTTCTAGAAATTGGTATCAGATCTAGATCCCTTAAGTTGATTGAACCAAGAACCCCTAAAGATTCCCTTGTTACAAGTTACGGGCACGAGATACGGGTCGTCTCAATATGCTCATATAACAGATTCAGATAGATGGTAATGCAAACTTGATATTCTCAAGTTCTGTATGTCAGTCGACTGGCTGTCACCTCAGTCGACTGCTCTCAGAACCTTGAGAACAAGTTTGATTATCATAAATCTATATCAATTCAATCAGATTCAATCAATAAGTAAAATAGAAGAACTTAGAAGAATATAGCACTACATAACTACGGCTTCAATCTATCCAACTATGAAATTAGTTCCACAAATTCATAATAAAAATATTAATAAATCTGTTCATGGATTGCATTACAAAATTAGAGAGAGGAGAAAAAGAATAAAAAATTAATTGCAAACCCCTCTTTCTATCTCAAAATTTGCACCCAAATGCTTCCGAACCAGAGAAGTCAGCAGCAAGCTCGCGGAAATCGAGAAGCAGTCGCCAGTCAAATCGAACAGTGCGCTGTCACGTCGAAGCCCAGTACAGCACCTATGCGTCCACGTCAGCCGGTCCTGTCGCCTTGGAGAACGCGCCCGAACCCTGCTGCTTCTTTTTGCTTTAATCCGAAACAGAGAGACAGAGAGAGAAGAGTTAGCGTTTCTCTCTCTCTCTCTTTGTTTATATTCGCTGGCTTCCTCGTTTTCTTCGTTGTATTTATTTTCTGGCCGGGTCCCTTGTATATTTGCTGCCTTGTTTATTTATAGAAGTAGATCTGGATGTGTAACACGATTAGGATGTATCATCTCACTTGTAGATTAGGATTTATCTGCAAACACAAAAATCAGAATTAAATATTTAAATTTAAAATTAGATAAACTTAAAATAACAGATTTTTATGTTTTTGCCTTATCCAAATCCATTTAAATTTATTTTTTTCCTTTTACACCCTTATAAAAATTAAAAATCACTTTTTGCATAAAAAATCTTATTTCTTCATAAATAAATAAATAATTGAAATCTTAGAGAAACAAGACGATTTATAGTTGAAAACAAGCACTTTTAATGGGTTATTGAATACAAATATTTGTATAAAAATTAGACTCATCAATAACCAGTCTACAAAAATAAAATGTCGATTAGAAAATAAATAATGGAGTAGCAATGAAGCGGAAACTAAGTCATCATTCTTCTAGAAAGCTTGTTCACCAAGTCCTTCCGGTAACTCATCTTCAATACCTGCAAGCTCCACATCTAGAGTTTAAAGGGAGAATGTCCGTTAGAGCAAGTTACAGACATCAAGTAGTAACAAGCAAAGAACAATACAATATGATATACTGAGGGATAATGAACTAGACATTATCGAGGGTCAATGGTCGACAATAATTGTTGTTAAGATCAATAGTCTATAACCAATGGTGCAATGATCAATAACAATAATCAATAATCAATGTCGATAATAATAATCATGATCAAAATGCAAGTGACAATCATAAGTCTTTCAATCTTTATTATCCTATTTAATGCACGTAATCCTGTATCCCATACCACAGCTTCGGGTACATACAATAAAGTGAACATTTAGACTCTAATGGTGATTCTACATGTTCATGTACTTGGGTCTTGCAATAACAATCACCAATGACCAATGACCGATGTCCGCTGACCGCTGACCAATACACAATACAATCGGGATACTTTAGTCAGTAATCCACAATCAATCGATAACTAATAATAATAACATGTCCAATAACAATGACCAATACGGGAAACACGGGTCCCTTCTGAGTACACTCTCCTATATTGTCTACTACTAGGTCTTTCCCTTATTACCCCGGCTTGTTATTCTTTTTACAACAATCATACATGAACATGCACTCGATGAAACGGGTGTCGGGACAGGATCAAGGAAATTTCAAGGGATATGCAATGCAGGGTATATAATTCAACTTATTAATGCGAGAAATAAATATATTTATATTTATATACATGAAGATACAAATTATGGACATCAATACGTTGCTGTACAAAATATGACTCTCCCGCTACTATGGGAGAGCGAATCAGGTTTCATCAGAAGTTCTAGAAATTAGACTCCCTACCGGTTCCAACGCATATTCACACAGTATATTATAATCGCAGAAGACATGCATATAATTTCATTTTTTACTGGTTTCATGTTCAGGAAGCATGTTATGGTCAAATTCTTATAAATAAAAGTTAATTGTAAATTCATTTAAAAATATTATAAAAATCATAATTTGGTTCCTAACAGTGTTCAGTAACAACCTGATTAATCTCAGGTCTAAATACTTAATTTAATCTACCGTTTCAATTAGTTAAACATGGTAATGTATTTTAAGAGCTAGGTTTGCCCGTTGACACGTGCCTACGACACGTCTTCAGAACGGTGCACCTAGTTTTATTATATAAAATAGTTTTAGAGGTCCAGCAAATTAATTGAAGTAGGAAACATATGATATGAGGAAGCAGCATATCTACCTTTAAGCTCAACCTTTGCCTTCTTGATCATTAGCTTGAACTTACCTAGAATGCATTTAGTTTATTAAAAACACTGCATAATTTTTTTTTTAACTTCAACATCAGTTTTAGATGCTTGTAATAGTTATTCAAGTACATGATCATGGAGGTTTTATAGAGCTTACTCTAATCCCATAACCACTATGAGCATGTCTAATTACAATGGTAACCCAATTGCAGGTGTGAAGGTATCTACAATACCAATAATCTAAATATTTTTTTGTCTGAGACTCAGTTTGCAATTGAAATACCTCTTATTATTATTTCAACCAAAATATAATACATGATGTTCTCAAAACTCTAATCCAAACTAATCATTTCTTTTATCTCCACTTTGTCTTCCCATTGCACCTTTATATATAAAAAAATCAAAATGGATCAATAAAAAAGTTTACTTTAGTTGTCTTTCTTGAGTGGAGAGTTTGCACCCTTCACTAGTAAACTCCAGTCATCCCAATCCTATATATCCAAACATACACTAAAAGTTCTTATATGTTATGTTATCCATGATTTCTAATAACTGGTGAAGGGAACACTTCACTGTAGTATATTCTTTTGTAGTAAAGAAATTAATGTTGCATATTTGCCAAGTTATTTTAGGTTCGAATTGTTCTTGACCCAAAACCGCTATTATTGGATCCTAAACTACTAACCCAATACCCTAATTGTACCTTATAAATACAATTCTGTTGCAAACCCTAAAAATTGCACAAATTTGAAACCCTAGCCGCTTATTCTCTTTCCTCTCTCCTCTTTTTCCTCCCGTTCTCTCTCCCGATCGAAATCCCGCCCTTTTACTGTAGCACTATCTTCCCCAATTGTTCTGGCGACCTACCCCCTCACTCGTCGTCCACCCCCTTCCCGTCGACTCCCAGCACCGCCCTCCTCTTCCCTTGTCGGCCAGGCACCCAAAACCTCACCCCGACCTCTCCTCCCCTGTTCCCCTGTCTCCACGCCAGCTAAAACCCCACCTTTCTGTCGACCAGCTGCACCCCAATGCTGCCCTGCATCGATTCACGCCACCGCCTTTCCGCTCGATGCCCTCCCGCCGTCGAGCCACCAAAGCCTTTCCCTATTGCTGCTGCTGTCTCTGTTGTTATGTTATTGCTGTGTTGCTTGATTCTCTATAACACGTATATTGCACGTGTTAAATTGTGTTCGTGGGTTCGTTGCTTCGGGATTCTTATCCCGTTATTCTTAGTATTCATTTTCACCATTAATAAGGCAAGTCACTGTCCTCTTGAATTGTTAATTGTATCGAAATCAAGTTTTGTTGAAACTCTTGCAAGTAGATCCCTTGTTTATCATATTATACTTTGTTCAACTCTTCGTTGGGTCTATTGAGGGTTTACATGAGCTAACCCCAATATTCTTGATAGTATGCCACTTTTGACTCTAAAGATTGGATCTTTCATGCATTCATGTAGAATTGATAATAGGGTTAACTGTATAACCATGACACAATTAATTATTGTAGAAATAACTACTAGGTTGTATGTTTGGTTGATTGTGATCGATGATAATTTAGTGTATGTATATGATTTTATTTTTATTTATCATGTTATTGCACCCATCATGTTGATTACACAATTTATTGACTAAAGAATCGATACCATCATGTTTAATTAATTCATTTTCATGAAAAATACCCAAAACCTGTATATTGCTTCTGGTTGTATGTTGTCTGCTATTTTTGACCCAGTAAATGATCTTACTTTCTGAACAAGAATTGTAGCGTTATCTTTATAGTTTCCAGAACATCTTGAATTTTTGAATTCCGAGTTGTGTAGCAAAAGTTATGCTTGTTTTACAACAGCTGTATATTTACTTTCAGATTTTCAGATTCTCTTATCTTTCATGTTTAAACAGTAAAAATACTGATCAAATAATAAAAATTTACTCTGATAATTTCCAGATTATTAGTGATCATGTTTAGGATTTGAGAAAATATTTTTAATGAATTTAATACTGAGTTTTTTCTGTTTCTAAAAATATAACAACATGATATCAAAATTCTGCCTGAACATGAAATCTGTAAAGAATTGTGTGTTTGACCTAGCTACTGTTGTTGGATTTTGAACTTGAAATATGTGTTGGAACCGTGTGGAAGTCTAGTTTCTATAATTTTTGACGGATTCAGTTTTTGAGTTCTGAAACTGCGGAAAAATGCATTTTAGTACAGACTACTCTTGCTGTCCAGAATTTTATATTCCAGATTTAAATAGATTAATCATTCCTATATAGTACTATTGCATGAATTAAAGTGTGTATGCTGTACTGTATGATCCTAATACCCTATTGTCATCATTCTAATTTTCCAATTCAAGTTATCATCCTATTAAAAAAGAAGTGATATCAATAATCACTAACTCTCAAAACAGCGATTCAAAATCTCCTCCCTTTTCAGTCGTCTTCTTCCCTCAGATCCCGCTACTCTGTGCCCCTTCTCCCACCCCTCTCTTCATTAAATTTGTTTTTTGCATCTTCCTCTACAGACCCATCTCCTTTTAGTTCACCTTCTCTTCACTTTCTCTCTGCCCTCCATCGTTTTCTCCCTTTCTGTGCCACTTCTCTCTCCTTCCTCCTCTGGCTTCCCTATTCGCTCTTCGTATAGCTTATCGGTCAGCATCCCTTGCCCATATCATCCATTACCCTGGTGGGGTTTGGCCTGGATTGCTCCTCTAGGGCCCATTTTCTTCGTCCTGTGTGGTGCCTTTCCCGGCCGTGCTCCGAGCTCCATCGGCTTTGTCCGATTGGACCCTCTCCTATTAGATTGTAGATCTGGGTGTTCAAGTTTGCTTCCCTGCCTCCCCTGAGCACTTTCCATCATTATTATTGACTGTAAGTCTTTATTTTTTTAATTCTTTGTTCAATTTTTTTTTCTGAGTTTTGTGCTTTTCTTCTTGGTTTGGGTTTTTTGGTTTTGTTTTGATTCCATTCTCTTTCTCTTATTATGTGCGTTTCCCTTATAGCTATTCTCTGATTGAGTTTTCTGGTGTTCGTTTAGTTACTACTCTATGTTATTACTATTCCCTATTCTTCTTCTCCACTTTCTTCTTCTTGTCTCACTCCGGTACGTTTGGGTGATTTGTCTTTCTCCTTCTCCCCCCTCCTTTTGCCGTTACAGTTCATCTCCTGTTTGTTTTTGCTATTTATTTTTGATTTTTTCTTCCTCTTTCTGATCTCTCAATTCCTACAGTAAAGGTTTCTTCTTTTTAGTGATTTTTAAAAAAATTTCTATTCCCTATCTTACTCTGTTTAGGGCTTGGGCTTGCGATGGGCTCTTCTTGGGTCGACGTGGTTAAAAGAAAAAGTAAAAGAAAAGATGATACGGTGGGCCTTTTCCCTAACCGGCCCATCCGACAGAACTTTCTAGGGGCATCGGATGCCTCTTCTGCCCTTTCTTCCCGCCTTCTCAGTTCTTCTGACTCTTTACCTTCTCCTGCTTCTCCTCATCATCTTCATCGTTGCTTTCGCTGCCTTCAACCAAGGCACCTCAAATCAATTTGTACTTAAAAAATGAAGTGCCTTTTCTGCCTTAAATCAGGCCACTATCGTAATAAATGCTTCTCTCTCCAGTAATTACCTGGTCTCTCTCTTGGCGTGCCCATCTCCGATCAGGTTTTGGCCACCCTGGATTTCCCTTCCCTCCAATCTAAACTTTCGGATTTATAGGCCTCTAAATCTAAGAGAATCAAACTCACTGTTGATTCTTCCCTTCTCCCTACTCCACCAGCTTCTCAGCTCCTCACTGCGCAATCCCTTTCCAACCTCCCGCCTCGGTCGTATTCTGCTGCTTCGTCTTCATCGATTGAGAAAACCCCTGTTACTCTTGTCAATGTTCCTTCTCCTGACATTGCTACCAAGATGTCCAAGTTTGATTGTTATGGCATTGTCTCGTTCCTTGGTGGATCCATCTCTAGTTACTCCTTGGATTCTTTTCTGTGCAATACTTGTAACGTCCCTGATTGGACTTGGGCAGTGAATGCCTGTACTAATGGTGATGTTGTGATAAGCTGTCCAAACACCAAGATCCTGGATGACTTGGTTGCTAGAAAATCTTTATCCATTGGATCCATTCAGTTATCGATCCGCAAATGGGTTCATCTAGGCTCTCTCCCTCCTGTTCTACTTCCTACTCCCATCAAAGTCACTATATTCGGATTACCTCCTTTTTGTGATTCTCCTCGGCTAGTGGCGGATATGTTAAAATGTATTAAAGATTTGACCTGCACCTCCTCCACTTCTTTATTGGCATCTGGTTGCCTCTAGGTTGAAGCAGAATACCTCTGCCCTTCTTCGAATGATAGAGTTTTGGCATACTCTCTTAGAGACAATCGATCTATCTCAGTCAATTATCATGACGTTCAAAGTTCTGGTGTGGCTAAGGCTCCTACTCTTTTTGCTGGCATTCCTCCAGGCTTGCCTGTAGACCCTCCGCCTAAACAGTTTTCTGTTGGTGCCTCCTCTCACTCTACTGCTCAGCCATTCTACCAACAAGGCAGTCATAAGGCTCAGTTTAAAAAGAACTTTTCTTTCAACCGTTCTAAAGTAGCCACTCCCTCTAAACCTGCTATCTCGCCATTGAAGGTCCCTAACTTGGTCTGGCTCAACCCTGCTCTCACCCCTCAGTCGGGTACAAAACATGTTTCTTCCACTACTATAGGCTCCTCTGCCCCTCTGCTTACTCTACCCCTAGCTACCATTCCACCTTCAGCAATGCTCCCTGCCACCTCCTCTAGCGAGGCTCCTTCTTCTTTCCAGAAAGAGGTTCTTGGTGGTACCTGATTCCAAATGGCCCGCTTGGGACGTCAATCCTCATTTCTCCAAGGATTGGGATCTGTACAAAAAAAACATTGAATACTTCTCCTTCTCCTGCTTCCAAAGCTCAGATGACATCTCTGAAATCCTCTGCTCAAGTTCCTACGAATGTGTGGGTTGACTCAGATAACCTTTTAGAGGAAGAAAAGGATCTGGCTAACCCAACCCCTCGGTGTAAGGTACTTATCCCCACTTCTTCTTCCGAGTTTTATTTTTATTCTCTGTTTTTTAATGGATTAATGTATCGTTACACATTACTTTTGGATCATGGCTCTCATTTTCTCTCTAATTCGGCACTTTCTTGCTTTCCCTTTTTTGTTAATCTTTTTATCTATTGCCGAGATCGCACAGGTTATAATCTTAACACTTGTAGTCTTTATCGGAGTAAAGAAGAGTCTCTTCTCTTGTGCTCTTCGATACTCCATGACACTCAGTAGACTCTGACTGCGCCATCTCCTCCTCACAATCGACCTTCAGTGGGACCTCTTATCCATGCTTATAGATCCCCGGATCTAGACTATTACCTCACCCCCCTCCAACTGTGTTGCCCATACGGTCCTCACTTCTTCCCCTATTGTTTCTCCTATTAAGTCTTCTTTTATACATTCTTCTGCTTTGCCTAAGAAGCATCTTTCCTCTAAGAAGCTTTCCCTCGCTCTTCCTATCATTTGCTCTAGTGCTCGTATCCGCGCCAAAAATGAAGCGCATTGATGTTGAAATTTGCAAGTGTACAAAATCGCACAAGTAATATAGATAGATGAGTAGAGAGTCGAACCCACAGGGACTAGATATTTTACTGAGTACCGATATCACTAGATTAATCACTATTTGGAAGATCGAATTTTATAAGGATAAATTAACTAAATTAAATTAATCTAACTTAATCTAACTAAGTTGGTGAAGAGGGAGAGGGCTGTGAAACAGTGAAGCTCTTGTAATTTGTTTAATGGTAAAATTAGTTCTAGGGCTCTTGGTTCACCTCGTTTATCACACACACAAATTATTATTCCTTATAAATAAAAATATTATCTTTCCCAAATTGTCGACCAAAATCCTAAAGATATTAACCACTCTATCAACGTAGTCTAAAAATTATTCTCAACTAATTCTTCGCCTATCCATCAAATTATTAATTGAGAAATTGGATTTCTTAACGGTCACGTCCTCCAATATACGGTGTTAATTTTTATTAATCACAAATCACCTGTTCGGTCTCTTCATGATTTGAAAAATTATACAAATGTCTATCCACCATGTTGTACGCATAAATAATAAAAATTAAAACACAATCAGGAAAAATAGAGTAATAATAAGGAATTAAAAATTGTGTTCTACAAAACTTGGCTACACCTTAGCCTCTAGAACAATAAATTCAGTTCATATTTGTTTGGGATTGCATCAAAAATTATAGAGAAGAAAAGATACAAAAAGAAATACAAAAATTAATTCAAACCAGTCATTTCTCTATTCTCTGTCTCAAAAACCGGACCCAGAAAATTGCCACGTCAGCGTTCAGACCTGTCACGCCTGTGCTTCGTCCAATGGCTTCCTCCTGAGCGCGTGGATCCCGCCACGTCAGCACGCCAGTAAACGCGTCAGAGCCGCCTGTCAGCACCTGCTCTCGTCTTTCCAACGAGTCACAGACGCCAGCTCATCACCGAAGTCGCTGTCGAAGCCTACTGAACGCGTGGGTCCCAGCGGCACGTGCTGCTGTCGCTGTCGCCTGCTGCACTCCACGTCTGCTTCTCTCTCCCTTTTTCTGTCGAACCGCAAGCCCAGAGAGGCTGTCTCTCTCTCTCCTCTTATTATTATTATTATTTTTTATTTGTTTTAATGATTAGCCGTCACCTCTTACCTCTTTTCTCTCCCTTGATTTGTATTTATAGAGAACGGAAGAGGAGTTTAGGGTTTGCATTTTTTTCATAAAAGTCCACACTCTTCCCTTATTTCCTTCCTTTAATTGATCTGAATTTATTTCTTTCTCTTTCTTTCTTTGCTTCCGTTTCTGCCCACCACGTGCTGCTGCATACACAAAATAATACATGAAATTAGGATTTTTAAATAAAATAAATTAAATCAGTTTAAAATTAATTAAACTAACTTTATATCATATTAGCGTATAAAAATCCTTTTAAAATTTATTTGTTGCAATTTTAACTCAACAAAACAATAAAATCGATAAATCAATTATTTTACTTTGTTTGTTGATTTTTTCCACAAATCTTTACTTTTTGCATCAAAAATATTATTTCTTCAAAAATAATTAATTAAATGAAATCATATAGAAATAAGATGAATTATAGACAATATCAGCGAAAACAAGCAATTTTTATAGGTAAATGAGTACAAATATTTGTATATAAATTCGACACATCGAATACCCCCAAACTTAAGATTTTGCTTGTCCTCGAGCAAAAAGTAGAATCATGAATAAGGGAATAATAATAGTAGACACAACCCATCACACCAAGAGATCTTATCATGCAAGCATCAAAATTTCAATTAAAAATATAAACAATTGAAAATAAAGTCAACCTAAGCATACCCACTTTCTTCAGTGCAATAATTTATTCACAACTCCCAACCCAATTGCATTTGTCATGCAATTAATGTAATTATATTATGCAACAACTCAATCTGTGATTATCCCTTCCCTCTACTACAAACCGAGTAGCAAACTAGAGTTTTTTTTTTTTTTTTTGAAGAATAAATTTTTTTTTTTCAGTCTCTTCTCTAAGTTGTCACTTGCCTTTTGACGCGAATGCAAAACATTTGTGATGAATTCACCCGGTTACTCAACAAGTTACAAACTTAAAGTGCTTTGCATACTCATATTTCAAGTTGCCGTTTTACGTAAAAGTAAACATTTGTGATGAATACCCCTAGTTACTAAGCAACTCAAAACATTGGAGTAGATTGACTTTATTCAATTTTTTTTTTTCATTATTACTCTATTTACTTAAACTCGGTTTAGGACTAGATCAAAGGGAATAATCACGAGAAAAAGCATCACATTTGTCTTTTATGTATAATAGCATGACCCACACAATTTTGTAAGGAATTTTGAAACTCAATAATCCTAAAGTAAATAAGTATGCTTAATATTGCTTTATAAAAAAAATTGTTTATCCCAAAAAAATTGTTTCAATGCTTATCACAATAAAGAACTCAAAAGTGTAATGGTAAGCCTAATTATAATCCTTTTGTTTTGTTTTTCTTTTAAAAAATAATAAAAATAAAAATGAATTTGTAAACCTTCCCCCCAAACTTAAATATCACATTGTCCTCAATGGGAAAGGAAAAAGAAAAACAAAAAGAATGCAAAAAGTTTAGAATTTCTCCCCTGATTCGTCTTTAAATTTCTGCACGCGCAGCGTTCAGTATTTTGGCGATATCTGGAGCTGTAGATGTCGAAATGGACTGATTTTTTTTTGCTGGAAAGCTAAGACAATTGTCTACAACTTCTATTTGAATCACTTTTCCAGATTCTGACTCCATACTGCTCAAAAACAGCCATCAATGCATGTGTTCAAAACAGCTCCACCTGGCGACTTTCAAAATTTGTGCAATCCTACAAGATAAAATCAAAAATCAAAATAAAATAAACTAAAAGATAAATTAAAACTAAATGCAATAAAATAAAACATGGGTTGCCTCCCAAGAAGCGCTAAGTTTTAAGTCTTCAGCCAGACATGGGGGTGAGATGGTTAAGTAACGCCAAGATCCAACAACATTAGCACATCCTTTCTAATTTTTCTCTTCAGATGTGGATCAGGTTCAAGTTCAAGTTTGAGGAGTTTCCTTCGTGATGATGATGTCTTTGATTCCCCCACCTCTTTGAATTTATGCTGAAAAAATGAATAAATAGAAGGTTCAGCATCCAAATACATGACATTTTCAAAAATATTTTCTTCCTTAGTTTCAAAAATTTCTGAACTTGTTGGACATACTTCAATTGGTGATTTTTCAAATTTAGCCTTATGTTTCTCGCCCACAATTAAATCAGTTTCACTTACTTGAATAGATGACTGTTCTTCGGGAGGAAAATTTATGGAATTAAAAATATGATACATTACTTGCTCATGTTGAATTTGTTCCTCCACAATTTGTTCAATCTCACTTTGCTTTTCAACCACATTATGTCCTTCATTTTCTTCTTGTGGTTGCTCAATTATCCTCCCGCTTCCTAGTGTTATTGCTTTGACATCTTCCTTGGGGTTGACAACTGTGTTGCTTGGTAATGTTCCTGCAGTTTTGTCATTAAGAATATTTGAAATTTGACTAATTTGTACCTCAAGATTTTGGATGGAAGCCGAAGTTGAATTTGCAACATTTTGAATTGCCAAATCTGTCTTCTGCATGTAGTGCATAAACATGTCTTCAAGTGTCGGCTTCTTTTCTTCCTGTGAAAAATTTTGAGGGTGTATAACTGCTCCTTGATTGTTGTTCCATGGATAATTGGGGGTGTTTCTCCATCCTGAATTGTATGTGTTTCCATAATGATTGTTTTGCATGAAAGTTTGACACAAAATTTTCATGTTCGACATTTCATGGAGCAAAAGGGTTCCCCACTTGACAATCTGAACTTGCATGATTTCCTGCACAAAGATCACAAATCATATTAGATTGCATAACATTAAAATTTATATTTTCTACTTGTTTATATAAAATATCATTTTTTGCATTTAAAGTAGAAAAAGGATCAAGTTCAAAAACTCCAGCCACTTTTCTTGGCATCGTTCTCTCTGAAGACCACTGGTAATGATTTGATGCCATCTCCTCTAAAATCTCATAGGCTGCTGTGTAAGTTCTTCTCATGAGTGCACCACCAGCTGCTGCGTCAACCATAGATCTATGTGTAACTCCCAAACCATTATAAAATGTTTGCATTTGCAGCCATTTCGGTAGTTCATGATTAGGACACTTTCTCAATAACTCTTTAAACCTTTCCCATGCATCATACAAAGACTCAGTCTCAAATTGCATAAATGTGCAAATATCATTTCTTAGCTTTGCTGTCTTTGCTGGTGGAAAATACTTGGCTAGGAATTTTTGTGCAAGTCCCTCCCAAGTGGTAATACTACCGGGTGGTAGATAATGTAGCCAAGCCTTTGCCTTATCTCGTAGTGAAAAAGAAAAGAGTCTTAATCTAATTGCATCGTCTGATACACCGTTGTGCTTGAAAGTGTCACATATTTCTAGAAAATCTGCAATGTGAGCGTAAGGATCCTCGTGTGGTAGTCCCCAAAATTGAACAGTCTGTTGAATCATTGGAATCATCGCCGGTTTAATTTTAAAATCGTTAGCTTCAATAATCGGCTTCTTTATGCTTGATTCATAAATTGAGGGCAAGCATAGTCTCTCAAAGGCCTAATCTCATCGTTCCCCATGATAATGTGCGTGTATGTCCTGAAATATGAGTATTGAAAAAGAAAAGAAAAAAAAATAGAAAAACTAAAAAAAACTAAAATAAGAAAAATAAAAAAATAAAAGTTAGTCAAAAGGAAAATAAAGATGTAAAATAATAATAAAATAAAAATAATTACAAAGAATCCAAATTAGCAATAATCTAGCAATTTTCAATATCAATAAAAGAATAACTAGTCCCCGGCAACGGCGCCAAAAACTTGATGTTGAAATTTGCAAGTGTACAAAATTGCACAAGTAATATAGATAGATGAGTAGAGTGTCGAACCCACAGGGACTAGATATTTTACTGAGTACCGATATCACTAGATTAATCACTATTTGGAAGATCGAATTTTATAAGGATAAATTAACTAAATTAAATTAATCTAACTTAATCTAACTAAGTTGGTGAAGAGGGAGAGGGCTGTGAAACAGTGAAGCTCTTGTAATTTGTTTAATGGTAAAATTAGTTCTAGGGCTCTTGGTTCACCTCGTTTATCACACACACAAATTATTATTCCTTATAAATAAAAATATTATCTTTCCCAAATTGTCGACCAAAATCCTAAAGATATTAACCACTCTATCAACGTAGTCTAAAAATTATTCTCAACTAATTCTTCGCCTATCCATCAAATTATTAATTGAGAAATTGGATTTCTTAACGGTCACGTCCTCCAATATACGGTGTTAATTTTTATTAATCACAAATCACCTGTTCGGTCTCTTCATGATTTGAAAAATCATACAAATGTCTATCCACCATGTTGTACGCATAAATAATAAAAATTAAAACACAATCAGGAAAAATAGAGTAATAATAAGGAATTAAAAATTGTGTTCTACAAAACTTGGCTACACCTTAGCCTCTAGAACAATAAATTCAGTTCATATTTGTTTGGGATTGCATCAAAAATTATAGAGAAGAAAAGATACAAAAAGAAATACAAAAATTAATTCAAACCAGTCCTTTCTCTATTCTCTGTCTCAAAAACTGGACCCAGAAAATCGCCACGTCAGCGTTCAGACCTGTCACGCCTGTGCTTCGTCCAATGGCTTCCTCCTGAGCGCGTGGGTCCCGCCACGTCAGCATGCCAGTAAACGCGTCAGAGCCGCCTGTCAGCGCCTGCTCTCGTCTTTTCACCGAGTCACAGACGCCAGCTCATCACCGAAGTCGCTGTCGAAGCCTACTGAACGCGTGGGTCCCAGCGGCACGTGCTGCTGTCGCTGTCGCCTGCTGCACTCCACGTCTGCTTCTCTCTCCCTTTTTCTGTCGAACCGCAAGCCCAGAGAGGCTGTCTCTCTCTCCTCTTATTATTATTATTATTTTTTATTTGTTTTAATGATTAGCCGTCACCTCTTACCTCTTTTCTCTCCCTTGATTTGTATTTATAGAGAACGGAAGAGGAGTTTAGGGTTTGCATTTTTTTCATAAAAGTCCACACTCTTCCCTTATTTCCTTCCTTTAATTGATCTGAATTTATTTCTTTCTCTTTCTTTCTTTGCTTCCGTTTCTGCCCACCACGTGCTGCTGCATACACAAAATAATACCTGAAATTAGGATTTTTAAATAAAATAAATTAAATCAGTTTAAAATTAATTAAACTAACTTTATATCATATTAGCGTATAAAAATCCTTTTAAAATTTATTTGTCGCAATTTTAAATCAACAAAACAATAAAAATTGATAAATCTATTATTTTACTCTGTTTGTTGATTTTCTCCACGAATCTTTACTTTTTGCATCGAAAAAAACCGGACCCAGAAAATTGCCACGTCAGCATTCAAACCTGTCATGCCTGTGCTTCGTGCAATGGCTTCCTCCTGAGCGCGTGGGTCCCGCCACGTCAGCACGCCAGTAAACACGTCAGAGCCGCCTGTCAGCGCCTGCTCTCGTCTTTCCACCGAGTCACAGACGCCAGCTCATCACCGAAGTCGCTGTCGAAGCCTACTGAACGCGTGGGTCCCAGCGGCACGTGCTGCTGTCGCTGTCGCCTGCTGCACTCCACGTCTGCTTCTCTCTCCCTTTTTCTGTCGAACCGCAAGCCCAGAGAGGCTGTCTCTCTCTCTCCTCTTATTATTATTATTATTTTTTATTTGTTTTAATGATTAGCCGTCACCTCTTACCTCTTTTCTCTCCCTTGATTTGTATTTATAGAGAACGGAAGAGGAGTTTAGGGTTTGCATTTTTTTCATAAAAGTCCACACTCTTCCCTTATTTCCTTCCTTTAATTGATCTGAATTTATTTCTTTCTCTTTCTTTCTTTGCTTCCGTTTCTGCCCACCACGTGCTGCTGCATACACAAAATAATACCTGAAATTAGGATTTTTAAATAAAATAAATTAAATCAGTTTAAAATTAATTAAACTAACTTTATATCATATTAGCGTATAAAAATCCTTTTAAAATTTATTTGTCGCAATTTTAACTCAACAAAACAATAAAATCGATAAATCAATTATTTTACTTTGTTTGTTGATTTTTTCCACAAATCTTTACTTTTTGCATCAAAAATATTATTTCTTCAAAAATAATTAATTAAATGAAATCATATAGAAATAAGATGAATTATAGACAATATCAGCGAAAACAAGCAATTTTTATAGGTAAATGAGTACAAATATTTGTATATAAATTCGACACATCACACATTTATCTACGTCATCCAAGGCTTCCCTAGCCGCGCAGATTCGTAACTTAGAAATTTCCCTCTTTGTACTGGAAAGAATGGTCCATTATTCTCTCGGATCAGTTTATCAAGTTCATTTCGACTCTTTATCTAATTCGGACATTATCCACCTTGCTTCTAGCATGGGTATTGTTTTTGACTCGGACAGTTTGTCGGACTTAGATTCCATTCGTCTGCTTGAAATTTCGAGAGCTTTTGAGGCAAATCGTTTTCATGGTTAGCATTTCTTGGAATATTCGTGGGCTGCAAAGTTTGACTAAGCAGAAATCTTTGTTCCATCTTGTGGCATCATCCCGATGTGAATTGATTTCAATTCAGGAATCAAAATTAGATTCTATTACCCCAGCTCTTCTGCGCTCTATCGGTGGTTCTATTATTTCTCACTGGATTCCGCTTAACTCTATAGGCTCTTGTGGTGGGATCCTCTTCAGTTTCAAGGATTCTAGCTTCTTCCTTTGTTTTGGTTTGTCGTCTAAATTTCTTTCTCATTGTCATCCTGCATTGGGTTGAATTCAATTTTCGCCTTACCGTTGTTTCGGTTTACGGTCCTTCCACTGTAGATCGTCGCAACTTATTTTTGGAGCAAATTGAACTCCTTCCGAAACTGTATTGACGGTTTTTGGATTTTTGTGGTGATTTTAATGTCACGAGATTTTCCCACGAAAGGTTGGGGAACCCCGCCTCGAGCGCAGATTCAAACCGCTTCAATGATTGCATTTGCTCTCTCAACCTTATTGATCTACCTCTTAATGGTAGATCCTTCACTTGGTCTATTATGAGGCTCACTCCGTCTATGGCCAAACTTGATCGTTTCCTTGTCTCTCAGGAATGGATTTCCCATTTTCACAACTCTTTCTCTCATGCACTACCGAATCCCTCTTCGGACCATGTGCCTATAGCTCTTCATTCTAACTATAATTTCTCTAAACCTTTCAAGTTTCGCTTTGAAAAATTCTGGTTGCAGGACCATATTTTCGTTAACCTCATCATCAATTGTCTCTCTACAGTTACGGGCTCCCACGGCCTGAGTTGTATTCTGCTCAAACTTCATGCCATAAAACATGGTTGTAAAACTTGGCGTAATGAGAGATTTGCTAATGCTAGTTCTCTCAAAAACTATTTCTTGTTCTCGATTAACACTATTGATCAACTTGAAGAGAATGGTCCCATCTCAGATTCTCTTCGTTCCGAACGAAATTCTTGCAAACGCGAGTTCGCCTCTCCTCTTAACCTTGACCATATCAAATGGGCTCATAGGGCTAGAATCAATTGGCTCAAGGAGGGTGGGGGCAACACCTCTTTCTTCCATAATTTTGCGTCGCATCGCCAGCGATGCAATCATATGTCTTCCATTGTAGACAATGGCACTGAATATGGCTCTACTGCTGACTTCCATGTTACCTTTCTTCACTTCTACAAAACTCTTTTGGGCTCTTCCAAACTCCGTTCCATCCACCTTGACTGGTCACAGCTTTATGGGACTGAATTTGCATGACCTATCTAGCCTTGAGGTGCCTTTCACTTTGGAAGAGATCAAAATTGTTGTGCTCTCCTTAAGGAGAGATTCTGCCCCTGGCCCGAATGGCTTTCTGTCATTTTTCATCCAAAAGTTTTGGGATCTCCTGAAAGATGACCTCCTTGATATGTTCCTGGACCTACACCAAGGTCTTTTTTCCTTTGACCGTATTAATTAAGCTCATATCGTTCTTATTCCCAAAATTATGGGTGCTAATTCGGTTTCTACTTTTCGCCCTATAAGTCTTCTGAACACCACGTTTAAGATCATCATGAAAGTCCTTTCTAGCCGTCTCAGTTTAGTCATCTCCCCTCTTATTGAGGATTGTTTTATTCTCGACAGTGTGGCATGCGCCCAAGAAATTATTTTGGAATGCCACAGATCCAACACCGAGGGGATTCTTTTAAAATTACATTTTGAAAAAGGTTATGACAAAGTGAGTTGGGATTTTCTTCTAGACATCCTTTTTCACCGTGGTTTCGGCCCTAAGTGGATAGCCTGAATTAAGTCCAGTCTTTTTGCTGGCACTTCCTCCATCCTCATTAATAGTACAGAAGGGAACAAATTCAAGTGCAAGTGTGGTTTTCGTCAAAGGGAACCAATCTCTTCCCTTTTATTCGCCCTTGTTGCTGATGTTTTCAGTAAACTCCTTCGTAATGCTTGGGATGCCCATGTTGTCGAAGGGTTAGGTGGGTCACATAGCATCTGGGGTGTTCTTAATTTGCAATATGCTGATGACACCATTATTTTTGCTAAGCCTGACGGCTGTACCCTCCGAAATCTTAAACTCCTCCTCTTTATTTTCGAAATGGCCTCCGGCTTATCGATTAATTTCCATAAAACTTCCGTTCTTTGGATCGGTGGGTCTGACAACCGGTAGCACGAGATTGCCCAATTTTTCAACTGTACTTCCGCTTCATTCCTGGTTCTGTATCTTGGCATACCTTTGAGATGGGGAAAGTTGCATAAATCAGATTGGCTGCGTATGATTGATAAAGTGGAATCCAACATTAACGTCTGGTCAAGAAGGCATTTATCCTGAGGAGGTAGATTGATCTTAGTTAACTCTGTTCTCACTTCGATTCCTCTATCTATGATGTCCTTTTTCTATGTCCCCTCCTGGGTTATTAAGAGGATTGATCAAATCAAAAAGAACTTTTTCTGGTCTGGCTCTGATAATTATAGAGCAGGAACCCATCTCTGTAACTGGAAGATTGTTTGTTCTTCCAAGTCAGCTGGAGGCTTGGGGGTCCTTGATCTGAGGAATCAAAATTTAGCTCTGCTAGGAAAATGGTTATGGAGAATTTTGAAAGATGATAGCCTTCCTTGGGCTCGTCTGATTACTAATAAATATCATACTCGTCATAAGGATTGAGAACTTTTCCCGTCTATCTCTCCTTCAGCCTCTCCTTTCTAGAAGGGTGTGTGGAAGGTTGTACCTCCGTTTCAATGTGGACTGTCTTATATTTCCGCAAACGGTTCGAAGACTAAGTTTTGGACCGAACTTTGGATTGGTAATTACAAGATTGCTTCTGTCTTTTCGGATCTCTTCCGGTTAGCTCTCAAACCTCTTGGCACAGTAGCAGAATATCTCAACATCCTCGAGGGTCATAGGGAATGGCACATTCCTTTCATTGCTACTCTTCCTCATTCTTTAATCCCTATTTACATTCTTCTCATCACTTGTTTAAAATTTTTATTCCTGGCATCCAAAAGAAGATGTCTTCTGGCATTGGACTAGCTCAGGTTCTTATTCGGTTAAATCCTTTTACCATTTTCTTAACCACGGAGGTGTCAAGTCCTCTTTTGCCAAGATTATTTGGAGTAGTTGTGCTCCTCTAAAAGTTAAAATTCTAGCTTGGCTTTCCATTAATAATGGGTTATTAACGGTTGAGAATCTCAACAAGATGGATTTAGCTGTTGGCCAATTGTGTTCATTATGTCTTACGGCTCATGAAGATGCGGAGCATCTTTTACTGCATTGTGTCTTCATTTGTCTGTTATGGATGATTTGCTTGGATGCTTGGTAGGTCCACTCTCCTCCCTCCTCCATCCTAGTTTGGTGAACTAGTTGGAGGTCCCTCTTTGTTAAGAAAGTGTTCTTGACCTCTTGGGATCTCTCCATGATGGCAATCATCTGGATTATCTGGAAAGAAAGAAACAACCGTATTTTCTCTAACACCTCGCGCCCTATTACTAGTCTTATTGATGAGTTGATTTTCTTCACCAAGTTCTTGTCTTCCATTTTATCGCATGATAAAGTGGAAGCTCTGCATCTTCAACGCCTTGATGAGGCAGCCTTTAAATTTCGTAGTTCTAATTTTTTTCCTCCTTGAGTATTCGTTTAATTCTGTATTAATCTTCTCACTTTTATTTTCTTTTGCAGAATTGATTGGGCCGACAATTGTTCATCTGTTTCCACACTGGACTATCGTGGTCTAGGCTGTGGAACCTCTTTCGCTTTTGTGCTAATCTGGCGCCTTGATCAGCGACCTTTTTTCGGTGGTGTTCGATTTGGCCTGCACTGTTCATTTCCCTTTTGTTTCCTTATGTTTTCCTTTTGTTGCTACTATGCTGATTATTGTAGTTTCTCAGCCTCTTATCTGTGTTACTTTTCTATGTCCTAATTTCTCATCTACTGTATGGTTTAGTTGTGTGTTGTGGTTTTGTTGGCTGCGATTTTCTTGTTGAGATGGGCGGCCTTTTCTTTCATGCGAATTTTTTGTAGGGGCCTATTTTCGATTTCCTTATCTTCACCCTTTTGTTGGGTGCCTTGGTCTGATGGTCTGCTCTGTTTGCTGCTTTCACTTCGCTTTCCCTGTTTATGTTGGCTTAGCGCAGGTTGCACCAATCACTCTGGTCGTTGACAGGCGTCCCCTTCCTTCCTTGCTTGCGCCGATGTTCGAACGGCAGGTTTGATCATTTTGATGGTTTGTTATGTTTATCTGGGTTCTTTTTGCTGAGCGCTTTGTGCACTGTGGTGGCTTTTTTCTGTCGAATGGATCAGCCCAGACTGAGCTTGTTTATGCTGTTGCTTTCTTGCCTATTGGTCACTCACTTACCTTCTCGCTGTGGTCTTTTACTATTGTAGGCCATGAGCATCGCTGGCTTTGGTGTTTTTGGCTATGCTTTTCATGGCTTTAGTGATGTTGCTCGAGTTGTTAATTCTTCTATTTCTCTGTCACGAGTTTTACATCTTGTAAAATTATTACTTTGTATAGTACTCCTATTTTATTTATTTGGGCTGGAATCTTTTGACTCTATCCTCGTTATATAAAAAAACTTTATCATCCTATTGTTTCCCTATTGTTACCATTATTCATCTCATATATCATATTTGCATATTGTATTGTCGCATCGTTAAAAAAAATATACAAGCCGGGGTTTAAGGGTTAACTTTATTAGTGGACAATATAGGGACTGTACTCGGAGGAGGGGCCCGCGTTTCCCTAAATATTGTATCGGCTATTGTCTTATCGATTGATTGTAGAGCGCTGACTACGGCACCCCAATCTATCGTGTATTATATCGCGGCCAAATTATCGTATCGTGCATTGCATATTGAATCGTGACTATTGAATATTGATTATCGTTGCCGAGTACATGAACTAAAAAATCCACCACTAAGTTTAAATGTAACTTGTTTATATGTAGCAATCATGTGGTAAATAAATGGAACGCATGAAGTGCTACATTAGTTAGGATTAAAATAATTAACAGACTTAAGGATCACACCACATCGACACTGCATATTATACATCATTGTTCCTATTGATATTGAATATTGGCTAAGTGTTATTGTTATTGATCATTGATTATTGTTATCGAATATTGAATCATTATTTATAGCCATTGCATCGATTATCATGATATTAATTATTGATTGTGCCATGTTATTGATTCCTATTGATCCATTGACTTCATTGTTATATCGTTATTCCATTGTTCCCTACTTTCTCTACTTGTTGTCCACTACTTGCTCCAAGGATAATTTTTCTCCTCTTTTCAGATGAAGTGTTTACAGGTGTTGATGGAGTTGCCTGAAGGATTGGGAGAACAACATTGGTGAAGAAATTGATAGCAACGCCACTTAATAAATTATTGTTTTGCCATGAAGACTTAATTATTGAACTATTGTTATTTCATTGTATTGTGGGCTTTTGACCCGAATATTTCTATTATTGGTTTTCAGATGTTGGATTATTATTGTATTTGGATATTTCATATTGCTTCATTCCAAATATTATTGTTTATGAGATTATTATTACTGTCTGTGCAATTATTCTGTATTGATTATATTGTTGAGTTGATCGGATAAACAGCTTATGAGTGACGTTAGTCATTCACTGGGCTAATGTCATGTACTCGTATTCCGTATTTTTGGGATGCGGGGTGTGACAGAAAGAAAAAGAGAAATTTGAGCTCTCTGGTTTAGAAAATAGATGGAACAAACTGATCTGAATAGGAGAGAGAGAGAGAGAGAGAGAGAGAGAGAGAGAGAGAAATAAGTAAATAAATAAAGGAGTTGTTTTGGGGGGGGATTTGAATTTGAGTTTGGGGGGAAACTTTTGGAGGAAAAAATGTCTTTTGGGAGCTTATATTTGGACCATTGATTTCCTTACTATTGAAGGAGAGCCACATGATAACTTTTCTTTATGTTTTATTATATAGATGTATTCTAAAATCCAGATGTTACACCACGAGAATCTAAATATATTGCATTCTGAAATTCGGTTTGCTAAACCGTTAGATAGTCTGGATTACAGACACACATGGCTACAACTATTATTTAATAAGTTTTAAATAATATTATCAGTAACAAGGTTACAAATCTTGTTCTTTACTGAACTAGTGCTCTGGCAGCAACCTAGGCTCATGTTTTTTATATGCATAACGAGTCTAGAAAATCATCATTTATGCTCATAAAAATTGTAAAGCAACTTCTGATCATGTTCAGCAACTTCCTAGATAATTTTCAAGTTTTGATTCTACTGTTAACATTTTATTTTAATTAGAAAGTTATGTCGGTGTGCATATAAACGACAATCTAAAAATTTAAACCTAGCAGTATTAAAGATATCACAACTTACAGTCTACAAATTAGAATTTAGATCTGTCAAATATTCTAGAAAATAGATTCAAAGGGCTATATATGTCATTTACAAAGTTTTACCTAATTATAACAACAACTAGATCAAAAACTCAAAACAACATGGGACAAACAACATGTCAGCAAGTTGATTATTATTAATTAACAACAAACGAGATACACAAGAATATAACTTTATGGCAATAATTAACAGGAAATTGTACTCAACATTAGGGTGGAATTATACTATTAACAAGACAAACCATTATTTCCCTAACATTAAATTCACGAATCTAGGTATAACATCATATCCAATTGAAAAGCATTCAAATCATGATTCTTCTACATATACGGGTTTCTAGGTGTATTCACATGATGACAGATAACAGACTTAGAATTGAATCAAGAAAATAGCACGAAAAGAGAACTACTACTTGGTTTCGCCGATGAATCCATAATAGTTTCTTTGAAGGTATCAAGCAAATAAAATACGATAATTGAAATGAGAACTACTTGTGGCGATCAAATGATTCTTGAACAAGAATAATAAACTAGTTCAAGAGAAACTTGCCTTATTGATGATACGATTGCAACGGAGCAGAGACGAAGCAAGGCAGCACAAGCAAGAATAGTCTGCAACAACAATAAAGGCGATTGCAGTGAGAGAGGGGCTCGAGTCTGTGGGTAGGTGATCGTCGGCAGTGAGAGAGAAAGAGAGAGAGAGCTCAAGGCCGCTGCAATGGTGGGCGGCGACGCGCACCGTGGGAGGAAGACAAACGGAGGCGATCGGCGGGCATTGGGGCAGCGGTGGTCGAGGCAACAACTACGACAACGAGAAACACAACGACACTGAATAGCAATAAAAAGTGTTTGGCTTCAATGCTGCGATGGAAATCAACGACGATGGGGGGGACTGCGGGGGTGGCTGTGAAGGTGGTGGCGCTTGGTATGACTGCAGTGCAGGGTTACAGGAGGGGGGTTGCTATCGTTCGGGGCAACAACACAGCAATTGTGGCTTCGGAGTTCGGTGGCAGAGCGCTGCAGTGGAGAAGGTGGTGTTGCGACTTGTGGTGGTGGTGTAGTTAGGGAGTAGCGGGCCTGAGGGGTAAAGATGATGGAGAGGATGGTCGAGGACTGGGGTGCGGTGGCGAGGAGGTGATCGGGATGGGTTTCGAGAATGAAGAAGAGGAAGAAGGAGAAGTCTGGGTTAGTGGCTGATAGGAGATTGGATTAGGAGGTGATTTAATTAGGGTTTAGGGTTAATTAGTATATATAGGGAATTAGGATGTGGGTTTGGGTTTGGGTTTGGGTTAATGGGTTTTTGGTTAACAACATTAGGGTATGGGTTTAGAAAATGGGCTAACGGGTTTGGGTTTGGATTCTAAAAATAGTGAATCAATTAATGGGGTTTGGGTTTGGATTCTAAAAATAGTGAATCAATTAATGGGGTTTGGGCTTCAAATAAAATAAATCAATAGTAATATAATAGTACCCATTAATTAAATACTCAATACTAATAAATACAACATAATGTATTAGAATTTCAGTGTTCACAAAATAGACGGTTAATCAAATAAGAAAAAGAAACAAGATTATATAATTGAATAGGATTTTTATGCATTAATCAAAATACCAATTAGTATTAAAAATGAAGTATAATTTGGGTTTGGGTTTACACAATAAATCAACAAATAATTAAATAGTAATTAATAATAGTATGATTGAAATTTCTGGGTTCAAACAAATTAATCGGATATTCAAATGAAAGCAATGAGGTTCAAGAAAATAAAAGAATTTATGGAAAAATTAAAATACACGAATACGGAGAAATGAAAAAGAGAAATCCGTATAATTGGAAATGGGGGTCGCAGTTATTTACAGAGCATTTTCTTTATTGGCGACATCTTTACAATTGCAAATTTGCAACTCCAATTGTTGTCTTGTTAGTTGGTGCATTCTCATCCTGGTAAAAAAGTTAAAGAAGTCAGGTTCAAACCATATGCGAAATAGACAGGTAAGTGCGTATTATATTCTCTTTTATATCAGATAAACATATATGAAATAAATTTCCCTTAAGTTCTTTTGTTGTGTTGATTTCTATTGTGTGATTAGATATAAAAATATTTTCCTGCAAATTCATATACATGTCTAAGTACTAGTCAAGGAAAAAAAATAGAAAAAACTATATGTTTGATATTTGAATTCGTATCCGTTATCTGGTTAACCCTATCCGATTTGCATCTGTATACAAAATTTGCGATTACAGTTTTTTTTTCCAAGTCATATTCGTATCTGAATCCGTTTTTTAATGCAGATGCAGATGTTGGTATAGTCAATATCTGATCTGTATACGATCCGAAAGCATCCCTAATTGTAAGTTTGTGATTTGTTGTTAATGAACTGGTGTGTCCTGGTTGTAACTGTCAGCACCTTCCCAATAAAAAAACACGTGCACTATGTAATAATGGGTATAAATACCCAATAATGTAACTGAGTGCATTTGTGAATTGAAATCAAGACTTGAGTCTACTGTTCATCATCTTCTTCATTCTCTCATCTTGGACCCAAACCCTAGGTTCGTGCAGGTTCGATGCTGAGAAGATGACCCGCCGTGTCCAACTACACCTCTGGAGGTCGAGTTGGAACATCCTCTTACATTACATCTGTGAGATTCCCTTTTCTTATATGCATGTATCTTAGATTGTAAATTATTTGTGTCATTTTTTTTTCGAACCTACAATGTCAACTATCTATGTGGTGTACTATCTAATGTCGTTTTTCTATAAAAAGAAATTAAATCTATTGATTTTTTTTTTTTTTTGAGTTAACAATCTTTTGATGTTTGTTCTATAGTTTTTAGGCTAAGGTTTGTTATTAAGAACAACTTCATTCAAAAAACTCTTCTCAACTCTAACTTTTTGGACAATGGTATCAGAGCACGATTTGGATCCTAACGACGCAACCGATGTCGGAAACTTTCAAGAACCTCAACAAGAAGCTGAGAATCCACAAGAATCTAAGTCCAGACCTCGGTCAAGATTTGGGAAAAAGGATCAGGTTGTGCGAGATGAGACCGACAACGGTGGCAAATCTCACAAGCAGCCCAGCCTCGAAGAGCGTTTTGATTGTTTCGAAGAAGAATTTAAACATTTTGATCATTTCGAAGAGATTCAATCGGTTAGAAGTAGCTATGAATCGGGGATTTCAAGATTCACCTTCATTCGAGGTGCTCTAAGGAGTAGGCGAGGTCGAATGATAGTGGTGATGATTCAGGTGGAAGCAGGGGTTCTTGGCACCCACCAGCTGTTCGACCAAGAAATCTTAATCTCTCTCAAAGAGGTGAAGACGGTCGAAGGGGTCATGGCTGACAAGGGTCAAGATCAAGAACCAAGATTTGGAGGTCAAGATCAAGAACCAAGATTTGGAGGCCATTGACAGGATGTAGGTAACATTTTTTTCCCAAACAGATGAAGATTGATCTCCATAGTTTTGATGGCACCGAAGATATACACAACTGTATATACCACATGGAACACCATTTTCATACACATGGTATTAATAATAAAGACAAGTTAGCATTCAGTTTGTACTACCTAAAGGATAAGGCTCTGTTGTGGTGGAGGTTATATGAACAAGAAGAAGAAGAGGTGATTGACTGGGAAATGTTGAAGAAGGAGTTGATGTTACAGTATGGGCCAACAAAGTTGGATGATCCTGAAGAAACTTTGTATAAATTGCAGCAATCGAGAACAGTAGGTGAATATCATAAAGAATTCCTTAAGTACAGACATTTGGTTAACAACATGGCTTGGTCTTCTTTAGTGAGTTGCTATATATTGGGGTTAAAGAATGAATTGAGGAAAGAAGTCAAAACTCAAGCATCCCAAGTCTGTCCTTGAGGCCCGCAGGGAAGCTGTTGCTAGATAGTCCATAGCCAATGACCAAAAGAAAGCTTGGAAGTATGGTGGTTATGTTAAGAGTAATACTGCATTCCCCAAGCTAGCAATAGGACCATCAGTCCCTACTAATAAATATGTTAAACTCCAACTACCACCCCTACACACCCTCCTACAAGATCCAGAGACCCCCAATTCTTGCAGTATATGAAAGAAAGAAGAGATAAGGGTTTGTGTTGTCATTGTGATGAGAAATTTATTAAAGGGCATAAGTGTGCTGGAAAGACTTTCATGCATATGATGACAGCATATGAAGGGGGTACTTTCATGTAGATTTTGGGAGCTTTTGATGGCAATGTAACAGATGAAGAAGACAACTCAGATGAGGAATGAGGTGAAGGGGTCACTAAGGAGGAGTTATCTTCAAACACAACCAAGTTTGTTAGGTTCCATGAATCTGCAACTATATCTTTGCACACCTAGAACATTTAGGGTGCAAGGAACTATTAAGTCTACACCAATGTGTGCACTCTTAGATATAGGGCTACACATAATTTGATTGATGAAAAACTTTTTAAAAAGATTCAACTGCCGATGCATAAGAAAATGCATTGGAGGTGATTGTTGCTAGGGGTAGATTGTGAACAGTCCAGATCTATGTGAGGGGGTTACTTTTTTGTGCTAAGGAGTGCCTATAGTTGCTGATTTCTATGTTCTTTCCATGGATACTAGTCAATTAGTGCCAGGATCGCAATGGATTGAGACCCTGGGTGATGTGATTTGGAACATGAAAGAGAAGAGGATAAGATTCCAATTGGGTGATACACAAAGAGAGCTAAGGGGAATTTTACCAAAAGATTGAGAGTTGTCTACTGTTATATCCATGTCTAAGTCCCTCAATTTCATGATAGGAGGGTTGTTGTTGCAGATGGTAGGGATTGCACAAAATATGACAATGTTTGATACTGAAGTAGACCCAGGGGTACAGTCAGTTTTGCAAAGGCATCAACTAGTGTTCAAAGAAGACATAGGTCTTCCTCCTCCAAGATCTTGTGATCATTGCATTCCTTTAGTATCTAGAGCTAAGCCAGTCCCTCAAAGACCCTACAAACATCTCTAACATCAAAAAATGAAATTGAGAAACTAGTAAAGGACATGCTTGAGTCAGGCATTATTAGGGACAGTCACATCTCTTTCTCTTCACGAGTGGTCATGGTTAAGAAGCTTGATTTCAATAGGAGAATGTGTATTGACTATAGAGGTCTAAATGAGATCACTATTAAAGACAAATATCCCATACCAATTATAGATGAGCTACTTGATGAATTGCATGGAGCAGTGATTTTTAGCAAGTTGAACTTGAGAAGTGGATATCATCAGATAAGAATGAGGAGTGAGATGTGCATAAGACTACATTTAGGACCCATGAGGTTCATTATGAGATCTTGGTAATGCCATTTGGTCGCACTAATGCCCCATATATTTTCCAGTCCCTCATGAACACAATCTTCAAATCCTACTTGAGAAAATTTGTTCCAGTTTTCTTTGATGATATTTTGGTGTACAACAAGAGTATTGAGACTCATATTCAACATTTTGAGATAGTTTTACAAGTCCTGAAGGATAATCAACTTTATGCTAAGATAAGTAAGTGTTCATTTGGAGTAATACAAATTGAATACTTGGGTCATGTGATGTTTATAGCTGGGGTAGCTGTGTATCCATGGAAGATTTCTGCCATAAAAGAGTGGCACTGAGGGGTTTCCTGGGCCTAACAGGGTATTATAGAAAGTTCATTGTTGTATATAGCTATCTAACATGGCCATTGGTGAAATTGACAAAGAAGGGAGCTTTTTTTTTGTCGGAGGACGCTCAACAAGCATTCACCAATATCAAGCTGGTACTTTCTTCTCCACTAATGTTGTAGCTACCAAATTTCACATTGCCCTTTTATGCTAGAGTGTGATGCATGTGGGTCTGGGTTAGGGGTTGTTTTGATGCAAGAGAAACCACCCTATAGCCTTTCTCAATCAAGAGATGAATGGAAAGAAGAAAATTCTGTCTGCCTATGAGAAAGAGATACTAGCTGTACTATTGGTTGTGCAAACGTGGAGGTTATTCATCATAAAAACTAATCATAAACCTCTCAAATATCTCTTAGAACATAGATTATACACAAAAGTTCAGCATGAGTGGTTGATTAAGCTTCATGGGTATCAGTTTGTAGTGGATTATAAGAAGGGAAGGGATAATGTTGTTGTTGATGGTCTAACAAGGCAATTTGAGGACTCTGAGTCTTCTTTATCAGTTATAAGTATTGTGAGTCCTAAATGGTTGTCACTGGTACAAGATGAAGTAGCTCACAATTCCTTTTATCATCAGATTTTGTCACAACTGAGCTTTGTTGACGTCCATATGGTTATGTTAATGCAGTGTACTTTTACAAAGGCAAGGTGTTGTTAAGCTTTGATTCACCTCTAAGGCAATGTGGACGATTTTCATTCATCACCACATGGGGGGCACTATGGAATGGACACATCTTGGCAGCATCTCAAGAAGGTAGTGTTTTGACAAGGAATGAAGAAAGATTTGAAGAATTTTATCAGGTTTTGTGACATATGTCAAAGAAACAAGTATCATAGTACATCTCCTGCTGGTCTATTACAGCCACTGCAAATCCCTGAGCATGTATGGGAAGATCTCAGTATGGATTTTGTCGAGGGTCTGTGATGTGTCTAATTTTTATATAAATATTTGTACTCATTTACCTATAAAAATTGCTTGTATTTATCTATATTGTTAATAATTTATCTTATTTCCATAGATTTCAGTTAATTAATTATTTTTGAAGGAATAAGATTTTTGTTGAAAAAGGTGAATATTTTTGGTAAAAATCAACAAACAAAACAAACATAATGATTTATTAATTTTTCTATTGTTTTGTTGAATTTTAAAATTTAAATTTTACAATTTGGCTGTGTGAAAAGCAAGATAAAAATTTTAATTTGCCAATTGAGCTAAAAGTGCAATAAACAATTTTAAAAGGGTTTAAATGAACTAATATGACTTTTAGTTAGTTTAATTAATTTAAACTAATTATTTTTATTTTATTTTTAATCCTAAAATCTGATTTTATTTTGTGAATGCAGCACGTACGTCTAGAAAAAAAGAAACGAGAGATAAAGAGCAAATTAAAACGGAAACAAATAAATAAAGAATTGGGATTTTTCTGAAAAAATAAACCATAATCTCTACTTCCCGTCCCTATAAATAGAAGAGCAAACATGAGAAGAGAACACGCTTAACGATAGAGGGAAAGCGACGACTGACCTCTTATTATTATTAAAAAAGAAAAAAAAATTAACGAGGCAGGAGGGAGAACGTGCACATGATCTGGGTGCTGTGTTTGAGACGTGACGTCAAGCCACGTCAGCAGGGGCTCGAGTATCGAAAAACGACAGGGGCTGCTGACTGTGACGCTGACGTGGGCTTCGGCACGGAATTCGAGAAACAGAACAGAGAAGCGTTGTGTTTGCAGCTCGACTTTCTGTATCTTCCCTTTTTCTTCTGATTTTTATTATGCAATCCAAGACAGTATTTGTTAATTGCAATTTCATTATGAATTAAATTTTATTTTTCTAGGACTTTGATATAGCCTAGTTTTGAGAACACACTTTTAATTTCATATTATTTTTCTATTTTTCCATGGTTGTGTATTTAATTTTTGATCTTAATGCTTACAATTGGTTGACCAACGTTTGTATGATGTATTAAATCATGGAGAGACCGAACTGGTAATTTGTGATTAATAAAATTAAACATCGTTACAAGAGCGAACTGTTGTTAATGTGACCGTTAAGAAATCTATAGATCTTAATGAGTCTTCAATCAATTAAATTTGTGCATGAACTATGACAAACTGTTAGTTGGAGATATTTTTGGTGTTGTTCGAGAGAAAACATTGAATACTTAGGGAATTTTGGTCTACAACTTGGAAAAATAATATTTTTATTCACCTGAAGTTGTAAATTTGTGTGGGATTAACTAGGTGAAATCAAAAGCCCTAGAATTAATTTTGCTATTAACAAATCACAAAAAATTCAGATTCCGCACATTTTAAATAATTTAGTTAGTTCTTTAGATTAACTCGATTTAGTTGCTTTCTTTATTTGAAATTCGGTTTTCCAAATAGTAGTTAATCTAGTAATTTTAGTACTTAATAAAATAATTAGTCCTTGTAGGTTCGATACTCTTTTCACTTATCTATACTTTTTGTTGTGATTTTATCCCGTTGCAAAAATTCACATCAGTCTGCCTAAGAGAGGGGAATACACTACTGTACTAGTTGTGGTTGCCAAACTGTCCAAGTTTGCACACTAATTGGCCCTTAGTCACCCTTATACTGCAAGATCGATCTGTGGCTGAAACCCTCTTCTCTCATGTCCTCAATCTGTATGGATTGCCAAAGATGATAGTAAGTGATGGAGATGTTGTTTTTATCATACTTTTTTTGGAAAGAACTACTGAATTTGCAGGGTACAAAGCTATGTCTCAGCACTGCTTTTCACCCCAGACCCGTAGGCAGACTGAGTTCATCAACAGGGTGTTAGAGATTTATTTGTGATGTTTTGTTGCTTACAAGCCACAAGAATGGGTTAGGTGGTTATCCTAGGCTGAGTTTTGTTATAATTCTCACACCCACAGCTCCACACATCTGACAACCTGCTAGGCATTACATGGGAAAGCTCCTCCAATCCTGCTCACTTATGTGCCACGTACAGCAAGAGTCCAAGATATTGAGGGGGCACTACTCGGTAGAGATGTTGTTTTGCAGCTGCTAAATGATAACTTGGCCAAGGCCCAGGGCAAAATGAAAGCTAAGGCAGATAAGCATAGGCTGGATAAAGTTTATTATGCTGTGGGTCTACCTTAAACTTTCTTTCCCAATAAAACAAGTGCATTGTATGTGGCTATAAATACCCAATCCTGTACCGAGTGCATTTGTGAATAGAAATCAAAACTCGAGTCTATTGTTCATCATCTCCTTCCTTCTCTCATCCTGGTCCCAAACCCTAGGTTTGTGCAGGTTTGTTGCTGAGAAGACGACCCGCCACATCCAACTATGCCGCCGGAGGTCGACTTGGAACATCCTCTTACATTACATCCATGAGATTCCCTTTTCTTCTATGCATGTTTCTTAGATTGTAAATTATTTGAGTCTTTTTTTTTCGAACCTACAATGCCAACTTCCTATGTGGTATACTATCTATTGCTGTTCTTCTATAAAAAGAAATAAAATCTATTTTTTTTTTTGAGTTAACAATCTGTTGATGTTTGTTCTATAGTTTTTAGGTTAAGGTTTGTTATTAACAACAGCTTCATTCAAAAAAACTCTTCTCAACTCAACTTTTTGAAAAACACCCCCACAAGTTTTTGTTACAAGAGGGTGTTTTTCACTGTCAATTACCAAATAAATTGACAAAACCATCCTTAGTATTTAAAAAATAAAACGAATTAAATTTAAGAATTTTCTTTATACCTTTTAATTTAAAATATTAACCTATTAGATTATTCTATTTAGAGGGGCTATTTAGAGAAAATAATCGTCTACGATATTAGAGGGACTCAACTAAATACCAGTTTATGAACTTAACTAAATAAACTAGTTTATGGATAATTTAGAAGCTCAAAATCTGAATAACTGGACTGAAATTTGTTTTTTACTAAAATTTGGAAGATACTTACACTAACATAACAATGTAATTGATGAATATTAAACATTTTTATCCATCAAAACTAAGTGAATATTTCTATTAAGATGAATCATTGAGTGCAGTAACCAGAAAATAAACAGTAAGTTCACCGTGAAGCAGAAAATAATCAAGCTAGAAATCATCTAAAACCATCTACAAATTATTTATCGTCATCATCCAATGCTAGAACAGCTAGAGCCTCTGAATTACTTCTTTAGTAGAATTTGAAATAACTTGTTTTTGTATAGATTTACCTTATTAGAAAAATAATTATTAAAATATGTAAAAAAAGTTAACCAATAATTTATACGAGAAAATATTGTAAATTTTAATACATCAAGCTTATAGTAAAAACAGCAAAACAAAACATTCATGTTGAAAAGAATGGCACCTTCTCGGTTCGGACACTTTATAATTGTATACACTTTAGAGGGTGTAGTCCGAAATGGTCTAAGAGTCTTCGGAAAGCCAAAGCTTCGCTGAAAGTTAGAGTTTTTATCTGACTAGTCCTTAACGATGCGATTCTGACAAGAAAGAATCTGGCTAAAGCCACACATCGATACTATATGCGGATTTTGCAATACACATTCAGAATCGAAAATTCACCTCTTCCTTGATTGCCCCAGGAGTAAAGCCGTTCTATGTGAGGTCGAGGGCCCTCGGCACAACAGTCTACACATAGTGTTATGAAGACCAATGGATAGGCCCCATCTTCGCTAGTGAGAGACATGAGATGAGGGAAGCGTGATATATCGCTATTGCCTCAACGACCTGAGTTTTATGGCTTGACAGAAATAATTTTTACTTTCATGGGTCTTGTTATAATATTTCAGGTAATCTTACTCATATCATGCATCTTATTTTCTTTTGTGCTACAGCGGCGGCAATAGGTCCTCGAGGAAGAATCACTAGAGCTTTTGAGGTCGAGGAGTACGATGATGAGGAGGTGATGATCGGTCCCATTTAGTTAAGTTGAACTTGTGCACTAATTTAGTTAAGTTGAACTTGTGAGACTTGCTTAAGTGCAGCTTAAAGTAATGATAGGGGAGTCTAGGATTTTGCTTTGCTCGTTTGTGAATGAAAGATGAAAGCAGCTGTTGTCGCAAGTCGTATCATCTTCTCACTCAGCTAGACTTTCCTAACTTGGAAAAAATAGTAGGATTCTGCAGTCGCAGTAGCTTTAGATTGTAGCTGGCTATTGCCAAATGCCAATAAAGGATATCTTCTAGTTGTTCTACTAATTTACTTTGCATGCGCTTCGTATCATATTGTCTTGTTATATTAATTTCCTATTTTGTCATTGTAGAGGAAGAAGTAATATGAGAAGGAATCAAAGCTTTGAGCTCCCTTATATAGAGAGTAGGCATTACACTTCCAAAGAAAACGAATTATATGCGATTGTATGAAATGTTTATATTAGTTTTCAGAGAACATATATGTTGACTCAAAATTCATCTGAATGTCGGAGTTTGTGATTGTATAATACACGTGCGTTGCACGTGGAGAAAATGGGAAGGGGAATGAAAAAGACCAAAAAAAAATCTAGTATTATACACGTGCGCTGCACGCGGGAAAAATTGGTTGGGAGGAATGAAAAGGAAAAAAAAAATATATCCACCAACACGTGCGCTGCACGTGTTGGTAGAATGACAGTCAATGACAAATGACACTAACCCCTTCTCCCATTATAGTATAGATTTGTAACATTCACTCATGGGTTGTCACGTTAACTCACAGGGTTCTCTCTTAAAAGTAGACTATACTGTAGGTCCCGCCACAAAAGAGCATGCACTCATGCATGCAACGTTTGGTGCATGCTGATGCATGACAACGTTTGGTGCAAGCATGGTGTCTCTTCCGAAGCATGGTGTCTTTTCCGAAGCATGGTGTCTCTTCGAAAGCATGGTGTCTCTTTCCCTCCTATAAATTCTCACTATTTTCTTCATTTGAAGATACACTCAACTGAAGAGAAAAATAGAGATTGATAGCCACAGAGAGCTTATAAAGTATTGAGAGTTTTTTTTTTTGTAAATCTTTTGAGATTGAGAAATAATATTTGTGTTGTTTTCTTCTCAAATTTATCTCTGTTGTTTTTCTTACGATCCTAACAAGTGGTATCAGAGCGAGGTTGAGTTGTTGAGTGCCAAAAGCCTTTGCAGATCAAGATGTCGATGGAGGAATCAAGATCATCATCATCATTTGGAGCCATGATCAAGCTTACTGCCACCAACTATACACTTTGGAGACCTCGGATGGAAGATCTCCTAAGTTGTAAAGATCTCTTTGATCCTATTGAGGAGAAGGGAGAGAGACCTGAAGCTACCAATGAGGCAGACTGGAAGAAGATGAACAGGAAAACGATCGGTCAGATTCGACAGTGGATCGATCACAGTGTCTTCCATCATGTTGCCCAGGAGACGGATGCTTTTGCCCTTTGGAAGAAGCTGGCGGATATGTACCAGGCCAAGACAGCTCGAAATAAGGCCCTGCTGATGAGACGGTTGGTGAACCTGAAGCTACAGGGAGGAACTTCTGTAGCAGAACACACCAGCGAGTTTCAGAGCCTGGTGAATCAGCTATCTTCAGTGGAGTTACCACTTGAAGATGAGTTACAGGCACTTCTACTTCTCAGCTCTCTTCCAGACAGTTGGGAGACATTGGTGGTCTCCCTCAGCAACTCGGCTTCGACTGGCAATCTTACCATGTCTATGGTTAAGGATGCCCTATTCAATGAGGAAGCTCGGAGAAAGGACGTTGGCACAGAAGCACAAGCCTGCGTCACAGAAGTCCGTGGGAGACAGCGAGAGGAAGATCGAGGCAGGTGGAGAGGCAGGAGCCAAAGCAGAGGCAGATCGAGAGGCAAATCAAGTGATGGGAGGAGGCCTGCATACAACTGCCATCACTGTGGCAAACCAGGCCACATGAAAAGAAATTGTTGGAAGTTACAAAAGCAAGGCGGTCAGGGAAGGTCACAACCAAAGAAGGAAGGAGATGCACAAGTCACAGTACTAGAAGATGTGGCTCTTTGCTCTCATGAGGATGAGACATGCCTCCATGTGTCGAATCAGGGCGTAGAATGGGTGGTAGATACTGCAGCATCTTGCCATGCCACTCCTCGAAAGGACATCTTCACGACGTACAAAGCTGGAGACTTTGGCTCGGTGAGGATGGGCAATTCTAGCTTTGCTAAGATTGTCGGAATTGGTGACGTTCGGATGCAGACTGATGCCGGGTGCACAATCACACTGCAGGATGTTCGCCATGTACCTGAACTTCGACAAAATCTTCTTTCGGTGAGAGCCCTAGATGAAAAGGGCTATGATAACCGTTTTTGCAATGGCTCGTGGAGGATGCTGAAAGGTGTAATGGTGATCGCTCGTGGACATCTCTGCAGCACTTTGTACAAGACTCATGTGAAGATCAATGTGGAGAGTCTCAATATTGTTGAACATGAAGCTTCGCAGAAACTGTGGCACCAGAGACTCGGTCACATGAGTGAGAAAGGTTTATCAACCTTGATGAAGGAAAATCTTATCTCCATTACCAAGAATGCAGAGCTTCAACCTTGCAGCAGCTGTTTATTTGGCAAGCAGCGAAGAGTCTCTTTTAGTTCCTCTTCGACAAGGAGATCAGAGTTGCTCAGTCTGATACATTCTGATGTTTGCGGTCCCATGGAGGTGGAGTCACTAGGCGGTAACAAATACTTTCTGACATTTATTGATGATGCTTCTCGGAAGGTGTGGGTGTATTTTCTGAAGACAAAAGATCAGGTCTTGGAAATCTTCAAATCATTTCATGCCATGGTAGAGCGTGAAACGGGGAAGAAGCTGAAGTGCCTTTGCTCAGATAACGGAGGCGAGTATACATCCAGGAGTTTTGATGCCTATTGCAAGAGTCAGGGCATTCGGCACGAGAAGACGGTTCCACGTACCCCGCAACACAATGGGGTAGTAGAAAGAATGAACCGAACAATCATGGAAAGAGTCAGAAGTATGCTCAGCACAGCAAAGCTGGCAAAGCCATTTTGGGGAGAAGCTGTTCGCACCGCCTGCTACTTGATCAATCGTTCTCCATCAGTCCCGCTGAATTTCAACATCCCGGAGAAGAAATGGACCGGCAAAAACCCCTTCTACTCTCACCTGAGGACATTTGGATGTCTGGCTTATGCACATGTCTCAAAGGAGCTCAGGCAGAAGCTTGATGCGAGAACCACTCCATGCATTTTCATAGGCTATGGAGACGAGGAGTTTGGATACAGGCTATGGGATCTAAAGACGAAGAAGCCCATCAGAAGTAGAGACGTGGTGTTCCATAAAAATCAGACATATAGGGACACTGAAAAGCCTACAATTGCTGAAAGTCCTGTCAGTACTCAGGACTTTGTTCCAGATACAGTACCAGTACAAGCTGCCGCAGATGATGATGTGTCTGATCAAGAACTAGAAGCAGAACCAGAGGAGGAGGAAGAAGGGATTGATGAGCCCGGGGAGCCGCAACCTTTCACAGCCGCAGAACCAGTACAAGATAATGATACACCGCCTGAGACGAGTGAGCCTCAGCTACGTAGAACTGAAAGAGGCAATGTTCCGTCTACTAAATATCCAGAATCAGAGTACATTCTTCTTACTGATGAAGGGGAGCCAGAGAATTTCCAGGAAGCATTGTCTCATCCAGACAAAGACAACTGGCTGCACGCTATGCAGGATGAGATGGACTCTTTAGAGAAGAACCAAACCTACGATTTGGTTAAGCTTCCAGGAAGGAAGAAGGCACTAAAGAACAAGTGGGTATTCAAGCTCAAGAAAGATGGCAGCGGAAAGGTGGTGAAGCACAAAGCTCGGCTAGTGGTCAAAGGATTCCTTCAGAAGAAAGGCATTGATTTTGGTGAGATTTTTTCTCCAGTTGTAAAGATGACTTCAATCCGAGTCATGCTCGGATTAGCAGCTAGCCTAGACTTGGAGCTTGAACAAATGGATGTGAAGACTGCATTTCTTCACGGTGATCTGCATGAAGAAATTTACATGGAGCAGCCAGAGGGATACGAGGTTCCAGGGAAAGAGAATCTTGTATGTAAGCTGAAGAAGAGTTTGTATGGCCTCAACCAAGCACCAAGGCAATGGTACAAGAAGTTTGATTCATTCATGGTGAGTCAAGGCTACAAGAGGACTGCTGCAGATCAATGCGTCTACATTCAAAGGTCCCCTGATGGAAATTTCATTGCACTGTTACTATATGTCGATGACATGTTGGTCGTCGGACAAGATGCAGTGAAGATCAGACAGCTGAAGATAGAACTCTCTAAGGTCTTTGATATGAAGGACCTTGGGCCAGCTGAGCAGATTTTAGGTATGAACATCTCTCGAGACAGAAAGGCCCGAAGATTGTGGTTATCTCAAGAGAAATATGTTGAACGGGTGATCAAGCGATTCAACATGGAGGGTGCCAAGCCAGTTAGCATCCCACTGGCTAATCATTTCAAGTTGAGCAAGAGTTCGTGTCCCTCATCCAGGAAAGAGATCGAGGAAATGGAAGTTGTGCCTTATTCTTCAGCGGTTGGAAGTCTGATGTATGCAATGGTGTGTACGAGGCCGGATATTGCACATGCAGTGGGTGTGGCAAGCAGATTTCTCTCTAATCCAGGAAATGAGCATTGGGAGGCTGTTAAGTGGATTCTCAGGGGGAGCTGTGTCATGACAGTTAAGGTTGCAGAAGTGCGTTGCACTATCTACGACAGAAGCAGAGTACATTGCTGCCGCTGAAGCTGGCAAGGAGATGCTGTGGTTAAAGCGATTTCTACAAGAACTCGGGATCAAGCAGAATGACTACAAGGTACATTGTGACAGTCAGAGTGCTCTGGATTTGAGCAAGAATTCAATGTACCATTCCCGAACAAAACATATTGATATTCGCTATCACTGGATACGCGAGGTGATGGATCAACAATTGTTGAAACTGATGAAGATCCACACGAAGGAGAATCCAGCAGACATGTTGACAAAGATTGTGTCTCGGGAGAAACTAGAGTTATGCAGAGACATAACTGGAATGGATGAGAGATGACGATTGGTGCAGATGTGGCGTGAGGGGGAGAATTGTAGGTCCCGCCACAAAAGAGCATGCACTCATGCATGCAACGTTTGGTGCATGCTGATGCATGACAACGTTTGGTGCAAGCATGGTGTCTCTTCCGAAGCATGGTATCTTTTCCGAAGCATGGTGTCTCTTCCGAAGCATGGTGTCTTTTCCGAAGCATGGTGTCTCTTCGAAAGCATGGTGTCTCTTCCCCTCCTATAAATTCTCACTATTTTCTTCATTTGAAGATACACTCAACTGAAGAGAAAAATAGAGATTATAGCCACAGAGAGCTTATAAAGTATTGAGAGTTTTTTTTTGTAAATCTTTTGAGATTGAGAAATAATATTTGTGTTGTTTTCTTCTCAAATTTATCTCTGTTGTTTTTCTCACGATCCTAACATATACTACATTTGTATTTCTTTGCTCTTTGTTATAAAGAATACAAATTTTGAATTCAAGACTTCCTTGCTAGTCATCGTATCCATGTTTTTCTCATTAGAATGGCTCATTTGTGTAAATATTAGACATGAATTTATACCATCTTTGCCAAATTATAAAATTTTAATATCTCAAGAAGCAAAAGACCCACTAGGTTTCATCATCATTGATCTTCTTCTTGATTATCCAAGTGTTTAGGACTTTACAGATCAAAATCTATAGTTGAAAAAAATGAAATTCTCGAATAACAGCAAAGAAAGTGGAACAACTTTACATGCAATGCAGAAGAAGCAGATACAACATATATGATTTTCCATTAGAGTCGCTGAGACATGCTATAACCACTATCTTCTTATATTGTTATCGCCCATATTGTTTACATACAATTCTGATGGCAGCATTCAGAAACAACTATCTTTTACACTAAACAAAATGAACATACATATCAAATGGCAGTAATCTACAATACTTTTCAACAGATGAGAATGTAACTCGCTTTTTAAAGAGGTATTTGTCGATCAAGCTTGGGCGCATTTGCCCAGACAGTTGATTCCCTCAAAGTAATCCTGCCTTGTTATCCAGAATTCTGGTGCTTCCTGCTCACAACAAAGAAATACATAAGAATCTTCTCATTCGAAATCGCCTTTCTTTTATCAATTTCCCAATCGATGAATTGGTTATATAGATATAGAGTTGTCTCCTTTTTTGCTTGTGGAGGTTTCTACAGAAAGACCTCTTGGTTCTGGCAAACGGATCACAGTGATGATGATGGTAATAGGTACTAAAAAGCTTCGAGGGTTTGGAGATAATACCTTCACAATTCCTACAAGTACTGCACCTCCCAGGTATACCATATGCTTTCTTCGTGGAGGATCTTCGATTCTCAAGCGTAATTTCTGTTAACAACAAATAAGATTTAACATGTAAATTGTGTCCCTTGACCATGCATTATATTACATTGTGCACTTTAACCTACTCGGGTAAATTGAACTTTTTGCACGAAGGCTAATTGGATACAACATGATAGATGTATGGTGGCTGTCGTGTTTTTTTTTGACTAGTTTGTAATTCAACCCTCTATAAATTAACAACAAACAAGATCTGCATCATCTAACAACATTTTAGGATTGAACTAGATCTGACTTCAACCCTTTATAAATCTTTGCCAGATCTTAGTGAGGTTTGCATTAATTCAGTTGAAAGTATACTCATATATTAATGTAATAATGTATGAAGCATTACATTGGCTCAGATATGCACTAAGATTCATCATTATTTGGGCTCAAAACCATATGATGATTAAACATCAGTATATAAGCCGCAGTAAAGCCAATAACATTAAAATACTTAGATCTTTGTAATAATAACCTAATTGTAATGTATTTGTATCTCCTTATAAAAGCATAACCAGATACAGAGATGATGCTGATGTTGAAAACAGATTTGGGGGAAAATCATTATTATTCTTCTTGTACTTTATTCTTCTTGTACTTTATTCTTTACAGTATACATCTATATATAAGGATTACATTCTTGGAGGAGAAGAAAGGAGATTGAGAGAAGATTGAGGGGTGAGAGATTTGGGGAATTTGTTTCCTATAGATTAGGAAACAAAATATACATATTAGTACTTACTATATTTCAACACTCCCCCTCAAGTTGGTGCATAGATATTGAACATGCCCAACTTGTCAACAAATTTTAAGAAGAGCCGACTCGAAACTGCCTTGGTCAGGATATCTGCGAGCTAATCTTCTGATTTCACTTTAGATATCTCAATGACTTTCTCATCCAATTTCTCCTTGATGAAGAATCTGTCCATCTCTACATGTTCCGTCCTATCATGTTGAACTGGATTGGGGGCAATATCACATGCAGCATGACTGTCGCAATAAACCTTCATAGGTTCATTCGGACCACAGCCTAAGTCATGCAACAAGAGTTTCAGCCATAAAGCTTCCGCTATACATAGAGCTACTCCGTGATACTCAGTCTCTACACTAGAACGTGTAACAACATTCTGCTTCTTGCTTCTCCATGTAACTATATTTTCTCAAACAAAGGTGAAGTATCCTGAAGTGGAGCGCCTATCAATTATAGATCCTGCCCAATCAGCATCAGTATATGTCTCAACCTTCAAGTGACCATGTTTCGCAAATATGACCCCTTTTCCTGGAGCAGACTTAATATGTCTCAGAATTCTCATCACTGTATCCATGTGATGTTCCTGAGGTGCATGCATAAACTGACTTACCACACTTAAAACATATGATAAATCTGGCCGTGTATGCACAAGATACATTAGTCGTCCAACCAATCTCTGATATCTTTCCTTATCACAAGGAACATGATCAGGTTCGTTGCAAAGTTTCAGTCCTTCTTCTAATGTTGTACCAATCGGATGACAAGCAGACATTCCAGTTTCCTTCAATAAGTCGGGAGCATACTTTCTTTGAGACAGAAATATACCATTTCTCAAGCGAGAAACTTCAATACCAAGAAAATATCTCAAAGAGCCAAGATCCTTCATTTCGAACTCTTATGACAAGTAGCTCTTCAATGTCATTCTCTCATCAGGATCATTCCCAGTTACTATCATGTCATCCACATATATTATGAGAGTAGTAATCTTACCTTCTTTCCTTTTCAGGAATAAGGTATCATCTGAATTACTCTGACAATATCCGAATGTCCTCATTAATTTTGTAAACCTCCCAAACCAAGCTATTGGCGACTGTTTGAGACCATATAATGCCTTCCTCAATCGACACACTTTATTACTATGTTGGACTGGTCTGTTCGACCCTGGTGGAAGATCCATATAAACTTCCTCTATCGACACACTCTAGGAGCTTCGGACAATGATGACGATTGGTTTTGGGGTTCTAATGGTTCACTCTCACTGAAATTCGATACTGGTTGTAATTCTTCAAGATGGTCTTCTTCCCTTGGTTGCACTTCTTCATGAGGGTCTTCCTCCCTTGCTAGGTCTTCATTCAAGTGTTCGCCATTATTTGTATCCAGTTGTTCGTTCTGGCTGATAATTACTTCATTAATTCCAAGAGTCTGAACTTCACTAACCCCTTCATCATACCCAAGAGTCTGAACTTCACTTCGGTACTCCCCCTGAAGTTTAGTCGTAGAGGAAGAAAAATACATCTCATCTTCATGAAATACAAAATCCATAGTCACAAACATTCTTTGAGTTGGTGGGTGATAGGACCGATACCCTTTCTTATCCTGTGCATATCCCACAAAAACATAGCGAACAGCTCGAGGAGTTAACTTATGGCATTCATGTTGATGAAGATGAACAAATGCAACACACCCAAACACACGAGGTGGCAAGTTGACGACTTTTGGTGCATTCACAGCTTCAGTTAATGCTTGAAATGGTGTGAGGAAGTTTAGGATACTAGAGGGAACTCGGTTGATTAGTTATGCAGCAGAAGCAAGGGCTTCCCCCTAATAGATGAGTGGCATATTTTCATGGATGAGAGAAGCACGGACCACCTCGAGCAAGTGTCTATTTTTTCTTTCTGCAACCCCGTTCTGTTGAGGTGTATATGAGCATGTAGTCTGGTGAACAATTTCGTGTTCCTCCAAATATTGTTGCAGATTCGAACTCGAGTACTCTCCGCTATTATCACTCCTAAGAACTTGAATCTGTGATTTGTACTGAATCATAACATGCTTGTGAAATTTCTGAAACAAGCCACTAACTTTACTTTTCGACTTCATCAAACAAATGCAGGTCATACGAGTACAATCATCAATAAATGTCACAAACCAGCTGGCTCATCCAAATGTAGTGGTTTTGGATGGACCCCAAACATCAGAATGAATAATCATAAATGGAAGGGAGCTTCTACTTGGACTTGGAGGAAAAGAGACACGGTGACCTTTTGCGAGTTCACACACATCACACCGAAAGGCAGAATTATCCAACTTTAAAAATATACTTGGTAATAATTTCTTCAAATAACCAAAAGAAGCATGTCCTAGACGTCGATGTCATAGCCAAATATCTAATTTCTTCTTCTCATCTTCGGATCCTTCCACACTTAAAGCTTGAGTCAACTTGCTTGAACATTCAAATTCTAAATCCAGATAATAGAGTTTCCCGTGTCTAACCCCATAACTAATTGTCTTGAGAGTCTGAATATCCTTAAACACACAATGTGAAGGCCAAAAGACTACAATACAATGTAAGACAGTAGTTATTTGAGCAACAGATAATAGGTTAAAATTCAAGGATGGCACAACTAGGGTAGTATCTAAGGTTAGGTTGTTTGTGAGATGTATGGTACCCTCGCCAGTAATAGTGGCAGGATCACCATTGACAGTGGACACAGTTGATTTGGTGTATGGTTGAAAATTTTGAACTTGTCTAGAATTAAAATTCATATGGGTAGCACCCGAATCAATTATCCATGCATTATTCATAACATAGGCATAAATATTAAATACCTTACCATCATTGCCTGCAACTGTAACTAATGTAGAGGCGAGTCCAATACTCTTCTCAGCTCTATCAGTTTGTCCCATGGTAGCGGCACAAGAAAATAACGGATCTGATCTTCAGCAACCAATAGCAAACGACACAACTTGGCCAAAAACAGCAAATAGCAACACAACAACAGCACCCTCCGATAGAATATCTCTTTTTTAGATCCGATCTGGATCAAATCCAAGAGCCCAAAAACCAAACAACAACATCAACTCAATAGAGCAATTCTTCAATCAAAAAATCAGATCTGAATAGATTGAATCATCAAACAGTGGTGACCACAACCACAACAGTAAGCGGTGGAGAAAGGGAATCAGGGGCGACGGTAGGGGATCGGGGTCGATGGCAGGAGATCGAGGCCACGACAGTGAGCGGTGGAGAAAGGGGATCAGGGTCGACGGCAGGGGATCGGGGTCGATGGCAGGTGAGGGCAGCGTGATCAGGGTTTCGATGGTGGCAATAGGGAACGGTAGGAGACGGTAGGAGACGATAGGTTTGCAGATCGATGGTAGGAGACTCTAGCGATGGGTTTGCAGATTGATGGTCGGGATCTACTTTGGGAGGTACGACGACAGCGACTTTGTGTGGCGACGAGGGCTTTCGATGGCGATGATAATGTTGGCATTCGATGGCAGCGGCTTCAACAGCGATGGGCGGCGGGTTCTGTCGATGATGTCGATGAGATGAAGTCGGAGTTTTGGGTTCGGATCTGGATCTGAAGTCGGTGCAGAGGTTGGTGATCGGTGAGGCTGAATAGGGCCTTTTCTTCTTCCTCTTCTTCAGGTAGCCTAGAATATTTTAGGCTCTGATACCATGTTGAAAACAGATTTCAACAGCTGACCACAAAGAAAATTCATAGCATCAGTAGGAAAAAGTCCAACAAAAAATCAGATCAATCATGAAACTTCAATTTTAGCCCAATCAATCCAATAATCAATTCATTGCTAAAACCTTGTTCATCATAGCCCAAATTATGAATATATGTGGTATACTTTTCAAATGTAGTATCAAGTGTTGGTGTATGTCCTAGAGGCCAACCTTATATTGACCTTGCTAGTTTACATTGTATCATGATATTTATTTCATATATGAGACATTTTATTATTGTGTTATTTATTGTGATTTAATGAACATAATAAAATCCTTAGAATAGTAGGTTCAATACCATAAGATATCAAGTGCATCACTTGATTGTGAGATCCTATTGGTTGTAATCAAAACACTATTCTTAAATATCCCTAATCAAATGTTATTGTGAATTAGGATAACAATAATACATAGAGACTAGTATGTGCATGACCGTATCTCACGGGTCATGGATATGAGATATTAAATCTTTATAGGGGTACATATTAGAGTAATAATATACTGGACTGATCCACCATGAGAATCTTGTATGGATCGTTACGTGAGTGTCATGAGCGATTCTCACAATGACCATGATGTACGTGGTCCTTTGACTTGAAGTCACAACGGTTCCTTACATGAGAAGTTATATGTTTTAATATCGTTAAACGTCGCATGTGATAAGGTGATTAGAAAGTCGGCTATTGGACATACTATGAATCATGCAGAGGAATGTGAGTGACGTAGATAGGATTTATCCCTCTTACATAACATGAGCGATATCTTCGGACCCCTTGATTGAGTGAGACTGCAAAATGCATGACCGTGCTCAAATGAGTCAATATGAGATATTGATCTCATTTATTTTAATAAGTCTACTCGGACATTAAGAAACCAAAGATTGATCTATACAAGGTTGATACGCTCCATGCCTTGTGGTCAATTAAGATATCTGGACAAAAAGACTAGACTACATGGTAATATTGGTCACGACTAGGTTATGTCAAATCACTGGCATTCCCGTTATGTAAGTAGCAGTGATGTATTGCTAGATATTGCTTACTGTTTGTAACACTAAAATAGGATTTTAGTATTATTGTCAACGTAATGGGAACCTATAGGGTCACACATTTAGAATGGATCATAATTGAGATTTAAATTCATAAGATGAATTTCATTGGGAATCCAAGTAAGACTTGGGCTCCCAACATTGATAGGATAATTAATCAGATTAAATGGGCTAACCAAAATTAGAAGGCCTACATATGAATTTGACCTAGGTTAGGGTGGATTTCCTACTATATATATATGATATGTATCTATGAAAATTGAGAAGGAAAAACCTTAGCTGTCACCAGAAGTGAGAGAAAGAGAGAGAGCAACAGGAACATCCCCTTCTCGCAGCTAGCACCACGGCGTGAGGGAGAGCCCAATTTAATTCGTTCGTGTGGATACCGTAGAGGTACTGCAACGTCGCAGTGCTCGTGATTGGCTGATTGTGGAGACAATCGTTCCATCGTTGATGTAAAATCTCATAACATGTTTTATGCTTTTTTGAATGGATCTATGGCTGGGTTTCGAAAATTTTAATTTATTTTCGCTGCATATTTACTCTGTGAGTGACTTCGAAACCCAACATCAAGCACATCAGATATCATCATGGCCATAAGAAGTAACAAAATTGGCAAAACAAGTAGCAACAACCATTGTCATCCCCCGCTTCCCAAAAAGAATACTAAATACATATATGCTACAAAAGCCCAGCGAATGATTTTCATCATCAATAAACTGTTCAGAATCTTTACAACTGCTCACAGAAACAATCAGAGTCGGAAGCAAAAGAATCAACCAAGTATGCATAATCGAATCAAATTATACCAATAGAAATATACTTGAAACCAAATTATAATAATCCCAAATAAATCAAGTCTGGACAGTTAATAATATCCTGGGTCACATTATCCAAATACAAATAAATTCAAGTACTCAAATACATTATTCAAATCAACAATAATGATAATAATAGCAAAAAAAAATCCAGCACTAATATTCTATTTTTCCAATACCATCGGGCAGACGATCATCCTGATCTGCAATTAATAAATTGTAGGAGAAGGAACAAGAAAACAAGTACCTGTCAATGCAAGTTACGGTTCGCTTATAGTGCAGGATACAAGTACATGGGGAAACAAATCTAAATAACAGCGAAAACAAATGTAGCATGGTATAACACATCAACAGTAATATCTATCATGAATCAGTAAAGCAAAGTCAACTAGCATGGTATACTAACAGGTATAAATAACATGTGTCAAGTAACAGTGTCATATGGCAACTAACAGTGTCCAATAACAGTATCAGAAGCATTATGTTCAGTGTATTGGTGTAACAGTATAACAGTATAACAGTATGATAGTATAACAATATCAGTGTAACAGTATCAGTGTTATGTTCTTACATATTGTGTCTATTACTAACTATGTAGCACTTCATGTGCCATCCTTTTATCGCATGGTTTCTACATTCAAACAGTTTCGTTTTAGATTTCATAGGGGATAGTATAGGGTAGTGTACTCAGGTATCAGTAACAGTAACAATAACAGTAACAATAACAGTCAGAACCTAGTGGCCCTCCTCCGAGTACACCTTTATATAGGGAAGTGTGCAGTCAGGTAATCAGTAACAGTAACAGTAACAGTAACAGTAACAGTCTGAAGCTAGTGGTCCTCCTCCGAGTACACATTTAAAATTTCCCACTACTAGATCTTTCCCTTAAACCCCGGCTTGGTCATTTATTATTATTATCAGACATGTATGTACGTGTCATAAACAGGTCAAGAATAATATGATATAAACATGTAACAGGTTCAGGGTAACAGATAAGCATGCATAGATGGTAGACAGTCATATAAAAGAGTGAAATAGTGTAAGTTCTAATTCAGGACAGCAAGACAGTACAGTACTAAAACAGCGATTCCCGTTTCCAAAAATATCGAAACCTGAATCCGTCGAAGAATCTGGAAAATAGACTTCCAATAGAATCCAGCGGATATATATAAGTCATATAGTGTTTTAGAAAAATATAACTCAAAACTGATTTGAAACCATGAAATACGTTCAGCCAGAAATCAATAAATGAAATTCTCGGTCAGGAAAACAGCATCTAAACACCTCAAATAAATCCAGAAAAAATCTGGGGTATTCTCCTATATATCTAGTATCAGAGTATAAAGTTTCATAATTTTCTAATAAGATTAGTTTAGCCAACAAAAATCAGAAAATATCAAGAAACGATAGTTTGGCAAATCTTGAATTCCCAACACTGCTGTACGAAAACTGTAATATCCCGCAAACCGTGAAACGAAATCCAAATCCGCCAAAGGGAGATGAAAATAGACAAAATAAGCTAACTTTCATATTTCATAAATATTTTTCATACAGGAAAAGAAATTAGGGTGAAAATACAAATCTTTATAGAACAGCGAGCAAAATCCAGCAAGTATAGTTTTTATAAACAAGCATGAAACGGCATATAAAACTCATCAATAAAATCCACCAAAATTCTGGGTAATTCCTAAATAGGTATATAAATACTCTGCAAAATTTTAGATCAAAATAATATGCTTAGCACTAGTATCAAAATAGTTTAGTCATCGAAATCATCAAGAAACGAAATCTGGAAATAAAATACACCTCTGTACTAAAACAATCATATCTCACACATACTAAAACAAAATCGGTCAAGGTCAGAGAGTTTGGAAAGAAGACGGATTTATCTAAAATTATGTTTAATAATGAAGTTAAGATACTGACCTTAATATGGTCTAAAATAGCAATCAAACTAATCACTGACAAAACACAAATTTTCCTCTTAACAACAAATTAATATACAACATAAGAAACTCGTCCCAAACACAACCAAACATGTTATAGAGTCTACTAAATATCCAAACATCATGAAATATGGTATATTGCATGTCCACAACAAGTATATTACATGGATCTAAACAAACACCCGATTTCTCACAATTATCTCACAAATATAATCACATCAAGAACGGACAAAACCTAAGTTGTTTCATGTCAAATTTGTGTCGTGAGGCAACATGGTCAATAGCACTATAAAGACGATACTCATCAAAAATACACCACACAGTTGTCTTTAGAACCCAACTACACTACAAGCGGAATTTAGTACTCGTATTTGCAAAGGAATTTAATACAAGTTACTTGCCTTAACCGACGACGAAAACGACTCCAAGCAAGAATAGCGGGAACGGATTCCCGAAGCAACGAACACAACGAACCAAGAATGAAAACCCACGAACTCAACAACGAACAAAATCCCCGAACCACGATGAACCAAAAGCGAGCAACAACCGCGAATCAATGAGAACACGAAACTACCCACACCAAGACTACACTCACACCCGAAGAGAGACGGAGATCGGCAGCCTAATGGCGCTGCGTTGCACAAGAAAACAACATGGGGTTGTGCTGTTTTTGGGAAGGCAACACAGTGCAGCCCACAGTGGCTTTCGGAGGTCGGCACCAGGGAGAGACGGGGAGGAATAGAAGTGGGACAAGAGTAGGGATCCTCAGGAGGAGAAGACGAGATGGGGAGAGACAGGGAGGTCGGGAGGAGTACAGAGGCAAAGGTCGGCTAGGGATTTAATGCAGGGGATGGGTAAACAGAGAAAACTATAGTCATATATATATGTAAGTAGAATTATGTTTAGGGGGGTGTTACCGCTGAATCTGGTATGAGGGTAAACAGATGAGATTTGTGAGTTCGTGGAAAAACCTGAATAGCGGATCCAAGCCTGTTCGTCAGAATTGGGCTGTTGACTCCCGCCGCTCACCTGCAAGGAAGTGCGATACACCGGGGTTGATCCCGGCGACGCACCCTCCGACGCTCTTGTCAGTAACCAGTGATGATTAAGAAAGAGCTTAAGTTGGCAAAAGAGTGATTACCTGGTAATAGTGGTAGGTAGGAGGTATTTATAGTCGCCAGGGGAGTTTGATTAGGGACCTGATTTCCTGTGATACCGTTAGGAGTAAAATCCTCATAATTAGTTTAGGTAACTGATCCCTGATTCCCGGTGAGAGGATAGCTGCAAATCAGGCCTGTTGATTTAGTCAAATCAGTGACCCTGATTTCCTCTTGCTGGTCTGGGTTTGTCTTGGGTCGGGACCCATACCCAGCTGGAGTGGATCCGTTTCGCGGGTTATCGGATCTGAGAAGGAAAGATCCAGTGCCCGCTTCTGGCCCATCCATATGTGAAATTACCGTTTTACCCCTGAGCTTTAAGATTCGTTCCCAATCTGGACGGTCCCGATTTAACCCCATTTTTAGCCATATCATGAGCCCCCCACTCCTAAAGACTGAGCGTGATCAGCCTTTGAGGAGTAGTTTAACTGTTTCAGTGGCTAGTGGAGTTGTATCGGAGTCCGAATGGAGGGTTTTGAATCTCGAAGGGGGTAGTGAGGTGATTTTTGAAGCTGTGAGCTGTTCCGAAGCTTTGTTGTATATTCGACGGTTTTTATCTTATTTTTTCGGATTATTTATTTAATTTTGCGACGTGTTAACCAGTCGTTCGGGGGCCTTAACAATACATTCTAGGCAATAATTGTTCGTTCAGGGGCTCAGAAATATTCCCCCGAATTTGTAATTATTTTCTAGAATTTCTAGTTAATTTTCCCGAATTTTTAGTAATTTTTTCGCAATTTTTAAATAAATAAAACGATTAAAATAAATAAAAACTAATTATTAATACTTATTTATGGCGTGGCGCAATCTGTACCCTCGATCAGCACCGAGCGCGATTTTCTAGGCGATCAGACGATCCGCACTCCTCAGCAGATAGTTTCTTTATATACGAGGGTCGGTTCCTCGTCTCGGCTGCTCGGCGCCAAGCATGGAATCAGTCGAGCTACGTGACATGATCCTGAGCGTCCATCTCAGCGCGGATCCCCAAAAAAATGCTATCTTGTCGTTTAGTGGACGTGGCGAGACCTGAGCCGTCCATCCTGACGAGCGCGCTTTTTGACAAGATCCAACGACTGAGGATGATCGGCAGGTCTTTTCCCCATATTCGAGGGTCGGTTCCTCGTCCCCTCGGCTCGGCAGGTCGGCACACATAGCTCGGATTGAGCCGAAGTACGTGGCGTGATCCTGGGCGTCCATCTCAGCGCGGATCCCCAAAAAACACTATCTTGTCGTTTAGTGGACGCGGCGAGATCTGAGCCGTCCATCATGACGAGCGCGCTTTTCGACAAGATCCAACGGCTGAGGATGGTCGGCAGGTCTTTTCCCCATATTCGAGGGTCGGTTCCTCGTCTCCTCGGCACGGCAGGTCGGCACACATTGCCCAGAATCAGCCGAAGTACGTGGCGTGATCCTGAGCGTCCATCTCAGTGCGGATCCCCAAAAAACACTATCTTGTCGTTTAGTGGACGCGGCGAGATCTGAGCCATCCATCATGACGAGCGCGATTTTTGACAAGGTCCAACGGCTGAGGATGGTCGGCAGGTCTTTTCCCCATATTCGAGGGTCGGTTCCTCGTCCCCTCGGCACGGCAGGTCGGCACACATTGCCCAGAATCAGCCAAAGCACGTGGCATGATCCTGAGCGTCCATCTCAGTGCGGATCCCCAAAAAATACTATCTTGTCGTTTAGTGGACGTGGCGAGATTCGAGCCGCCTATCATGACGAGCGTGCTTTTTGACAAGATCCAACGGCTGAGGATGGTCGGCAGGTCTTTTCCCTATATACGAGGGTCGGTTCCTCATCTCCTCGGTCCTGAAGCTCGGTGCCGTTAGCCGAGGTAGGGAGTTAGACATTTTGGAGAGTCTTGGCTTTGAGGGGTTGCTACCCTCCGGCCCAGTAGCTCGGCTGCTTGGCCAAGCTGTTCGGTAGCTCGGTTAAGCAGGCCGGTGGCAGGCAGTTCGGAAGGTACATGTGGTCAGATCTGGAGCGTCCATCATTGCGTGAATCACGAGGACTGGGTTCAGATTACGAGAAAACATTATCTTGTCGTTTTGTGGGCGTGGCGCAATCTGAACCGTCCATCGAGTTTTGACACGAATTTTGAAGAGATCCGACGGTGATTTCGCCTCGGAAGGATTTTTCTCCATATACGAGGGTCGGTTCCTCGTCTCCTCGGTCCGGAAGCTCGGTGCCGTTAGCCGAGGCATGGAGTAGGATGTTTTGAAGAATCTTGGCCTTGAAGCGTTGCCACCCTCTGACCCCAGTAGCTCGGCTGCTTGGCCAAGCTGTTCGGTAGCTCGGCTAGGCAGTCCGGTGGCAGGCAGTTCGGAAGGTACACGTGGTCGGATCTGGAGCGTCCATCATTGCATGAATCACGAGGACTGGGTTCAGATCACGAGAAAACGTTATTTTGTCGTTTTGTGGGCGTGGCGCAATCTGAACCGTCCATCGAGTTTTGACACGAATTTTTGAAGAGATCCGACCGTGATTTCGCCTCGAAAGGATTTTTCTCCATATACGAGGGTCGGTTCCTCGTCTCCTCGGTCAAGAAGCTCGGTGCCGTTAGCCGAGGCAGGGAGTTAGACGTTTTGAAGCACCCTGGGTTTGAAGCGTCATCGTCCTCCGGCTCGGCTCGGCTGCTTAGTCAGGCTGTTCGGTAGCTCGGTTAGGAAGACCGGTGGCTGAGTCGCGGACTTGAACGCTGTTTGAAACTGAAACGTCGTAACGCTCCGCTTTGGCGCTTTGGCTTCTTAGTGGGCTTTTTAGATTCCCAAGGCAGCCCAAACGTTGCTTTTGGGGTTATAAGTTTCCACTCCCCCACCCCCAAGCTCATTTCTCACTTTTCACTCCAAGATTTCACTTTTACTCTCTGTGCTCTCTACTAGCGGCGATCTTTGCTCCAGGGCGGTTGCACTAGCTGTCGCGTGGGCCAGGCAATTTCCGGCGAACTCATTCCGACCGTGAACGTCACTTCAAGGTCAGTCTATTTGCCTTAGCTTTTTTATAGAGATGTCAAGAGTGAACTCGGGAAGTGAGGCCTAGTCCTCGGGCGATGGTGGCGCCGAGGAGAGGAGGCAGGCGGAGATCCGAAGGAAGGGGAAGCAAGTGGCCGAGCCGTCTGTGGCCGAGGCGAGGAAGGAGAAGAAGAAGAGGAGGGTGGTGGCCCAATCTCCCGTGGTCGAGGTGATCGTGGAGAACCTGAAGCAGGCCCCCGAGATGGGCCGATACCCTTGTGTACTGTCCGGGCATGCGGGGGTTAGGCAGTACGAGGGCGACCTCTTGAAGAAGGCGATCTTCGGCCAGTCGGAAGTTTACGAAGAGAATAACCCGGTTCTGACTACCGAGGCAGATGAGATTGGGTCGGTGCTATCCGAGAGGGATCTCCTTCGGATCAGAAAAGGATTCGCCATCCCTCCGGAGTACAAGCTAATTCTCCCCGGTGCTGGGATGCGGGCGAATTCCAAGCTGTCGTCGTCGGATATGTGCATGTTCGACTACGACTCTCTCAATGCCGGACTGCATTTTCCGCTGCATCCCTTTATTTGCCAGGTCCTCGGATGGTACTGCCTCGCGCCGACCCAATTTATGCCGAACACATGGCGTCATGTGAACGCCTTCCTGCTCCAGTGCCGCAACGCTGAAGTCGAGCCGGACCTGACGATCTTCCGAAGCATGTATCGGATATACCGGATGCACAAGACCGAGCATCGGTACTACCTGGCGCTGAGGAAGGGTGTTCGGATCATAGAAAACTCGGAATCGATCAAAGGCTGGAAGGAAAAGTTCTTCATATTGAGGGGGGCACCAATACTGCGAATTCCGAGCCGGTGGAAGCCAGAGGTGCCCAAGTTTGCGAGAGCCGACCCCGAACTGACTGCGGCCGAGGAGGAGATGGCGAGGAAGATCATAGCCCTCCCAATGTTGAGTTGGAGGGAGATGACAAAGGAGGTGCTGTTTGGGTCAGGCCTTAGCCCAATCGACCCTGAGTACGCTCCTGACATCTCGCTTATTTTTTTTTAAGTCTTTAGCTCGCCTTACTGACTCAATTTGTTTGTCGTTTGGTATAGAAGTGCCGAAGATGGACTTCAATGCCATGATGATCGATAGGGGCAAGGTGGCTGATGGTAGGAAGAGGAAGAGGCCGGCCGCGGCCGCCTCGTCAGGTCGGCAGCTCAAAGTTGCTTCGACTACCACTCCGCCTCCTCCAGCCACCGAGGTGCCTTCGTCGGTGGTTGTTGCCGAAGAGCCCTCGGCGCCCGTTGCCTCTGCCCCGGTTGGTGGGGCCTTCGATGTCACTGTGGCGTTGTCACTCGAGGCTCCGCCGTTGACCGCTCCGGGCGAGGAAATCTTGACCGAGCAGCACAAGCAGCTGTTCGTGCCGAACCTGGCGAGTGAAGAATCATGATGGATTCCTCGGAAACTCGCAGATGTCGATGCAGGTCGTCAAGCACCTGGCGACCCCGAAAGATAGAGCCGCGCTGCTGGCGGGGACAGTCGGCGACGACACCTACGAAGTGGCTCGGTCGCTCGTATCGGTAAGTTTTTCTTGTGAATTTCATCAAGTCTATTGCTCGGCCCGTATCTTGCGCTCATCATTGTTTTGTCTTCACAGGCTACCTGTCACTTCAGCCATCTCCTTGAGGCGTTCGTCGAGCAGGAGAAAGAGTTGAAGGCCGCCAGCGACAAAGACAGGGCGGAAAAGGTCAGGGCGGTTCGGCAGCTCGAGGCCGAGCAGAGGCGAGCTGAGGGCTTGGAGGTCCAGGTCGCCGATCTTGTGGCCTGATCTGGAACGAGTCAAGGGACGGCTCGCTGAGGAGTCTGCCAAAGCCACAAAGGCTGCCGAGGAGCTGGCTGCGTCAGCGAAGGCTCTGGCTGATGTGAAGGCGGAGAAAGAGGCCTTGGCAGCGACGATCAAGGCGGAGGTCGAGGCCGAGGCGAAGAAGCACATGGCCTCGAACATGGAGAAGTCCTACCAGAGGGCGCTCAACCATGTTCAGGACCGCGTCCCCGGCTTCGAGCAGGGTCAGCTACAGACTGTGGCCCGGATCCCCGTCGGACGGCGAGGAGGAAGGAGGCGAAGGTGACGAGGTGGAGGGCGATGACAAGGAGGAGGTTGTCACCGACGCTTTGGAGACGAACCCCCGGGCGAGGCGAGAAACGAGGGGGCATCTGGCGAGGTGCCTGTGGTCGAACCGGCGATGCAGGTGGACCCCTGATCTTCTCGTCGCTTTGTAGTCTCTTTTTTTTCTTTTTCAAAAATGTAAAGCCTTTTTTGCGGACTGGCCACCGCTTCATTCAATGAATGAAAAATCTTTGTTTCAATTCAAATTTGTGCAAGTGTTTGGGTCGGTGTGTAGTTTTCCAATTGCGATGTTCTTGTATTTCAGATCCTCGAAGATGCCCCAAATACCGCGGTGGCTCGGCGTCGCACCGAGCTGTTTAAGCAATCTCGCGAGGTTCGCCTCGTCGGTGAAATCGAGCTCACCAGGAGGTTGATGTTCAACGTGGAGAAGAAGAACAGCGAGCTTCTGGCCGAGGTGCATCATTTGTGGATAGTCGAGGAAGAACTGTCGGCGAAGGAGGCAGAGCTAGGCTTCGGTGGTGGCCGAGCGAGATGAGCTCGAAAGTAAGGTCGAACAGTTGCAAAGGGTCACGGTTGATAAGAGCATCGAGGTGGCCAACCTGCGTCGTATTATATCTGACAGTGCTGAGTACCCCGGTTCGGCAAAGCTCCCTCGGTTCAAGATAATGGTGAAGGACGACACTCTGAAGGATAGGATTGTCGAGCTCGAGGAGGAGGTGGCTCGACTGAAGCCTCAGCCTGTGAGAGCTAATGTCCGCAGCACTTCTTGCACTCGTGAGGAGAGAGAGCGGGGGATCACCTTCTACGAGCTAGCGACTCGTGGCCAAGTTATTGGTCGGACAGCGGCCGACGCACAAAGCGGAGTAGCTATTAGCTCGAGCGGAGCTTCGGTCGGAGCAACCGTTAGGGTTAGTGGCGAGGCGGCGTCCCAGTTCGTCGGCCTAGAGACAAGCTCGGGGGTGAAAAAGCGGAAACCACGGTTGTCTCTGAATCGGAACGTCCCTTTTTCGAGGAGGCATTGAACGAATGGCGTCGAGCCTTTTACTTGTAATTTATTTAGTTGCTTTCCCGTTGTAATGGTTTGCCATGTAAATTTACCAAGTATCTTAATAAAATCAAAGTTGCTTTGTTCATAGTCATGCCGTGGTCGCCTTATTCTTGATGCCGAACCATAAGGACCCTTAGTTCTTCTTTGTAGGTTTTAGCCGCAGAGCTTTAGTTTTTCGCTCGGAGTATTCCGAGGTGACTGTGTGCTTCCGAGGTGCGACAGCACGGAAATCAGATTCCGGCCATGTGGCAACATCAAAACGGTCGATCATGATCGTGGTACGTATCACGAGGTGGGAGGCACGAATTCCAAGAAAACACTATCTTGTCATTTTGTGGATATGTGGCACGATCAGATCCGTCCATCACGTTCTACCATGCAATTTGAGATGATCTGACGGTAAAATTGGTTCGGTAGAATTTTTCTCTATATACGAGGGTCGGTTCCTCGTCTGCTCGGCTCGGGGTTTTGAGTGAGCGCAGCTGAGCCGAACGATGGACTCCGAACCACCGTTAGAGTTGCCCGACGGTTGTGGGAGCAATTCCGAATGGCGACCTACTTCTAGCTCACCGAGGAGCGAGCTTGCGAAGTAGATTCGAGCCAAGTGTTGGACTCCGAACCATCAGTAGGGTAGTTCAACGGTTGTGGGAGCAATTCCGAATGGCGACCCACTCCTAGCCCGCTGAGAAGTGAGCTTGCGGAGTAGAATCGAATCAAGTGTTGGACTCCGGAACTATTGTTAGAAATCAACGGTCGTGGGAGCAATTCCGAATGGCGACCCACTCCTAGCCCGCTGAGAAGCGAGCTTGCGGAGTAGAATCGAACCAAGTGTTGGACTCCGGAACCATCGTTAGAGTTCAACGGTCGTGGGAGCAATTCCGAATGGCTACCCACTCCTAGCCCGCTTAGAAGCGAGCTTGTGGAGTAAAATCGAACCAAGTGTTGGACTCCGGAACCATCGTTAGAGTTCAACGGTCGTGGGAGCAATTCCGAATGGCGACCCACTCCTGGCCCACTGAGAAGCGAGCTTGCGGAGTAGAATCGAACCAAGTGTTGGACCCCGGAACCATCGTTAGAGATCAATGGTCATGGGAGCAATTCCGAATGGCGACCCACTCCTAGCCCGCTGAGAAGCGAGCTTGCAGAGTAGAATCGAACCAAGTGTTGCACTCCGGAACCATCGTTAGAGTTCAACGGTCGTGGGAGCAATTCCGAATGGCGACCCACTCCTAGCCCGCTTAGAAGCGAGCTTGCGGAGTAGAATCGAACCAAGTGTTGGACTCCGGAACCAACGTTAGAGTTCAACGGTCGTGGGAGCAATTCTGAATGGCGACCCACTCCTAGCCCGCTGAGAAGCGAGCTTGCGGAGTAGAATCGAACCAAGTGTTGGACCCCGGAACCATCGTTAGAGTTCAACGGTCGTGGGAACAATTCCGAATGGCGACCCACTCCTAGCCCGCTTAGAAGCGAGCTTGCGGAGTAGAATCGAACCAAGTGTTGGACCCTTGAACCATCGTTAGAGATCAACGGTCGTGGGAGCAATTCCGAATGGCGACCCACTCCTAGCCCGCTGAGAAGCGAGCTTGCGGAGTAGAATCGAACCAAGTGTTGGACTCCGGAACCATCGTTAGAGTTCAACGATCGTGGGAGCAATTCCGAATGGCGACCCACTCCTATCCCGCTTAGAAGCGAGCTTGCGGAGTAGAATCGAACCAAGTATTGGACTCCGAAACCAACGTTAGAGTTCAACGGTCGTGGGAGCAATTCCGAATGGCGACCCACTCCTAGCCCGCTGAGAAGCGAGCTTGCGGAGTAGAATCGAACCAAGTGTTGGACCCCGGAACCATCGTTAGAGTTCAACGGTCGTGGGAGCAATTCCGAATGGCGACCCACTCCTAGCCCGCTTAGAAGCGAGCTTGCGGAGTAGAATCGAGCCAAGTATTGGACTCCGAACCATTGATTGAATAAAGAATAAAGGCAGAGAGACACAAGCAATTTTATAAGTACGAAAAAGCATTCTTTATTGATAATTGACGGCGAGCCGTTTTTACATATGACAACTTAAGAGAGGAATTACAAGTTAGAGGAGAGGAACGGTTCGACACCCTATGATACTCAGAGAGGTGCTGGGGCGCTTTCTTGGTATTTTAAAACGTGGTCGGCATTCCAGGTCCTCAGAATCTCCCTACCCTCGAGGTCTTTCAGACGATAAGCTCCGGGCCGAACTACCTTTGCGATATTGTAAGGTCCTTCCCAATTTGGGGCTAGTTTGCTCTTCTGACTGGGGAAGCAGATGGCTAGTTTTCTGAGGACTAAGTCCCCCTCCTTGAGATCGGTGGGTCGGACTCTCTTGTTGTACGCCAATTCGATCCTCCTCCGGTAGTTCTGTTGGCGGATCGACGCCCTTTCTCTCAGTTCGTCCACCAGGTCTTGGTTCGCCCGGAGGTCCCTGGCGTTCTGTTCCTCGTTGTAGGCTGCGAGGCGAGGAGAAGGTATTCCGACTTCGAGAGGTATCACTGCCTCAGACCCATAGGTGAGGTTGAACGGGGACTCTCTTGTGGGGGTCCGTTTGTTGGTGCGGTAGTTCCACAGCACGTTGGGGAGTTGGTCGACCCATAAGCCTTTGGAACATTTGTCCAATCTCTTCTTGATACCAGAGAGGATCTGCCGGTTAGCGTTCTCTGCCTGGCCATTCGACTGTGGGTGGGAGACGGAGGAGAAGCGCTGTTGGATGGCAAGGTCTTCACATAGAGCTCGGAACGCGGCCCCAGTAAACTGAGTTCCGTTGTCTGTTACGAGGACACGGGGGATGCCGAATCGGCAGATGACGTTCTTCCAGAAGAATTGAAGCACCTTATTCTTGGTGATAGTGGCAAGGGGCTCGGCCTCAATCCACTTCGAGAAGTAGTCGATGGCTACGACCAAGAACTTGAACTGGCTCGGAGCTGGAGGGAATGGCCCTAGTAAGTCCATCCCCCACATTGTGAAGGGGATAGGACTTGATAGGGAGGCGAGGTTGGCTTGGGGGAGGCGACGAATGTTGGAATGTCTCTGACAAGAGCCACATTGCCGAACGTGTCGCTCGGCGTCTTGGAGGAGAGTCGGCCAGAAGTATCCGTAATTCAGAGCTTTCCGAGCCAAAGACCTAAACCCTGAATGTGCCTCGCCAATGCCTTAGTGGAGCTCCTGTAAGGCGTAGTCAGCCTGTTCTGGGGAAAGGCACCTCAGCTACGGTCGGCCGTCAATCTGCGAGAAGGAGTGCTTGTACAAGATCCCCTCGATCAGGATGTATCGCTCGGCCCTGGTTCTTACTCGGCGTGCTTCCTTGGGGTCCTCGGGGAGGAGTCCGTCCCTTAAGAATTCCCCTAACGGCTTCATCCAATTATCTTGCAGTAGGACCGGCAATAACTCCACTGAGTCGAGGGTCTCCTCTTCTATGCTCGGTTTCAAGAGGACCTCGATCAAGACGGTCTGCTCGAGACCTTGGAGGGAGGATGAGGCCAACTTGGAGAGGGCGTCGGCTTGTGAATTCTCTTCTCGAGGGACTCGTTGGATGAGTGCCTCTTCGAACCGGGTCATGATGGTTCGGACTTTGGCGAGGTACTTCGCCATCCGTTCGTCTCGTGCCTCGTAATCGCCCAAGGCTTGGTTCACAACTAGCTGAGAGTCACTATGGATTCGAAGGCGCTGCGCCCCGGCACTTCGGGCAAGTCCGAGGCCTGCGATTAGTGCCTCATACTCTGCTTCGTTGTTTGAGGCCTTGAAATTCATGCGGAGGGCATACTGGAGGACGAAGTCATCTGGACTCGTCAGGATGATACCGGCGCCGCTTCCCTCGTTGCAAGAGGAACCATCCACAAAAACCGTCCAAATAGGGGGTCCGTTCGGGACATGGCTGACCTCGGGAATGGTGGTCTCGACGATGAAGTCCGCGAGGGCTTGAGCTTTGATCGCAGTCCGGGGCTGGTAAGAGATGTCGTGTTGGCTCAGCTCGATGGACCATTTCATAAGCCGGCCTGAGGTTTCTGGCTTGTGGAGGACCTGCTTTAGCGGTTGGTCGGTGAGGACCACAACCGAGTGGGACTAAAAGTATGGGCGGAGCTTCCTTGCCGCCATAACCAGGGCGTAGGCCATCTTTTCTACCTTCGGGTAGCGGAGCTCGGTGTCCCAAGTACCTTGCTTACATAGTAAATGGGCCTCTAAGCCCGGTCTTCTTCCCTCACCAAAACGGCACTTAGGGTCTGCTCGGAAGCAGCTAAGTAGATGAAGAGGGTTTCCCCTGGAACGGGCTTGCTGAGCAGGGGAGGATTGACCAAGTAGGCTTTCAGCTGTTTGAACGACTCCTGTTGCAGTTCGCCCCACTCGAAACCCTTGGTCCCCCATGAGAGCCTTGAAGAAGGGGAGGCACTTTTCCCCAGACTTCGAAAGGAATCGCCCAATAGCGGCGAGGCGACCCGTAAGCCTCTGCACTTCCTTGACGTTCCGGGGCGGGGCCATGTCCAGTATGGCCTTAATTTTTTCAGGATTTGCTTCGATCCCTCGCTGGCTGACCATGAAGCCGAGGAACTTTCCTGACGAGACCCCGAACGCACACTTGTTCGGATTAAGCCTCATGCTGTGGCTTCTCAGTACGCCGAATGCCTCCTGTAGGTCGGCCACGTGGTCGGTACCTCAGACGCTCTTCACGAGCATGTCGTCGACGTATACTTCCATATTGCGGCCTATCTGGCTTTGGAAGACTTTATTGACAAGGCGCTAGTAGGTGGCTCCAGCATTCTTCAATCTGAACGGCATAACTCTATAACAGTAGAGGCCCTGGTCGGTAATGAAGGAAGTCTTCGGAATGTCCGGGGGGAACATTCGGATCTGGTTGTAGCCAGAGAAGGAGTCCATGAAGCTGAGGAGCTCATGGCCCGAGGTGGCATCAATGAGGGTGTCGATATTCGGGAGGGGGAACGGATCCTTCGGACACGCCTTATTCAAGTCTGTGAAGTCGATGCATATCCTCCAGGAACCTTTGGACTTCTTAACCATGATGACATTGGAGAGCCACTCGGGTAAGTTCACCTCCTGTATAAACCGAGCTTTTAGGAGCTTGTCCACCTCCTCCTTGATGGCTTGTTGTCGCTCAGGAGCGAATTTACGCTTCTTCTGCTGAACCGGTCTGCACCCCGGTTCGACGCTGAGGCGGTGCACTAGAAGCTCCTCGGAAATCCCGGGCATATCCGTGGCGGACCAAGCAAATAGGTCGCGGTTCTTCCGGATGCACTGCACCAAGTCGGAACATAGGGCAGTCGGTAGGGACTTGCTGATGAGGAACTTCCGACTCGGGTCCTCGTCCGAGAAGAGCACTTCTTCCAATTCGTCCGCCGGCTCGGACGTGGGTCGGACGTTCGGCTCGGGGATCTCTAAAGTCTCGAGGGAGAGAACCGGACCCCAGTAAAAGTCATGTAGCACTTCCGAGCCGTCTCTTGGCTGCCCCTGACTTCTCCCACTCCCGCCCGGGTGGGGAACTTCATCTTGAGATGGTACGCCGAAGGAACGGCTTCCAGGGCTGCTAGGCCAGGTCGGCCCAAGATGACATTGTACGCAGCTGGGACGTCGACGACCATAAAGTCCATCGGCTCTATCCGGGTGGTAGGGGTCTTCCCAGCAGTTACGTCCAGGGTGATAACCCCTTTGACAGTTACTGGCACCCCCGTGAACCCGTGGAGCGTGTAGCCGGCCGGTTTGAGGCGATCCCGGGATAGTTGCAGCCCTCGGAAGGCCGAGAGGAAGAGGATATTCACGGAGCTCCCGTTGTCTACCAGGATCCTCTGCACTTTGAAGTTTGCCATGCGGAGGTCGATAACAAGTGCTTCGCAGTGGGGAGTGCGGACCCCCTCGAGGTCTTCATCAGAGAAAGTTATTGGAACGCCGAGGCCTTTGGGGGGAGGGGCGCTGTGAACTGAATTGACCTCTCGGACGAAGGCCTTCTGAGAGGAGTTGGAAGAGCCCCCCATTGGACCCCCGTGGATAAAGTGCAGAACACGTTCCTCCTCGAACTTGGGGGTTTCATCTCGTCGCTCAGAGCGCTTGTTACCCCCCCGAGGCGGAGGAGTGGTGCGATCTCCCCGATCATTTGTCTTCACAAACTTAGCCAACTGCCCCCTCTGGATGAGGGCCTCTATTTCGTTCTTCAGCGCTCGGTAGTCATTGGTGTCGTGGCCATGATCCCGGTGGTAACGACACCACTTCTCCTTATTCCTCCTCTTGGCTGGGGTGTTCATCCTCGGAGCAGGAGGTATAACTCCCTCCTTCTCGACTTCCATCGGGATGGTGGAGACGTTGGTAGTGAGAGGAGTAAATTTCTCGAACTTGGGAGGAGGACGGCGCTGACCGCTATTATCCTTCTGTAGCTTCTTGGCCCCTTCCTCTTCCGTTGTCTTTCTCTTTGACCCGAAAGCGGATCCTCCGAAGCCCGGGAAGCACTCGGCTTCCTCCGCCCGAATATATTTCTCGCATCTAAGGAGAAGGTCGGCGAAGTTGTGCGGGGGCTTTTTGGTGAGGGACGACCGAAGGTTAGAGTTGAGGACGTTGGATTGGAATGCGACGGTCGCCATAGACTGGTCGAGGGAGGCGATGGACCTGACCTCCGCAGTAAATCTCCTCACATAGTCCCTCAATTTCTCTCCCCTCTCCTGTCGGAGGTGGAGTAGAGAGAGGCTGGTCTTTTCCGTTCGTCTGCTGCTCACAAAGTGGGTTATGAAGAGCGTTTCGAACTGCTCAAAAGAGAAGATGGAAGAGGGAGCGAGCCGGGAGTACCATTTCCACGCCGAACCCTTGAGAGTGGCGGGGAAGGTTTTGCAAAGCATGGTGTCGGAAGCTTGGTGGATTAGCATCAAGGTCTTGAAGCTTTCGACATGATCAACAGGGTCCGACTCCCCTGAGTACGTTTCAAACTGCGGAGGCTTGAAACCCCTCGGGATGGGAGCCTCCATGATAGTCCGAGAGAAGGGGGGTCTGCTGGGGCGGACGGTCCTTCCTCTCGACTCCTCCTCCTTGTCCATTCGACCGATGCGCCTCTCCATCTCGTGGAGACGACGGTAGAGGGCATCGTCCCTTCGGTGGTAGTCAAACGATTCCCTGGACTCGTCTTCATAGGCAGGGGAGCGGGGACTACGGCGTCGATAGTCCTGGGATCGGCGAGGACTATGAGGGTGTTGCTGGTGACTAGGAGCCGGGGGAGGACTTATGGATCGGTGGTGAGGACTTGGGACCCGTGGGGGTGTTGGAACCCTTTGGGCATTATTGTTGTTGTGGCGAAGGTTGAGGGCCTGCAACACCGTTGCCTGGAATTGTTGGAACTCGGCACGAGCGATGGGTGCCTCATCGTTCCTTGGGTGATGTCGACCAGCAGGAGAATGTGGCCTCCTCCTACGACGCTCGGGAGATTCCCCCCGTCCTCTTCGGTCCGGAGACCTCCTACCCTCTCGGCGATGAGGAGATCGCTCACCTTGATGTTGGCGGGAGACTCCCTTTCGGGCCCGCTTCTCATCTAGGCGGTTGCGCAGGTCCTCATTCTTCTGCCAATTTAGAACGGTGTTGCGGAGGTCGGAAGCTCGGGGATTATGGGAGGCCATAGAATCCGAGGAGGCATTGTGTACTGACACATGGTCTGGGTGGAGAGGTTGCTTCTGCCTCCGCTGGTTCTGACCAGTGGGACCATTAGGGGGTTGTTGATTCAGAAGAGGGGGCTGGCCCTGTTGGAAATGGTCTTGGACCGGGGGAGGAAGTTGTTCGGGCTGCGGAGCAGGATGCATGGGGACTTCTTCTTGTTGATCGGTGGGGTTGGGTCCACGGTTGGACCCCCTAGACCTGACCTTTCTGGGAGGCATGTCTGGAGAAGAGCTAGTCGACGGGAAGAGGAGAGGCTGCTATTCGCATGGTTTCCCACAGATGGCGCCAATCTGTTACCGCTGAATCTGGTGTGGGGGTAAACATATGAGATTTGTGAGTTCGTGGAAAAACCTGAATAGCGGATCCAAGCCTGTTCGTCAGAATTGGGCTGTTGACTCCCGCCGCTCACCTGCAAGGAAGTGCGATCCACCGGGGTTGATCCCGGCGACGCACCCTCCGACGCTCTTGTCAGTAACCAGTGATGATTAAGAAAGAGCTTAAGTTGGCAAAAGAGTGATTACCTGGTAACAGTGGTAGGTAGCAGGTATTTATAGTCGCCAGGGGAGTTTGATTAGGGACCTGATTTCCTGTGATACCGTTAGGAGTAAAATCCTCATAATTAGTTTAGGTAACTGATCCCTGATTCCCGGTGAGAGGATAACTGCAAATCAGGCCCGTTGATTTAGTCAAATCAGTGACCCTGATTTCCTCTTGCTGGTCTGGGTTTGTCTTGGGTCGGGACCCGTACCCAGCTGGAGTGGATCCGTTTCGCGGGTTATCGAATCTGGAAAGGGAAGATCCAGTGCCCGCTTCTGGCCCATCCATATGTGAAATTACCGTTTTACCCCTGAGCTTTAAGATTCGTTCCCAATCTGGACGGTCCCGATTTAACCCCATTTTTAGCCATATCAGGGGGAAAGAGACTGGTGACGGCTACAGGGTAGCGGGTAGTATATAGGGTACGGGTATGGGTAACAATTAGGTAAATGGATTGGGTATTAATTAACAGGCTATGGGTTTAAGAGTAATAGGTGAATAAGAAAGTAAATAGTAAACGGGTCTGATGGTTTGATAAATGGGTATTTGGAATGGTTTATAGGTTCAGAATGGGATAATGACAGTTATTAATAGGTTAATATAAAGCTAAATGGGTTAAATGAATGGGTTGAATAAATAAAAAGAAATGTGGTGATCAAAATTAATATATATAAAAAAATGAGACGGGCACAGGAAAAAAAAACAACAAATAAAAAAAATAGGCACGAGCAAATTGAATAAAGAGAATCAACAGTAGGTTGATTAAATAGAGACAAAACAAATGAGACAATTGGATCAAGAATTCAAAATAAAAAGATGACAAAAATAACAAAATGAATTCATTGAAAATAAAAACCAATATATGGTCAAGGAAAAGATACAAGAAGAGAAATACACACACAAAACGAAAAACAGGGGTTATAATCCTACCCACCTAACAAAAAGAATTTCGTCCTTAAAATTCAAACAAGAAGATACATACGGTAACTCCAAAAGAAAAACGAAAAGAACAAAACAAAAACTACTCAAACAAATGAGGAAACTTCTGCTGAATCTCCTCCTTCAGCTCCCAAGTCGGCTCACCGGGCGAGTGAGGATTCCAAGCAACACGAACCAACTTGATGACCTTGTTCTTAAGAACTTTCTGTCGCCGATCCACAATAGAAACTGGCAGAATCTCACAAGTTAAATCCGGCCGAACGGTCAACTCAGAATAGTCGATCAAGTGGCTCTCATCTCGGATATATCTCCTGAGTTGTGAGACATAGAAAATATCATGCACACCTGATAACGCTGGCGGCAATGCATGACGATAGGCCACCTTGCCTATTCGCTCCACAATATCAAACGACCTAATAAATCTAGGGCTAAGCTTGCCTCCACCACCGAACCAATGACACCCCGCCAAGACGATACCTTAAGGAAAACACACCAACCTCAAACTCCAAATCCCTCCGATGGACATCAGCCCATCGCCTCTGCCTATCCTAAGTTGCCTGCAAATGCTTCCTGATCTGAACCACCACATAAATTGTCCTGGTGAACAACTCTGGACCCAACAACTTCCTCTCACCAATTTCATCCCAGCACACTGGCGATCTGCACTTTTGCCCATTAAGTGCCTCGAACGGAGCAGCTTTAATACTGGCTTGAAAGCTGTTAATACGAGAACTCTACGAGATGCAAATGGTCCTCCCATGATCCACCAAATTGAAGCATACAAGACCTCAACATGTCCTCAAGAATCTAGATGGTCCTCTCTAGCTGTCCATCAGTTTGGGAATGAAAAGTTAACTGTACTTTAATTTACTCCCCAAACTGTTCTAAAAACTCTCCCAGAACTGAGATCTGAATCTCGTATCCCTGTCGGATACAATACTAACTGAAACCCCATGAAGTCTAACAATCTCTTACATGTACCTCTCAGCTAGGCTCTCAGTAGACTGCCCGACACGAAAAGGAATGAAGTGAGCACTCTTCGTCAAACGTTCGACAATCACCAAAATAGCATTATGGCCCTTATGATTCCTCGGCAAAGTGGTCACAAAGTCCATAGTGATATGTTCCCACTTCCACTCTGGAATAGGAAGCAGTTGAAGAAGTCCAATGGTTCTCTGATGCTCTGCCTTAACCTGCTGGCAGATCAAACACTGAGCAACAAACCGAGCCACAGCTCTCGTCACACCAGGCCACCAGGAATGAAGCTTCAGATCCCGATACATCTTAGTACCACCAGAATGGATAGAATAAGATGACTGGTGAGCTTCCTCAAGCAACCTCTGACGAACTTCACCTTTCGGGACACATAACCTGGACCCAAAATGAAGCGATCCATCAGCATGAATAACCATGTCCGTCCTAGACCTAGACTCAACCTCAGCTCGAAAACCCTGCAACTGCGCATCAGCAGCCTGCGCTTCCTTAATCTGATCAACATGAGACGCTGAAGCTAGAGCGCCAAACAACTCCGACCAGAATTCGGCAACAAAACATCCAACTCCAACCTCCGCATCTGCTCAATCAGATCCCTCTACTGAGCCAAGAACATAACTGCCAGTCTCCTGCTCAAAGCATCTGGCAAGAAGTTTACTTTACCAGGATGGTATTGCGAACAGATGTCATAATCGGCCATAAATTCCAACCAATGCCTTTGTCTCATGTTTAAATCCTTCTGGGTGAAAACGTACTTGAGACTTTTGTGGTCTGTAAAGATCTCCACTCGGTCTCCCAGTAAATGATGTCTCCACAGCTTCAAAGCATAAATTACTACCGCTAACTCCAAATCATGAGTTAGATAGTTCTTCTCATGCGGCCTCAACTGCCTCGATGCGAATGCAACGACTCGGCCCTTCTGCATCAGAATTGCTCCGAGACCCTTACCAGAAGTATCACAGTGAATTACAAATCCGCTTGAACCATCTGGAATAGTCAACACAGGTGCTGACGTCAATCTGTTCTTCAACTCAACAAAAGCCTTACTGCAATCATCAGACCAACAAAACTTCTGATCCTTCCCAGTCAGCTTAGTTAACGGTCCTGCTATCTTCGAAAAATCTTGGATGAATTTACGATAATGGCTAGCCAAACCAAGAAAACTCCTGACCTCTGAAACTGACTTGAGAACAGGCCAATCCTTCACAGCCTCAACCTTGGTTGGATCCACAGAAATACCATCACCCGAGATAATGTGCCCCAAGAATGAAACCCTGTTGAGCCAAAACTTGCACTTGTTGAGTTTTCCATAGAGTTGATTCTATCTCAAAGTCTGCAGAACCATCTTAAGATGCTCAGCATGATCTTTCCGATTTCGAGAATACACCAAAATATCATCAATGAAGACCACCACAAATCTATCCAAGAACTGAGAAAAACCCCGATTCATAAGACTCATAAATACAGCAGGCACGTTCGTGACCCCGAACAGCATCACAAGGTACTCATAATGGCCATATCTGGTCTTAAAAGCAGTCTTCTGTATATTAGTTGCCTTCACTTTGACCTGACGATACCCAGAATGAAGATTCAACTTCGAGAAAACAGCAGCCCCACTCAACTGGTCAAACAAATCATCGATCCTGGGCAATGGATACCGATTCTTCACAGTAACACTGTTTAGTTCCCGATAATCCACACACAGTCGACGACTACCATCCTTCTTGTTGACAAAAAGGACTGGAGCACCCCAAGGAGAAACACTGGGTCTGATAAACCCCAAATCAAGCAACTCTTGAATCTTCACCTTAAGCTCTGCTAGCTCAACCGGTACCATCCTGTAGGGACTCTTCGATATAGTCGCCATACCCAACTGAACTTCCGAACTCAACATCCGTATCAGAGGGTAAGCCAGGCAACTCCTCTGGAAAAACATCTAGGAAATCCCGAACCACTAGAGGCACAGCCTCACAGCCTGAATGCAATTCCATCGCACAAACCTCCTGATCAACTGCAGCTCGGCCAAGGGAAGACTCCCCGGCATGGAACTCAAACTGCGCAATCTGGAATTCTAAATACAACTTTCTTGGTACGACAATCAATAATGGCGTGGGTTTCACCCAACCAATCCATACCCAGAATAACGTCGAATCTTGAATTCCCAATTACAATCAAATTGGCTTTGAAATCTATGCTACCAATAATTACGGGACACTGCCTGCACTCCCGGAAACAAATGACAACTCCACCACCTGTCACAATGTTCCAAGCCTCTGACATGGTGCTACACTCTAATTGATGGCGAGCCACAAATCGAGAGGAGACAAAAGAATGGGTTGCCTCGGAATCAAAAAGAACATGAGCAGGGAAAGAGCAAACAAGGATGATACCTAAGATAGAATCAAAAGACAAGAGAACATAGAATGGTTGAATAGGGGTGAGGAAAACAAATGCAGAAGGCTAAAATGGAAGAAAAAAATGCAAGAGAAATGAAAAGAAACAAAAGGAAGACAATAAAACAACAAAATAATAAACAAAATATACCTGCAACGACACCTTCAGCTGACTCAACCTCTGTAGCAGTCAGGTTGAAAGCTGACCTCTCCTCGGAACAGCAGTCCTCTGATCGACAATCTGGCATTGAGGAGGAAGCGGGGGCCTAACTGGACCACGAGCTGGGAAAACTTGCTATACGGAACCCTTGGCTGGAAGAGCCAACTGCTGCTGCGGCTGCGGACAATCCCGCACAGAATGATCAGCGGTGCTACACCTAAAGCACCGGCGGTTGATGCACCAACAGTTCTTGCGGTCATGTCCAGACACCTGGCAGAAGTCACAAAAACCACCTCTTTGGGAACCAGCAGAAGAGTAAGGAGCTTCCCTGATAGGACGGGCAGGAACATGCTTCCGAATAGGCCTACCAGAAGGCCTAACAACAGCAGAGGAGTGCAGAACAGTCCACTGAGAAAGAGCCAAACCACCACGAGCCTACTCCTGAGCACGAGCTGCCTCAAGAGCTTCTGCATAAGTGCACAAGCTAAGGGAGACAAGTTGCACCCTAATCTCATGCTCAAGCCCCAAAATGAATCTACGAGCCCGGTCTTCTTCGTTCGCCACAAGAACGGTTGCGAAGCAACCGAGTCTAGTAAATTCAGCTGCGTACTCGTCTACAGACCTGGAGCCCTATTTCAAGAAAGTCTCATGTTACAACATTGCATGGACTATATGTAACAAAATTCCATTACGATAAATAACGACCAAGCTGTTTCAGGGCCAAGAATTGTTGCTCTATCTCCACTCTAGGGCTTCTAGGAAAGAACTTCAACAAGAAGCCCTTAGTGAAAGTAGCCCAGGTGATCGGTTTTTCGAGCCTTTCAGACTCGGACCTCCACCAAATATGAGCCAAGTCCACCAGCTGAATGGAAACCACATCCACTCGATCTGCATTGCAACTCTAGCTGCCAAAAGTAGTTGCTCTGTCCGAATCAACCACTGTTCAGCCTCCAAGAGCGTCTCAGTGCCTGAAAACCTGTCGGGATGCAGCCTCATGAAGTCTGTGACTATACCCGAACAGGAAGGAAGAGCTTCCTGCATAGGCACAATGGGCGAAAAAACTCGAGCAACTTCCAAAGCAACCATCACCAAATCACTATGGTTCTGCTGCATATTGATCAAGCACTCAAGCACAGCGGTGACAACCTCAATCCCAGACTGATCTCCCTGGGGATGGGAAGAAGAACCTCCACGAGCCATAGTCTGCACAAAACCAAAACAATCACATCCAGATCAAGGTTGATAATAATTAATTCATTTATGCATGCATGGTTGGTGAAATATTGAGCTGATCCCAGTTCGAGCCAAGCTTGTCTAATATATTAGGCAACTAATACATTAGCCAAACCTGGGCTCTGATACCACTAAAAACCTTATCACGCCCCGCTTCCCAAAAAGAATACGGAATACGGATACGCGACAAAAGCCCAGCAAATGATTTTCATCATCCATAAGCTGTTCAGAATCTTTACAACATCTCACAGAAACAATCAGAGTCGGAAGCAAAAAAATCAACCAAGTATGTATAATCGAATCAAATATACCAACAGAAATATACTTGAAACCAAATTATAATAATCCCAAATAAAGCAAGTCTGGACAGTTAATAATATCCTAGGTCACATTGCCCAAATACAAATGAATTCAAGTACTCAAATACATTATTTAAAGCAACACTAATGATAATAATAGCAAAAAGAAATCCAGCAGTAATATTCCATTTCTCCAATACCATCGGGCAGACGTTCATCCTGATCTGCAATTAATAAATTGCAGGAGAAGGAAAAAGAAAACAAGTACCCGTCAATGCAAGTTAGGGACCACTTATAGTGCATGACACAAGTACATGGAAAACAAATCTAAATAACAGCGGAAACAAATGTAGCATGGTATAACACATCAACAGTAATATCTATCATGAATCAGTAAAGCAAAGTAAACTAGCATGATATACTAACAGGTATAAGTAACATGTGTCAAGTAACAGTGTCATATGGCAACTAACAGTGTCCAGTAACAGTATCAGTAGCAGTATGTTCAGTGTATTGGTGTAACAGTATAACAGTATGACAGTATAACAGTATAACAGTATCAGTGTAACAGTATCAGTGTTATGTTCTTACATATTGTGTCTATTACTAACTAGATAGCACTTCATGCTTCATCCTTTTATCGCATGGTTGCTACATTCAAACAGTTTCGTTTTAGATTTCGTAGGGGATCATATAGGGTAGTGTACTCAGGTATCAGTAACAGTAACAGTAACAGTCAGAACCTAGTGGTCCTCCTCCGAGTACACCTTTATATAGGGAAGTGTGCAGTCAGGTAATCAGTAACAGCAATAGTAACAGTCAGAACCTAGTGGTCCTCCTCCGAGTACACATTTCTATAATTTCCCACAACTAGATTTTTCGCTTAAACCCCGGCTTGGTCATTTATTATTATTATCAGACATGCATTTACTGTCATAAGCACGTCAAGAATAATATGGTATAAACATGTAACAGGTTCAGGGTAACAGATAAACGTGCATAGATGGTAGACAGTCATATAAAAGAGTGAAACAGTGTAAGTTCTAATTCAGGACAGCAAGACAGTACAGTACTAAAACAGCAATTCTCGATTCCACAAATATGGAAACTTGAATCCGTTAGACAATCTGGAAAATAGACTTCCAACTGAATCCACCGGATACATATAAGTCATATAGTGTTTTAGAAAAACATAACTCAAAACTGATTTGAAACCAGGAAATACGTTTAGTCAGAAATCAGTAAATCGAATTCTCAGTCACGAAAACAGCATCAAAACACCTCAAATAAATCCAGAAAAAATCTGGGGTATTCCCCTATATGTCTAGTATCAGAATATAAAGTTTCACAATTCTTCAGTAAGATCAGTTTAGCCAACAAAAATCAGAAAACATCAAGAAACTATAATTTGGCAAATCTGGAATTCCCAACACTGCTATACGAAAACTGTAATATCTCGCAAACCGTGAAACGAAGTCCAAATCCGCCAAAGGTAGATGAAAATAGACAAAATAAGCTAACTTTCATATTTGATAATTATTTTTCATACAGGAAAAGGAATAGGGGTGAAAATACAAATCTTTATAGAACAACGAGCAAAATCTAGCAAGTATAGTTTTTATAAATAAGCATGAAACGGTATATAAAACTCATCAATAAAATCCACCAAAATTCTGGGTAATTCCTAAATAGGTATATAAATACTGTACAAAATTTCAGATCAAAATAATACGCTTAGCACTAGTATCAAAATAGTTTAGTCATCGAAATTATCAAGAAACGAAATCTGAAAATAAAATACACCTCTGTAGTAAAACAATCATATCTCACACATAAAAAAACAAAATCGATCAAGGTCAGAGAGTTTGGAAAGAAGGCGGATTTCTCTAAAAATTATGTTTAATACTGAAGTTAAGATACTGACCTTAATATGGTCTAAAATAGCAATCAAACTAATCACTGACAAAATACAGATTTTCCTTTTAACAACAAATCAACATACAACATACAAAACTCGTCCCAAACACAACCAAACATGTTATAGAGTCTACTGAATGTCCAAACATCATGAAATAGGGTATATAGCATGTCCACAACAAGTATATCACATGGGTCCAAACAAACACCCAATTTCTCATAATTATCCCCAAAATATGATCATATCAAGAACGGTCAAAACTTAAGTTGTTTCATGTCAAATTTGTGTCGTGAGGCAACTATGGTATAGCACTATAGAGACGATACTCATCAAAAATACATCACACACGAGTTGTCTCTAGAACTACACTACAAGCGGAATTTAGTACCTGTATTTGCAAAGAAATTTAATACAAGTTACTTGCCTTAACCGATGACGAAAATGACTCCAAGCAAGAATAACGGAACGGATTCCCGGATGAACGAACATAACGAACCACGAACGAAAACCCATGAACTCAACGACGTACAAAACCCACGAACCACGACGAACCAAAAGCGAGCAACAACCGCGAATCAACGAGAACACGAAACTACCCACACCACGACTACACTCGCACCCGAAGAGAGACGGAGATCGGCATCCTAGAGGCGCTCCGTTGAATAGGAAAACAGCACGGGGTTGTGCTTGTTGATTCTTGATTTTGATGATTACAACACAATGCAAAGTTGTTGTGCTACCTCTCATATATTGCAGGTTGTATCAAAGTTTATCATGTATGATACACAAAGGCCTCAAAGTAAATTGATCAAGCAAGTTGTTCTAAAGCTGAAGAATGATCAAGCAATGTTTCATACAAAGACAATGCCTAAAGCTTCTTTCAAGACTAAAGACTCAAGTCAAGACCAAAGCTTCAATGTCTTATATGTTGTGTCTTGTAAAAACAAATGTAATCTTCTTTTGTTGAGTCTTAGATTGATGTAAAAGCCCTGTCACACACACACTCACATATAATTTTATAACTGTGTGGTTTTCAAAAATAAAGGTCAAAATAGTTTGAACTAGGTCAGCTGTTGAGTACCAGTCGACTGTACCTGTACAAAACTGTCTGAGCTTCTTTAAACTCTGGCCAATCGACTTATAACAGCAACCCAATCGACTGTTCAAGCCTTTTTGACCGATTACTGATTTCAAAACTTGATTTTTTTATATGTATCCGTTTGTAAACAGTTGTAATAAACTGTTTTACAACTTCCAGGAATTCTACTCTATAAATAGAGGCTTAGAATCACCATGGAAGGTCTCCAAGCTTTTGAGAAATTTTTTTTAAGTGTTCTTACTTTCAAAAGAGAAAAAGTTTTCCAACTCAAGCACTCTAATTCTTAAATCTTGGTTCTCTATTTTTAGTCCAGCATAACATTGAATTCATTTTGGACTGAATCTAGAAGTTGACCAAATAGCCACGTACAAAATCACATTCACAACAAGGTTATAGGTTGATTGTAAACAATTTTATTGTTTTCTTTTCCTCTCGGTTGGAGAGTAGGGCTCTAGGGTGTAGAGTCAGGTTTTCACTCTTGGTGGAAGAGTGAGTTGCTCTCTTTAGTAGTGAGAGTGGACTACGGGTTGGACAAGATTGCTGTCTAACACCGTAGGGTATTCTTGTACATTTTTCAAGAATAGTGGAAAATCTCAAGTGGGTTGCTTGGGGATTGGATGTAGGCCGGGAGGACCGAAGCAGGATACATAGTGTGTACTCTATGGTTGGAATTTCTGTGGTTGTATCTCTTGAACCTTTTATTACTTGTATTTCAATTCTCTCAAAACCGTTCTGGTAAGTCGACTGTATTCCCATCTTAAGTCGACTGATCAGACTGGTATTACAAACTTCTCAGAAACTCTTCTGGCAAGTCGACCGTCTTTCTGTATTAAGTCGACTTATCAGACTAGTAACAAAATACTCTTCTACTCTGACGCCTCAGTCGACTGAACTTCCTTTTACAGTCGACTGAACTGAAGATAATTTTTAATTCCGCAATTAATTTTTTATAAAACACTATTCACCACCCCTCTAGTGTTTCTTGCATTGCCTACAGGATCGAACACTTGGTATCAGAGCCTGGTTGAGTGCAATGGCAAATACTTCTAATACAAATCAATACCATGAAGGCTAATCTACACAAAGGACACCCCTCTATGATGGAACCAGTTACAACTATTGGAAGTGTAAAATGAAGATCTACCTTCAGTCCATCAACTATGAAATATGGAACATGACAGAGACCGAGTACACCGCTCCTACTATTCCATATGCACAATGGAACGATGAAATGAAGAACCAAACAATGAACAATGCAAAGACGATGAATGCACTGTTTTGTGTCCTTACAAAGGAGGAGTTCAACCGTGTGTCCAATGCAACAACTGTACATCAAATTTGGTGCACACTCGAGGTGACTCATGAAGGAACAAATAAAGTAAAAGAATCTAAAATATCTGTTCTTGTTCACAGGTTTGAAATGTTCCGCATGAAGGAGAATGAGAATGTGTCTGAGATGATTACAAGGTTCACGGACATTACCAATTCACTTGTGGCACTTGAAAAGACGTATACTCAAACTGAGATGGTGAGGAAGGTACTTCGTGCACTAACCCCTGAATAGGAGAAGAAGACCACCGCCATAGAAGAGGCCAATGATTTAACACAACTTTATCTTGAGAATCTTGTGGAAAATCTTATGGCTTATGAGGTACAACTTGAAGAGCGCAAGAAAGATGCCGAACCACAATAATCAAAAAAGAAGACATTAGCATTCAAAGTCATGTCGGACTCCGAGGATGAAGAAGAAGACGAGGAAGAGATTGTCATGTTCACGACAAAGTTCAAAAAGTTCCTAAGAAAATATAAGTTTAATTCAAAATCTAAGGAATCTAATGAACTTCCAACTTATTTCAGGTGTAATAAGACAGGCCATATGAAGAATGATTGCCCACTAGAGAACGCAAAATCTAAGAAAAAGACGTCCAACTTCAGGAAGGACAAGTACACAAAGAACAAGTTCGTGAAGAACAAAAAAGCATACCAAGCAACTTGGAATGATAGTGATTCTTCATCGGAAGAAGGAATTGATGAGAAAAACGAGGTTGCAAATATGTGTTTTATGGCATCTCAAAATCAAGTAAGTAATGACTATGATTCTAATGATTTACTTGATGCGTTCAACGAGATTTTTCAAGAACTTAAAAAAGAAAAAAATAGAGTTAAGAACTTAGAAAAAGTTAATCAAACACTTTTTCAAGAGAATCTTAACCTTGATAAAGAAGTAAATTCCTTAAATTCTCTTCTTTCTAGTTTAGATATGGATCTTGAGTCTCTAAAGAAAAATTATAAAGAGATATCCAAGAACGTATCTAAATTTAATAAAGGAAAAGAGAATTTAAATGATGTTCTTCAAAATTAAATGCAATCTGATCAAAAGTTTGGACTTGGTTTTAAAAAGTCCCTCGAAAAATCTCATTCTTCTAAGAACACTAGTGTAAACAAATCTGTATCTATTTCTAGTCTTAAAAATAAACTTTATGAGTTTTTTGAAAAACCTAAAACTATAACTTTTCATGAAAATGTCAAATCTACAGTTCAGACCAGTCGACTGAATCCACATATCAGTCGCCTGTCCAAAGGTACTGAGTCTCATTCAACGAGACAAATACCTCAGATAAGTCGACCTATACTACCTCCCAGTCGACTGAATAACACTAAATTTCGACTAAAAGGTGTTGTAAAGTCAACTGGATAGAGCAAATATGTATGAGTTCCAGTCAACCTGAGTTCGAAAGATAGAATTGCATATATTAATTCATATATACTTATTGTATGTAATTATGCTAATTATATTTCTGCTTATGGTGGAAAATCAAACTCTTCATGGGTTTGGTTTCCCACAAACTAATCTATTTTGGACCCAATGAAAAGGGTACCATATTCACATTGAATATTTTATAGGTACCTAAGAGAGATCGTTGGATACTTGACAGCGGATGCTCAAAGCACATGACTGGTCATGCCAACCTCCTATCTTCCATACAAGACATTGATGGAGGAACAGTCACATTTGGTGACAACAATAAAGAAAAGGTCATAGGAATTGGTATGGTCGGTAAACACACTAATCCCTCTATAGAAGATGTCTTATTAGTTAGTGGACTTAAGCATAACCTGTTAAGTATTAGTCAACTATGTGATAAGGGTTATAAAATCATGTTTGAAAAAGATGCATGTTTAATTTATGATTCTACCATACAAAATATAATTTTTCAAGGATTTAGGAAAAATAACTTTTATGAATTGAGTTTAAAAGCATATGAGTTTTCGAATGATTTTTACTTAGTAGCTTCTAATAATGATTCTTGGCTATGGCATAGACGTTTTGGTCATGTGAATATGAAAATTCTCTGTAAATTGTCTAAGTACAACCTAGTTAAAGGGCTACCAAGACTATCCTTTAAAAATGATAAGTTATGTGATGCATATCAACTAGGTAAATAAATTAAATCTACTTTTAAAACAAAAGTAGTAATCTCTACTAGTAGGCTGCTCGAATTAATCCACATGGATTTATTTGGCCCTACTAGAGTAGCTTCTTTAAATAAAAGTAGGTATGTATTTGTTTTAGTAGATAATTTTTTACGATTCACTTGGACTTTCTTTTTAAAATATAAGAATGATGTTTTTGGAGAATTTGCTAATTTTTGTAAACGAATTCAAAATCAAAAGTCTCTAACTATAGTCACTATTAGAAGTGATCATGGTGGAGAATTTGAAAATGAAACGTTTGCAGAATATTGCAACAAGAATGGTATAACTCATTCGTTTGCATTTCCTAGAGCTTCACCACAAAATGGAGTGGTTGAAAGGAAGAATAGGACTTTGCAAGAATGTGCACGTACTATACTTGTTGTAAGCAATTTACCTAAGTATTTTTGGGCTGAAGCTGTTGCTACAGCTTGTTATGTTTTAAATAGAATTTTGATCAGGCCTAAGCTAAAGAAAACATGTTATGAGCTATTTTTTGATAGAATTCCTAAGGTCTCTTACTTTAAAAATATTTGGATGTAAGTGTTTTATTCTGAACACTAAGGATAATTTAGATAAATTTGATCCTAGATCTAATGAGAGTATCTTTGTAGGATACTCAAATAAGAGTAAGGCATATAGAATCTTCAATAAGTTAACAATGACTATTGAAGAATCTATGCATGTTGCATTTGATAAATCTCTGTCTTCATCGACTTTAATTGAAGATGATGAAACTGATTCATCACCTTTAAATAAAGTAATTACATCTTTAGAGCAAACTAGCCTTGCGGATAAGTCGACCGATAAGAAAGTCAAGTCGACTGTTGTAAATCGGTTAACTGATGGACTGGTCAAGTCAACTGATCCTATTGTGATGTCTCCAACTTTACCAAAGTCTTTTGTTGAAGTTAGAGATCATCCTCGTGACTTAATAATTGGTGACATTTCACATGGTATTCAGACGAGATCACATGTTAACATGATATCTCACACAGCTTTCTTTTCAGATTTTGAGTTGAAGAATATACAAGAAGCATGTGAGAATGAATTTTGGATGAATGCCATGCAAGATGAGTTAAACCAATTCATAAGGAATGATGTATGAGATTTAGTTCCATGACCTCCTGATCATACTATAATTGGTACCAAATGGGTATTCAAGAATAAGTTAAATGAATCAGAACAAGTTGTTAGGAACAAAGCTAGACTAGTTGCTCAAGGGTATAATCAAGAAGAAGGCATAGATTTTGATAAAACATATGCTCCTGTTGCTAGATTAGAATCAATCCGTATCTTATTATCTTTTGCATGATTTATGAATTTTACACTCTTTCAAATGGATGTTAAAAGTGCATTCCTTAATGGTTTTATAAAGAAAGATATTTATGTTAAACAACCATCAGGTTTCGAACATGAACAATTTCCAAACTATGTTTTTAAATTGAAAAAGGCTTTATACGGTCTTAAACAAGCACCACGTGCTTGGTATGATCGATTGAAGACTTTTCTTTTAGAAACGGGTTTTGAAATAGGTAAAGTAGACACTACCTTGTTTATTAGAAAAATAGAGACAGATATCTTGATCATACAAATATATGTAGATGACATAATTTTTGGTTCTACTAATAATAATCTATATCAAGAGTTTGCTAACACCATGAAAAACGAGTTTGAGATGAGTCACATGGGTGAACTCAATTATTTTCTTGGACTACAAATTAAGCAGTCACATAATGTCATATGTATTAATCAAGGAAAATATGCTAAGGAATTACTCAAATGGTTTAACATGGATAGCACGAGTAGTAAGACCACACCTATGGCTACTACCACTACCCTTGACAAAGATGAATTAGGTAAGAGTGTCGATCAGAAACTCTATCGAGGTATGATTGGCTCACTCTTATATATAACTGCTAGTAGACCGGACATTATGTTTAGTGTATGTTTATGTGCTAGATATCAATCCTAAAGAGTCTCACTTAAAAGCTGTGAAACGTATTTCAAGATACCTTAAAGGCACGTCTGAATATGGTCTATTTTATCCACGTACTGATAACTTTCAACTTTTGTCATATAGTGATGCAGATTTTGCCGGTAGTAAAACTGACCGCAAGAGCACTAGTGGGACATGTCACTTTTTGGGACATTCACTAGTCTCTTGGTGCAGTAAGAAGCAAAATTCGGTATCCCTATCTACTACAGAAGCTGAATATATCGCTGCAAGTTTGGCTTGTGCCCAAATTTTGTGGATGAAACAAGTCCTATTTGTTGCGCCCCGAATTTCTAATATAATATCTTAGAAAATACGTGGCACAATCCCAGCATCAACTTCAATGTAATAGTACACATAGCCCAAAAACACAAATAATTTTATTCAAACTTTTATTACATCAATCTTTTTCAAACACAGCGGAAATACAAACACCTTGAATTACAACATTCTTTTTACAAAATTTTACACAAAGCTCTATTATCATCAGTTTATCTCAAAACTATCTCAAGTATCCAAGCCTCCAAACTCAAAGCAACAACCTGCAACACATGAGGCTAGAGATGATCCCTAACCCCCAAAACTAAAGGGGTCAGCCATAAATGGTGTGAGTGATATAAAACAACAAACAACATATATAAACAATAAGCATGGATTCTTAAGCAACATGTACTGAACGAGAATAACATAAACTAAACATTTATTGTGAAGTAAGAAATGACAGGAAAACATGAAAACATCAAGTGTAACTTAACTAAGTGGTAGAAGCAGAAAACAGGAAAACACATGCATAAAACCAAGTCAAGAAAATACAATCTCTATATGCTGACTCTCTAATGCGTACTTGTCGAAGTCTATGCATTCCATAGTACATAGGTTCGGTGCAGGCCCTTAACGTCTCCATATAATAAGGTTCAATAGAAGAAAAAGGTACAAGTAGTTATAGATCAAACTATTCAACACCGCAGTTTGGTTACTCGGTTATCAATCACTCTCAACACCGCAGATCGGATACCCGGTTATCAATCACTATCAGTGACTCTCAACACCGCAGAGTATACCCAACCCCGGAGATCAATGACTCTCAATACCGCAGAATATACCCGACTATCAATCACTCTCAATACCACAGATCGGATACCCGGTTATCAGTCACTCTCAACACCGCAGATTGGATACCCGGTTATCAATCACTATCAGTGATTCTCAACACCGCAGAGTATACTCAACCCCAGAGATCAATGACTCTCAATACCGCAGAATATACCTGACTATCAATTACTCTCAATACCACAGATCGGATACCCGGTTATCAGTCACTCTCAACACCGCAGATTGGATATCCGGTTATCAATCACTATCAGTGATTCTCAACACCGCAGAGTATACCCAACCCCAGAGATCAATGACTCTCAACACCGCAGAATATACCCAACTATTAATCACTCTCAATACCACAGATCGGATACCCGGTTATCAGTCACTATCAACACCGCAGATTGGATACCCGGTTATCAATCACTATCAGTGATTCTCAACACCGCAGTGTATACCCAACCCCAGAGATCAATGACTCTCAACACCGCAGAATATACCCGACTATCAATCACTCTCAATACCACAGATCGGATACCCGGTTATTAGTCACTCTCAACACCACAGATTGGATACTCGGTTATCAATCACTATCAGTGATTCTCAACACCGCAGAGTATACCCAACCCCGGAGATCAATGACTCTCAACACCGCAGAATATACCCAACCCCAGAGATCAATGACTCTCAATATGTCCATAATTCACTAATCCATCGTCAAACGGTCTAAGGAGAAATCTCTCCACTCAACAAAACCCAAGTCTTTAATAAATTCCATAATCCAAATCCAACAATAAAATATATTGAAAACGTGTGTTCTATAGAAGAATAATATTTATAAGGGTAGGTTATAGATCCAAAACACTTAAAGAAATAGTCGTTTAAAGAATCTCAAAACACCTTTGAAAGATATCAGTACCAGTCGACTGCAAAAACTCACCAGTCGACTGTCCAGAGGGAAATCCAGTAATTTTAAGAAAATAAGTTAAGTATTATAAGTTGACTTATAAAAATCATAAGTTGACTTACCAGAGAATATAAGTTGACTTATAAAAGTCATAAGTCGACTTATCAGATCATAAGTTGACTTACAAAAACATAAGTCGACTTACCAGAGAGAACTTCCAGAAATCTTTAAGAAATATTCTAAGTGTTATAAGTCGACTTGCAAAGTCATAAGTCGACTTAAAAGAGATTATAAGTCGACTTAAAAAGTCATAAGTTGACTTACCAGAGAAAAATCTACGATAACTTTGAAAAATGAATTCTAAGTGTGACTGTCGACTGAAAAGGGTCTAAGTCGACTGTCCAGAATGGATATTCAAGAAAACTAAAGATCTAGCAGCCGGGTCATACCAGTCGACTGAAAGGTCTGCCAGTCGACTGTCGACCTACAGACTGTAAGGTTTTGGTTGTACATGATAATCAAAATTAGGGTTTTCCAAAAGTGATCATTGTTTACTAAAATAATTTGTTTTCAGGTAAAATCGACAATCTCAAATAATCCTCATTATGGATACATTTTCTCAAATCAATCAATATCTCAAAACTTAATTCTCATGTTCTTAACTCCTAATTTTTCCATTAGGATTTCTCAATACTAAATATCTTCCACAACTCAAAACCAAATCTGATTTGTATCCACGAGATCCAGATGTTCATCCATCCGATCCCTTATTATCATAACCATACTCAAATCTTAAACATGTTTTCAAGCAATAAAGAATTCATCAATCAAGATCTACTAAACGTTCATAGATTTTACATACATAATACAGCAACAACAACCATTGCATCGTTCTCATACAAAATACACTAAATAAACAAACATGTCAAACAAACAATAAAATAATCGTTCACATAAATCAAACCACAAAACAAAGTTCATATCACTCACCTAGAAATGAAGAGATCCGACCAGAAAGTCTCCCTTTTTGCGAGATCCAAAATCCTCCTCTTGATCCTCAAAAATCACAAAATATAATGTTGTCCAGCGAATGACGGCTGTACACCCACTTATATAGGCCGGAAATAATGATTTAGGGTTTTAGAAATGCATTTGCAAAATAGTTCTTCCAAAATATAACTTTACATATATAGCTCTATTCTTGGAAACTCAATAAAAATCATTTAAATTAGGATTTAAAAGTAAATATACTCATTAATCTCAACCGGTACTGTTCAAAACGTCCAGAAAATAGATTTTGCATTTTAACCCCTAAAAATGACAAATTTGCAAAAAGGTCCTTCTTTTCTCAAAATTTGCAAATAGATCCAATTAATTTCAGAAAAATCTGGAAAAATAATAAATAAATTCCAAATATTAAATAATGATTTTACATAAAGAAAATTTGACTTTGAACTTCTCAAGAAAGTATTTGCACGTGTTTTGCACGTGTAAAAAGATAAATCTTTAGAAAATATTTATTAAATCTCCAGAAAATCATTTTAATTCATTTTCTAATATTTAAAATAATATTTGAAAATACGGGGTTCTACACTATTAGACTATAGTATTTCATTTGAAAAACCTTCAATAATGTGTGATAATATCAGTGCTATAACTTATCTAAAAATCCGGTTCAACACTCACATACGAAACATATTGATATTCGACATCATTTTTTACGTGATCATGTTTTATAGGGAGACATTTCTTTAGACTTTATTTCTACTAATAAAGAGGTAGCTGATATTTTTACCAAACCTCTTAAGGAAGACACATTTATCACCTTAAGAAGAGAACTAGGGATTTGTAGTTTTCATGATGTTTTTAAAAATTTTCTCTGGTAAGTCGACTTACAAGTATTTTTCGGTCGACTGCCAAGTATCTTTATTTTTCTAAGTTTTTGTCTGAGATTTATGTTCTGGACAGTCGACTGACCAGTTGTATTAGTGCTATGTTCACTTGTTTATTTTGCTCTCAACTAAGTCGACTTCCCTCTGAGACCAGTCGACTTTCGCACATCAATATTCTTCAAATTCGAAAATTGACACATCTTTTGAGGCGATTCTTTTCACTTTACTGCTACCCTTTGACCGATCCGAGCCTTTGAAACTCCCTAACTTACATCTCAGTCGTCCATTCAAAGTAAAAACCCTAACTCTTTACTCTCATTCTTTCACTTTTACCCTAACTCTCTCTTTCTACCGAGCTCTCAAGTCGGCTGCTGCTGCTTGGCGATTTCAAGGATTTTGAAACCCCAGATTGAAGTTCTCTTTCAATTTCCCGTGATTCTCAGAAGATCTCTTGAAGTTCTTTATTTCTCTTTGCTACCTCCTTGTCGGTATATCTTCTTAGAACTCTTTCGCTCTTTTGATTTTTTAGGATCTATTTTTTATTATGGCCCCCTAAAAGATCCCGTTCATCTAATGTAGAAGAATTAATGCCAAGGATCTAGAGACTATCTTCAATATTTGAGAAAACCGAATCTCATTGATAAATGGTACATTATTTGTTCCATTATCATTTTTCCGGGTAGATTTGTGAATTTTCCAGATTTAGATAGGTTCCTACTAGCCTCATTGTTTGAGCAATGTGGGTTATTTGATCTATTGTCTCATGTCAATCAACCCTCTTACTATCCTTACATAATATATTTGTTTTATACAAATATGAAGATTACTACTTCGGAGGATGGTAATGAGATTTTTATTTTATCGTCTGTCAAAGATAAACGGATGAGAATCTTCCCTGCTAGACTAAGTCTTATTTTGAGTCTGTCTAATGAAGGGTGTGACTTAGGAGATGTTGATATGCATGATGACTCCATTTTTTCTAAAATTTATTTGCCAAATCATGGTCCTCCTATGACCAATTGATCTATCACTCCTATTGCTAAGCTAGTTGCACGCATACTGTCATATAACATTATTCCCAAAACTGGGAGTTATGATCAGTATTCACTTGAGTTGCAACAAGCTGTTTATGCAATATTTGGCAATATTAAAATAAATTGGGGTCTCGTCATTTTTAAACGTCTTGCTAAGGCTCATACTTCATTTCTTCCCTTTGGTGCTTTACTCACTCACGTCTTCTATGCTCATGATGTTGATCTCGAATCGGAGACGGATGTTGTAAAACACTTTGATTCATTTGATCGTGCTAGTTAAGCACATATGAAGTTGCTAAATCCTCTACCTAGGTCTCCTACTAGGAATGTACCTCCTATCCCCTTAGCCACTTCAGCTCGTCGGTCTTCTGCTTCTAGTTCATCTAGTCCTCGTGCTGATTTTGATGATCCAAGAAGTCTTTACACTTCTGTTAATTATATTATGGATCGTCAAGATGCTCTCATGAATCGTCAAGATGCTCTTGAAGCAAATATTTCTCATCTTACCCACCTGTTCACCTCTCAGTTTCCTCCTCCCTCTCATGGTGGCTAAGATGAAGATGATGAAGATTGATGCGCTACTGTTTTTATATTTTTTCTATGTATTTCCTACTTATTGTTGCATTTTCTATTAGTTATGTAATAGTTTGAACTAAGAATATTTCATTTCTATGTATAAATTTGTCTTTGTTTTTCATTTTGCTATGTACTTTTTATGGTTTACTTTTTTCCTCCTTTTTTTGTTGATGACAAAGGGGGAGAAAATGTAGCTATCGTGTATATCTTTGTGCATGTTTTTGTGCATGTTTTTCACACCTATGCATGTTGTACAATTGATAGGGGGAGCATGTGAGCATTTGTAATATTTATTTCCATTATTTTAAGCTATTGTATTGTCATCATCAAAAAGGGGGAGAATGCTGATTCTTGATTTTGATGATTACAACACAATGCAAAGTTGCTGTGCTACCTCTCATATATTGCAGGTTGTATCAAAGTTTATCAAGTATGATACACAAAGGTCTCAAAGTAAATTGATCAAGTAAGTTGTTCTAAAACTGAAGAATGATCAAGCAAAGCTTCATACAAAGACAATGGCTAAAGCTTCTATCAAGACTAAAGACTCAAGTCAGGACCAAAGCTTCAATGTCTTATATGTTGTGTCTTGTAAAAGCAAATGTAATCTTCTTTTGTTGAGTCTTAGATTGATGTAAAAGCCTTGTCACACACACACACTCACATATAATTTTATAACTGTGTGGTTTTCAAAAATAAAGGTCAAAACAGTTTGAACTAGGTCAGCTGTTGAGTACCAGTCAACTGCCAACTACCATTATGGACCAGTCGACTGTACCTGTACAAAACTGTCTGAGCTTCTTCAAACTCTGGCCAGTCGACTTATAACGGCAACCCAGTCGACTGTTCAAGCCGTTTTGACAGATTACTGATTTCAAAACTTGATTTTTTGATTTCAAAAAATATATATCTGTTTGTAAACAGTTGTAATAAACTGTTTTACAACTTCCAGGGATTCTACTCTATAAATAGAGGCTTAGAATCACAATGGAAGGTCTCCAAGCTTTTGAGAATTTTTTTTAAAGTGTTCTTACTTTCAAAAGAGAAAAAGTTTTCCAACTTAAGCACTCTAATTCTTATGTCTTGGTTCTATGTTTTCAGTCCAACATAACATTGAATTTGTTTTGGACTGAATCCAGAAGTCGACCAAATAGCCACATACAAAATCACATTCACAACAAGGCTATAGATTGATTGTAAACAATTTTATTGTTTTCTTTTCCTCTCGGTCGGAGAGTAGGGCTCTAGGGTGTAGAGTCGGGTTTTCACTCTTGGTGGAAGAGTGGGTTGCTCTCTCTAGTGGTGAGAGAGGACTACGGGTTGGACAAGGTTGTTGTCTAATGTCGTAGGGTATTCTTGTACATTTTTCAAGAATAGTGAAAAATCTCAAGTGGGTTGCTTGGGGACTGGATGTAGATCGGGAAGACCGAACCAGGATACATCGTGTGTACTCTGTGGTTGGAATTTCTGTTGTTGTATCTCTTGAACCTTTTATTACTTGCATTTTTATTCTCTCAAAACCGTTCTGGTAAGTCGACTGTATTCCCATCTTAACTCGTCTGATCAGACTGGTATTACAATCTTCTCAGAAACTCTTCTGGCAAGTTGACTGCCTTTCTGTATTAAGTCGACTTATCAGACTAGTATCAAAATACTCTTATACTCTGACGCCTCAGTCGACTGAACTTCCTTTTACAGTCGACTGAAAAGAAGATAATTTTTAATTCAGCAACTAATTTTTTGTAAAACACTATTCACCCCTCCCCCCCTAGTGTTTCTTGTCTTGCCTACAAGATCCAACAGTGCTGTTTTCGGGAGGGCAACACGGCGCAGCCCACGGTGGCTGTCGGAGGTCGGCACCAGGGAGAGACGGGGAGGAACAGAAGTGGGACGAGAGCAGGGATCCTCGGGAGGAGCAGATGGGATGGGGAGAGACAGGGAGGTCGGGAGGAGTACAGAGGCAAAGGTTGGCTAGGGATTTAACGCAGGGGATGGGTAAACAGAGAAAACTATAGCCATATATATATGTAAGTAGAATTATGTTTAGGGGGGGAAAGAGACCGGTGACGGCTACAGGGTAACGGGTAGTATATAGGGTTCGAGTATGGGTAGTAATTAGGTAAATGGGTTGGGTATTAATTAACAGGCTATGGGTTTAAGAGTAATAGGTGAATAAGAAAGTAAATGGTAAACGGGTCTGATGGTTTGATAAATGGGTATTTGGAATGGTTTATAGGATCAGATTGGGATAATGGCAGTTATTAATAGGTTAATATAAAGCTAAATGGGTTAAATGACTGGGTTGAATAAATAAAAAGAAATATGGTGATCAAAATTAATATATAAAAAAAAATGAGACGGGCACAAAAAAAAAACAACAAATAAAAAAATAGGCACGAGCAAATTGAATAAAGAGAATCAAAAGTAGGTCGATCAAATAGAGACGAAACAAATGAGACAACTGGATCAAGAATTCAAAATAAAAAGATGACAAAAATAACAAAATGAATTTATTGAAAATAAAAACCAATATACGGTCAAAGAAAAGATACAGGACGAGAAATACACCGAAACGAAAAATAAACTCAAAAATACACAAAACGAAAAACAGGGGTTATAACTATTCAAATACTTGAAAGTGGAAATAGGAATTTCAAAATAGCATTCAAGTGAGTTTCAAAATCAGCCTTCAATAAGAGGGACGGTGGTGTAGGATGAGGAGCCGCAAATCCGAGCCTTGAGAGAGGAGCATCGAGGGCATCAGTGGCAGTGGTGAGCTTGAGAGGGGGAGAGGAGTCGGGGGTAGGGTTTCGAGGGGATTTCGAGCAAGATGGAGAGGGGCATTGGGGGCATCAAGATCAACGACGAAGAGGGGCGTCGGGCGCCCCTTGAGGTGGATCTAGGGTTTGGAGGTGAAGAGGGAGAGATTGGGGGATTTGGGGAACGAGAGAGGATTGAGAGAGAAGATGATACAAGGGGTAGTCCCAAGAGGAAAATGACCAAAAACCCCTTTGTAATAATGGAGAAGAGCGGTAGAAATGTCAGGCGCCCGATCAAGATCATGATCATTCTCTTGATCGGATGGCTGTGGGAGAGTGCGCCCGGGAGTGTGCACAAAATGAGTGTGCATTGGTAGAGTCCCCTATATATTTATATTTGAATACAAATTGTTATAAACTCAGCATTTATCTACAATGATGCAAGCATTATAAAAGCATACCATGAGCAGGGATAAATGCTAGTAGGTACATCTTCATTAAACTTGTTACAGTCGATGAATACGTTCCAAATGATAAAAGACAATTGTGGCCAAGCAAATGGACAAAATGACCGAAACCATATGTTTGACATACTCATAAAACTTGTTACGGTAAGAAAAATAGAAGCCACATCCGCAGACAATCAAAGAAAGGACACAACGAAAACACCAGTCATAATAGAAAATGAGATATCTCGCTCTTTAAACAAAACTGGTGCTAGAATAGACGATATGAATACAATTCAATGAAAAGTCTAGAATGGAGATCAGTTTTTTTTTTTTTTTTTTTTTGTGGATTTTAAGATGGTAACAACCATCAAAGATTCATTCATAAAATTTTAAAAACAAGACCCTTCCGCTCTGTCAGATGCACAAGCTGCGCCCCAGACAAAGAGAAGCCGCAACACGAAAAGAGCAAGAAATAAAGACAAGCCTTAACAAATTGGCAAAGCAAAATACATAACTGGAAGCATTGAGTAGCAAGCTACCCCTACACAAGCCAGCAGCAACAGGAACCGTAGTAGAACCAAGCTTCTAAATACCGAACTGGACCATGGGCAAGAGAGTGAAGAGATCACCCTCCTCAAAGCACAACACACCCAAACAGAAGCTTACTAGAACACAACAGAAAGACCCTAATGAATAAAGAAGAAGCGCAGCCCACACACATCAGCAGCAGCCAGGTACATAAGGCTAAAAAATAGTCAAATTAAGATGGAAATTATCCAATAAACAACCAGAAATAACATGCATTAGCCTCGCGAAGTAACAAAAATACAACAATTGAGCCCGATTGCCATCAAGCCAACGCCACAAAAACTAATTGAAAACACAGACTAAACCATCCCAAAAATGAGAGAACAACATCACCAAAATCGCAGTCATGAAGAAGCAACTGCAGAACTGCAAACCCCCAACAGAGCAACATCAAAATAACACATAAAACTTAGTTCCTCATATATTACGCATCCAATCAAATTAAAGTTACAAACTATAAAGCATCATAGGGATACAGCAAGCAACCCCGAACCAAACAACTGGTCGCCACCATAAAGCTGAGCAAAAACAACATCCCCTAAATACAGTCGCAATGTCGTAACTGCAAAACCCCAAAAAAACATAGTTCCTCATATATTTACAAAACCACAACAGTATGTCAACACCCTCAACACAGTTGCTCTTATATTTGATAAGATCCCATTGTTTACTCGTCTGTTACCCTTCCTCCTGACTCCACCTCCGCCCCAATCCTTCGCTTCTTCTTTGCCAAAGCCGCACCTGCCCAAAAGAGAACAAGCTTAATGATTTCATGAACGATAGAATCAATATTATGCAACACATTATTGAAGCAAAAATTATTCTTACTAGTCCAAAGAACCGACATAGTTGTAGCAATAGTAATGTCCCAAGACACAAGATTGATGTTGCTAATATATTTAGTTCTCCAAACACCCCACACTTTTTCCACGTGGGGTGGAAGTTCGAGACCATCAAAGTGAAAGGTCTAGCTAAGAATATTCCAAACATTCGCAGGTTATTGGGCAGTAAAGGAAGATATGATTTGTATCTTCAAACAAAGCCCCACATCTATTACACATACAATCAATGTTTAAGTTCCTCTTTTGAAGATTAGTTTTTATAAGTCTAGCCTTGTGCGGTGAGGTGAGTGATTCTTTCTTTGATTCGAAATAAGGAAAATTTTCAAGCTTGAACTACTTCAGCTGTTGCGCGGAGGAGTCAATCTGAACTAGCATCCCTCATCTACACCTGTTTTTGATCTTGAGAGGTATCAATGAGCTCCAGATGACTTTGGATTCTGCTGAACTTGTACCCCCATCATTTAAAAATTGATACATAGATTTGACCGAATACCCATCATGGTTGTTTCTAGTCCATACTCTGGAATCACGAATGTTGTTTGGAACCTCTCGGAAATACCCCTCATAGATACACATAAACATACTGGAGATTAGATCTTAATGAGTGGTGCTGAGATCCCGCTTAAATTTCATCCTCCATCCACTCTCATAATTTCTGTGGTGCCAAGTGGTGCATGGCCATCCCGATTCCATTAAGGGTTGGAAGAAGAGATATTTTATCTGAGGTACCGAGTTGTGGGACATTCCCACCAAATGTTCGTACGAGGGCCCACCAAAGAAGGATGCCCAGACGTCCCACGATCTGAGCTCAGAGGAGATTGCCGAGTTCCAGGGACTCTTCGAGAAGGGCACTAGTGTTGAATGGCTGCAAATGTCAGAAGAGAGGTTGGTCGACGCTGGTTTGAGCTTCGTTGGCTCACGTAAGTTCTTTTGCTCTCAACTTATTGTACTGGTATATTGCCTTATCTGATATCTGTTTATCTCTGCAAGTGCTGGTGTGATGGTTGCCCTAGTGTCAGAGCCTTGGGAGGCATCAACAGTTGTCTGTAAGGGCAAGAGAAAGATCGAGGTACCCATCTCGGAGCACTTGCCAAAAAAACCCAAGGCTTTGAAGGTTCGTGGCCTGGAGGAGGCTCCTAGGGGGCGACCGGGCGAAAGGTCATTGAGGACCGCCGATGAGGCTAACCAGAATGGTCGGTGGGGGAGCTTAACTCCGTCATGGAATTGGAGATGGATCGAAAAGTAGTGGAGAACCTTGCTCGTCCGAGGGATCGGGAGGCTCTCGCCCGATAGACCACAATTTCATGTTTCCTTCGTTTTTTTCAATGGGTCATATTGGTAAGTGTTCAAGTGTTTTGTATTGTAAGTATAACCATTCCTAGCTAACTTTTTAAGTTTTTCCTACAGACTACCCTCTATGGTGCTGAGATGAGGAGACATTATAAGCGCTTACTCGACCTCGCAGATCAGAAGGCAGAACGGTATAAGAAGAGATTTCAGGAGGACCATGAGTGCATCGAGGCCTTGAAGAGGAGAGTGAAGAAATTGGGGAAGAATCCGACGGAACTAGAGGATGACCCGGGTGAAGAACGGTCCACCTACAGGGCGATGTTGGATGAGAAAGAAGTGCTGAAGCAGCAATTGGCCGAAGCCCGGTTGGAGTTAGTGGGTGCTGCAGATGAAATTGTCGATGGCGAGGAGCGTGGTTTCAAACAAGCTGTCGAGCGCACCCGACGGGAACACCCCCATCTCAGCCTTGGCCATCTTGAATATGACCCAGAATTTGTTACGTCTCCTTTGACTCCTCACTCAATTCCCTCTGACCTGGGGGCTGGTGTTGGGCCTACTCACAAGGCCTTTGAAGATGTAAGTGATGAACACGTTCGTCCACCCTCACCGGGGATTTCACCCACGACCTTCGCAGAGATTCCTTCCGAGTCGAGATCAGATGTTAGATCTATTGTCGTAGTCGTAGGAGGGTCGATGCTTGTTCGGATTCTTTAGAGGAGCCCCTTTGCCTTAAGTTTTATTTTCTGTTGTATTTTGCTGAACGCGGACTGGCCACCGCCCATTGTACCTGATTATTTTATGAAATGATAAGAATTTTTTATATTATTAAGCTTTGATTTTGCTGTGAACTTCGAAATTTTCTGATGATCTTCGGGTCGGATTGTTGTCTTGGGTGGTGGAATTGGACACTTGGGTCATGTTGTGATTAAAACCGTGTAGGACTCCGAACTTCGGAGCAACAAAAGCTTGGAGTGAGAATTTGAAGGATCTCGTTGACGGGAAACCAACGGTTTAGGGACCCACTTGTTCCACACTTGCCACGTGAGTGCACAGTATTCGATATCTCTTTCATGCTTATATATTGCTTTCTTCCACTTGATCTCCCTTCACGATTTTTCTCTGTTGTTTGTTACCTTCGCTAATCCCTTATCAATTTTATTCTTCTTTCAGTCATGGTTTCTGATGCACTTTTGATGGAAAGGTACCTATCCAGGAAGTTTGAGAAGGAGGCGGTCGAGGCTAAGGCCAGAGATGAGGCCGAGGCTAAGGCCAAAGCTGAGGCCGAGGCTAAGGCCAAGGCTGGCCCTCGAGTCGAGGTAAGGGCGAAGGCCAAGGCAGAAGTGGTGAAGAAGGCGGTCAAAGGTAAGGCCAAGTCGTGTGAGGACCTAAAGGGAAAGAAAACCAAGGGGGGATCCTCATAGCGCCCCCACTTCCCTTCTTAAGTCATGCCTCCGCAGAAGAAGAAAGGCAAGGATGTTGACCCCCCGAACGTTACGGGATCGTTGGTCATGCCGAGGGAACTCCACAACCAGGCGGTGGGACGACATTAAAGCTGCCATCGCCAGTGAAGGCATGGATTCCCTCATGGACTATTACAGAGGTGGATCTAATGACGGGCTGCGCGGTAGTCGAAAATCTGGCCACTCCTCGAGAATTGGTGTCCATAAAGGTGTCCCTAAAGTAGGAGGCCTAGGACGACATGTACACTCGTTGGGCTCAGGTTTTGGTCCTGGTAAGGTTCTTTTGCTTGTCATCGGTGTCCTTCTTTGGTTTTTATTTACTCTAATATTTTCTTCATGCAGGCTGCCATCACTGGGGCTGAGTTGAAGGGAAGACTCGGTGCGATGCTCGCACGGGCCCAGGAGTCTGAGGAGAAGTGAAGGGCGCTGGTGCGCCGGAATTAGGATCTTTGGTGGGCTATTAACGAGCTGAGAAGGAGTTGGAGGAGAAGAAAAGGCTCGACAGGAATTGCTGGTTGAGAAGGAGAGATGGGGCGAGGAACGGCTAGTATGGAAAGCCGAAGAGAAAAGACTGTGGGGCGAGCTGGAGGAGACAGCTCAGCGAGCAAATAAGAACAAGCAGAAGTTGGATGAGACCGTGCTGCAGGTGCTCGATGCCCAAGATGTGAGGTATGTCACGACCCTTACACACGTGAAGATAAGGTATCCATGTCTCAAGATCGAGTGCTTTGCCTTCGATACGAAAGTAGAAGACCTGCAGCGGGCGCCGAGCTGGATGTCGCGGTTGTTGAGAAAGGATCTCTCACCTCTAAGGAGAAAGGATCCACCCCGCGATGCCATTAATATGTTATTTGTATCTTTGCCTTCTTGCAGACTGGCCACTGCCTTTGTATTCTTTTCATTATGAATAAGATTTGTCTCTGTTCTCTTTCCTTCCTTTCATTTTGCTATTGGGCATTATTGGGCCGAGACTAGGTAGTCTTGATCTCACCTTGGTAATCACACCTCAGCGCTTGTGCACGGAGAATTGCCACATATTTGTTTACGCCAGTTCCTTCACAGTAACTGAGGCTACTTTATGCCTTGGAAGTTGTAATATTGACTGTATGAATGCACATATTTGCTTACATCACTTCCTTGGCGATGATCGAGGTTACTGTATGCCTTGGAAGTTGAAGCGTTGACCCTTTGAATGTAAATTTAATGAGGTGGTTGGCTGAGGTGCCTATAAAATCCCTTGGCCTTCAAGCAATCTGTTCCCACAAATTGAACATTTCTCTGATGGGACTTGGGAGGTTGGTTTTGGTTTCGGAGGGCTCGACCCCACCGGGGTTGGAGTACTAGGGATTCGTTCTAATTTGTTCAGCTCGGATTTCAAGATCTGTAGTTCGATCGACCAAGTCCCATGGTGCATTATTGGGGATTTGGTCACAATTTTTCGAGCATGGGTTTCTGTCCTGTCTTCGCCGGGCCAAGGGGAACTGAAGATTAGGGGTGTAACCCATGTGGAAGTTTATCACCTACGGCTCAGATTCTAAGATCTGATGTCTTCAACCGACGGCTGAGGCCTGGAGTTGTGGAGTTATCTATATCAGAGAACTTTTCATCCTTCTCTCGAGAATTTTTAACTGGGCAGACTTGCAAGGACAGAGGTTTGGGCCATTTTTGGCTTCAACTTCCATCCTCCCTCAGGGGTTCCCGAGAGGCTTCATCATCATTGCTTTCCGTTGGTATGATACCTCTTCTGATGAGAGGGGCATGGTCGAGTTGTGACGGTGAAGGAGACTGACGAGCTGAGAGCGCAGGCTCCTGGTTGGTTCAGCTACTTCTGGTTCATGAGTGCCTCTCTTCTGGAACGAAATCTTGAGGTTGACTGTTGAGGTGCCTTCACCTGTTTCTTCTCCTCAATGTTTAGGGAGTAGCTAGTGTTCCGAGATACGAAGTGAATCAGCTGAAGGTAGCTGGCGTTACGAGATACGAAGTGAATCTTGTATAGATGTAGGTTTAGCTTTCAGCATTTTGTATGCCTTTTGCGGACTGACCACCGCCTTTGTAATCACCTTTCGATCAATAAAGTTTATCTATTTCAGTAGATTAACTTGTCTTTGTTGAGATATGAGATGTCGAATTCTTGGCAGTGGAGAGATTCGCTTTAAGTTCGGGGTCGGTGTGACTCCCGGGCTCTAGATGTAGTTGTGAAAACTTTTTAATACTGAGAGTCGGAGTACTCTTCCGAGGTACTTTTTCTGAGGTTTAGACTTAGTAGTGAGAATTGTGTAAGACTCATAGTCGAGGTACTCTTTCCAAAGTTTAAACTTAGCAGTGACAACTGCGTAATACTCAGAGTCGATGTACTTTTTTGAGGTACTCTTTCCAAGGTTTAGATTTAGCAGTGAGAACTCCGTTCGAGCTTCTCTTTCAGAGGTTCAGACTTAGTAGTGAGAACTGCGTAATACTCAGAGTCGAGGTACTCTTTTGTGGTGCTCTTTTCGAGGTTTACACTTAACAGTGAGAACTGCGTAAGACTTAGAGTCGAGGTACTCTTTCGATGTATTCTTTGAGTTTTAGACTTAGCAGTGAGAACTGTGTAAGACTTAGAGTCAATGTACTCTTTCGAGATACTCTTTTCAAGGTTTAGACTTAGCAGTGAGAACTACGTAAGTCTCATAGTCGAGATACTCTTTCAAGATACTCTTTCAAGGTACTCTTTCTGAGGTTTAGACTTAGCAATGAGAACTGCGTAAGACTCAGAGTCGTACGCTTTCCGATGTTTAGATTTTGCTTTAAAAAGGAGTAGGCAAAGATTGATTGATGAAACTGAAACAACTTTATTCGGTGGCCAGTGAAAGCTGGCGCTTACTACATTTGCCTTGTAACAAGTTTGAATCATTTTAAGGGCTTTTATGGAATTTAATCAGGTGCTCTGCATTCCAAATTCTCTTGATTGCCTACCCCCCAGGTCTTCGAGTCAGTAGGTCTCCGAATGGATAACTTTGGAGACCTCATAAGGACCTTTCCAATTTGGAGCGAGTTTTGTAGGTTCGGAGATGGCGAGCTGTCAGAGCACAAGGTCTCCCTCTTTTATATTGATCGGTGGTACCATCTGATTATAGAAGCGCTCGACCCTCTATTGGTAGATGTTCCTTCTGATAGCCGATTTTTCACGCACCTCGTCAAGAAGATCGAGGTTGGCTCTTAGGCCTACTAAGTTGAAACTCTCAACGAAGCTTATGATACGTGGAGAGGGGAGACCGACCTCCAGAGGAATTACTGCTTCGGTTATGAAAGTTAGGTTGAACGGGGACTCACCTGTTGGAATTCTTTTAGTGGTTTGGTAGGCCCACAGGATGCTCGGTAGCTCTTTGACTCACATGCCTTTTGGCGAGTTGTCTAGGCATTTCTTCAGTCTGTCCAGGATCTGCTTGTTGGCATTGTCAGCCTGACCATTGGACTGGGGGTGTGAGACTGAAGAGTACCTTTGCTGGATTCACAGGTCAACACAGATATTGCGGAAGTTTTCATCGGCGAACTGGGTGCCAATGTCGGTGACAAGAATCTGAGGAATACCAAATCAAAAAACGATGTTCTTCTAAAAGAATTGTTTTGATTGATGCTCGGTTATGGTGGTGAGTGGTTCTGCCTCGACCCACTTGGTAAAATAGTCTATGGCGACGATGAGGAAGCGCTTCTGGCTAATTCCCTTTGGAAAAGGGCTGACCAGGTCCATCCCCTACATATTAAAGGGGACCAGATTGGCCAGTGATTTCAGCTCGGATTGGGGAGTGTGTCGGATGGAGGAGTACCTCTAACAGGGGCCGCATTTTCTCATGAGGTCATGAGCATCTTGGAAGACGGTCGTCCAGTAGTACCCGTGATTGAGTATTTTCCTTGCAAGTGTTTTGCTGCCTATGTGGCAACTGTTGATTCCTTTGTGCATCTCTTCTAATGCGTATTTGGCTTCCTCATGATTTAGGCAGCAGAGGTAAGGTCTTCTGTCCACCTTGGTTTACGAGCATTTGAAGAGTGCGCCGTCAATGAGTGTGAACCTCTCCGAACTGGCCCGAACCTTTCTAGCTTCGGATGGATCTTGTGAGAGTTCACCTTGCCTTAGGAAGTTCAAGATTGGTTCCATCCAAGTGGTCACCCCCACGGGTGAGTCGATACAGTTGACTTCGGACAGTACGACGATTTTGATGCTGGGTTTTAGGAGAACCTCCACCAAGATAGTGTGATCTAATCATTCGATGGAGGAAGAATCCAATTTAGAGAGAGCGTCCACCTGGGTATTCTGTTCCCAAGGGACCCGAGTCACTGTTGCTTCTGGAAAATTCAAGAGAAGAAGTCAAGCGCGTGCCAAGTATTGGATCATTCGGGCATCGTGAGTCTTGTGACCAAAAATCTGATTAACGACAAGCTGGGAGTCGCTAAAAACACTTACGTGTTTGGCTCATGCTTTACGGGCCAAGAGGAGTCCAAAAATCACTGCCTCATATTCCGCTTTGTTGTTGGAGGTCGGAAAGTTGAGGCGAAGAGAGTACTGGAGAACAAAGGCATCCGGGCCCCTAAGTATGACTCCGGTCCCACTCCCCCCTTCACAGGACGACCCATCAACATAGAGTTCCCACTTTGGCTCGTCTTCTCGAACCTCGGATATATCGGGAATGGTACACTCGATTATGAATTCAGCGAGCGCTTGGTCCTTGATTACAGTTCAGGGCTTATAGCTGATGTCGTGCTGACTCAACTCAATAGACCACATGATCAAACGTCCTGACGTCTCGGGTTTATGGAATACTTGGTTGAGAGATTGGTCTGTAGGACCTGGATGGAGTGGGCTTGGAAGTATGGGCAAAGCTTTCTCGCCACCATCATAAGTGCATAGGCCATCTTCTCTACTTTAGAGTACTTGAGCTCAGCATCGCGGAGGACTTTGGTGACATAATGGATCGGCTTCTGCGACCTGCCCTCCTCCCAAACCAAGACATTGCTGAGCACATGCTCGGAAGCAGCTAGGTAGAGAGAAAAAACTTCACTCGGCTGGGGTTTGCTGAGGAGCGGGGGATTGGCCAAGTATGCTTTCAACTGGATAAAGACTTGCTATTGGAGCTCCCCCCACTCGAAGTTTTTAACTCCCCTGAGAGCTTTGAAGAACGACAGTGACTTCTCTCCGAATCTGGAGAGAAAATGGTCGATAGCTGCTAACCGACCCGTGAGGCGTTGTACTTCCTTGACATTTCTTGGAGGGGCCATGTTTAGTATGGCATGAGTTTTTTCGGGGTTGGCTTCTATTACCCTTTGGCTGACCATGAATTCGAGGAACTTCCCGAACATTACGTCGAAGGTGCACTTTGAAGGGTTTAGCCGCATGTTGTGGATCGAAGGACTCTGAATGCTTCTTCAAGATCTTTCACATGATCTCGACCTTTGAGGCTTTTGACATGCATGTCATCCACATATACCTCCATGTTCTAACCTATTTAATTTTTGAAGACCCAATTTACGACTCTGGTACGTCGCTCCGGTGTTCTTCAGCTCGAAGGGCATGACACAATAGCAATTTAGCCCTTGGTCGGTCACGAAAGCTGTCTTGGAGATGTCTAGGGGGTACATCCTAATTTGGTTGTAGCTCGAGAAATCGTCCATGAAACTGAGAAGCTCGTCCCCGGATGTCGCATTGATGAGGACATCAATGCTCGGGAGGGGAAAGGGATCCTTCGGGCAGGCCTTGTTGAGGTCTGTGAAGTCGATGCAGATCCTCCACTTTCTGTTGGGCTTCTTAACCATCACAACATTGGCTAGCCACTTGGGGTAGCTCACCTCTTGAATGAACTTAGTGGAGAGGAGTTTCTGTATTTCTTCCTTGACCACCTACTGCCGATCAGGGGTGAACTTGCGGCATCTCTGTATCATTGGTTTGGAGTCCGAATGGACGCTTAGTTTGTGCATTATAAGATCCTCGGTGATCCTAGGTATATCTGAGGGCACCCAAGCAAATAAATCCCGACTTCGACGGATACAGTCGATGATATCTCGCCTTAGGTCCCGAGGAAGGGACCAGCTCACCTGGAACCATTTGGATGGTTCGTCTTCAGAGAAGGGGACCTCTTCTAGTTCATCAAATGGGTCTGAACCGTTCATACTCTTTTCAAAGGGGAGCTCAACTGCATCGAGGGGCAGGACTGCCACCCCTATAACGGCCATGTAGTAGGTTTGGGCAGCCTCCTGGTTACATTTGACAACTCCAATCCCATGTTTGGTGGGGGAACTTCATCTTCATGTGGTACGCTGAGGGTACCGCTCGGAGGGATGATAGGCCGGGTCGACCGAGGATGGCATTATAGGCGGCTTGAACATTTACCACCTTGAAGTCTATGTCTTCGATTTGGGAAGCCGGTGCCTTCCCAACAGTGACGTTGAGGGTCACGATTCCCTCGATCTGGACGGAGGCACCTGATAACCCCTACAGCATGTACCCCGCTGGTTTTTGCCTTTCCCGGTGGAGAGTTTTATGGCTTTGAAGGTTGCCAGAAATAGAACGTTTACTGATCCCCCGTTGTCAACAAGGACACGTCGTACCTCGTGATTGGATAAGCCGAGGATGAGGAAGAGGGTGTCATAATGCGGGAGTTGGACACCCTCGAGGTCTTCGTTGGAGAACGAGATCGATAGCCCCCAACCCTTGGGGGTGGTTGATGGTGGACTGCATTGACTTCTCGAACGAAAGCTTTGCGGGAGGTGTTCGAGTCTCCTCCCATGGGTCCATCATGAACGCAATGGAGAATAGCTAGTCTATCAACTCCCTATGGCCCGGGACTCGTTCCTGGAGGCTTGTTCACCCTTCGAGGAGGGGAGGCTCGCCTAGTATTCTGAATGAACTCGGTTAGGTTGTCTCTCTGTATGAGTTCTTCAATTTCTCCTTAAGTGCCCAACAATTTTCGGACTCGTGGCTGTGGTCTCGATAGAACCAACAGTAAAACCTTTGGTCCCTCCTCCCATTGTTGTTGTTGGACGAGAGGGATGTTTGACTATCCTTTTTTCATCAATCTCCACGAGGATGGCTGAAACATTCACAGTGAGTGGGGTAAACTTCTCGAACCGGGGGACCAGGGGCGGACGTCTTTAGCCAGTGAGGTTAATTTGCAGTTTTTTAGGGGCCTCGGACTCATCCGCCTTCCTCTTCCCCTTTGCCGGGGTCTCCTTCCATCCGCCGAGATGCAAATATTTTTCCTCTTCCCCTTCGACCCTATAGAGAAGGTCGAGAAAATCAATGGGAGGTTTCTTGGATATGGAGGCCTTTAGCTGATCGCGGTGGACATTGCGTCAGAACGCCACAGAGGCGACTTTGGCATCGAGGGAGGAGATCGCTCGGGCTTCGGTAGTGAACCTTCGAATGAAGTCCCAGAGGGACTCTCCGTCCTTCTGTTTAAGATCCAGAAAAGAAGTGCTCATCTTCTCTGCCTTGCGGCTGGTGACTAAGTGCGTGAGGAAATTCTCTTTGAGCTGATCGAAAGAGAAAATCGAGCTGGTGGTGAACTTTGAATACCATTCCTGAGCCGTGCCACGTAGAGTGGCTGGGAACACGCAACACAGAAGAGGATCCAAGGCGCTGAGAATCATCATGAGGGTTTTGAACCTCTCCATGTGATCAACAGGATCCGTCTCTCTATTATATGTCTCGAACTGGGGAGGCTTGAAGTTTCTCGGAATAGGGGCGTTGAGGATTCGGGTAGAGAAAGGAGGTCGGGATGGTTGACAGCCCCGACTGAATTGTCCCCCGTTCTCGCCTATCCAAGCAAGATGGTCTTCCATCTCTTGAAGACGTCTTCGGACATCATCCTACCGATTCCCGGATCTTGTCGACCCGTGGGATTCTTCTCCCCCAGAATCCTTGATTTGTTCCTCACCTGATTGTTGTTCATCTTGGGTTCTTCCTCGGAATACTCGTAGGACTTCGGCCTCGAACTCTCGGAACTGCACGAGTAACATGAACTTCTTCGCCGTGACTGTCAGGATGTCGGTGATCCCTTGGAGAGTGGTTGCATCGTTGATCTCGGCCTTGGGACCGATAAACAGTGCGGCTCAGAGCTGGGTTCGACGGTCCAGCTTCGCCTCTCTCGAACGACTGAGCTGGTTTCAGAGGCCGCTCTAGTTCGTTCAATTATTGATGACGTTTCGGAGGTCATCTACCACAGGTTGCTCGACTTGCCTTGTGATAGAGCGAGGTGCGCTCGAAGCCGGTCCCCGCGGATTCTCGGCTCATTGCCTCTGCGACCCTTGGGCATTCGCAAGGCTATGGGTCGGTAGAGGAGGAGAGACCGAAGGCCCTATGGCAATGGTCTTCTTAGCTTTAGGAGCCATGAAAGTAAATTGCTTCGGATTAGAACTCGAACCGGAAGTAGGATCGACTTGTAATTTTTCACAAACGATGCCAATCTGTTGCTATTTTTTTTTGGGTGTGGGAGCAACAGATAATGTGAGTTCTTGTATTCGGGGAAACGGAAGTGATCCTGATTTTCATTCTGGATCCGAAGGGGTGTTGAGTGGATTGGCTGGGAGGCTGCTGACTTGCCAACCTGGAAAAAGATGCCTACAACGCCGGGTGTATTCCCGATGACAGACCCTCTGATGCTTAAGTTAGAAGACAGTAATTTAGTAGAAGATATTATGTAGAAAAAAGAGTGATTACCTTATAACTGTACAATAGGTGTTGTATTTATAGGTCTGGGGGAAATCCTTATGGAGAGATCCCTGGACGGTATTGAAATACCCTTGGTATCGGATCTGAAATTGATCAGATCATTGATTTTAGGGGCGTGGTTACGGCGTAACCGATGGAGCGCTTGACGTAAACGGTGGGTGATTCATCTGGGTGAACGAATGGGCCTGCAGAAGGTCTATGGAGCTAACTGGCCTGGGCCAGTAAAGAAATTTGCATTAAGCCCAGTTTGTTACATAGCGATTCGTGCTAGAATCGTTAAGCAGAGTTCAACCGCGATATTAATGCATATTATTATTGTTCTTTTTTTGAAGGAAAAGGTGGAGTATGGCCACCCTGTTTCATTAATAAGAAATTAATGATACAAACCCAGCGAACTGAGCCAGGT